>VXBA01001841.1:252627-345363 GCA_013399895.1 Serilophus lunatus
ATTCCCACATGGAGTCTTGTTTTGCCTGTGATGGTGATTAAGAAAGAATCTGCTGTAGTCCTTATCATGAATAACGAAACCTCTCGTTATATTCTCTCCCCTCTATAGCTGGGCAAGGGGGAGTGAGAAGGTGGCTGTAGTGGGCCCCTGGCACCCAGCCCGGGTTAAACCACTACAACATGTTAGGAAAATATTAAGAAAATATCTCAGTATTTTAAAGAAAACTTCTGAAGAATTTCTAGAAGAGCACAGGATGTGACTCTAATCTCCATTCAGGTCTCACTGGGGAGCACAAAAGGGAGGATGAAGGTGAGGTCTTGACCATACACTACTGAAAGGCAGAACTGGAAATCTTTCATACTTGACCACCACATTCCCCCCATTCATCACATCCCACCTTCTCGCCTTTCTCTCTTTCCCACCTCAGGAGTCACCGGTCCCAAACTCACAACAGCTGTAGCATGACATGGCATTGTGGAAAAAACACTGCAACAGCAGCCACCAACAGGTAATGATGCCAGAGCAGGATATTTGTCTCCAGCCTCTCATTCCCTCCCTCATTTGCGCAAATGAGAAGCTGCTGCAGTAATTACTCCAGGTTGGACTGTGAGGGAAAAAAGAACATGGCATAAAATACTACCAGACAGTGGCAATTTAGGCCCAGGGTTAGCACTGCAGTTATCTTAAAACTGCAGCAACAATCAAAACTATTGGTGGCGATAAAACATACATGCTACTACAGTGTTACTGCTGTATTACCCAGTGCTTTCTTAAATGGTCAATAAAACAGACCTCTTCATATTAAATTGTCCTCCTCTAAATGTGAACTAAATTTCTATCAACTTCTGTTATCTCATCATAAAGGTAAAAAAAAAAAAGATGTAACACAAGCTTCTTCTTGCTCTATGTTCTAACACGCCATTTCATAAGTACTCATTTTCAGACAGAAAACAGTTGAGAAACCAAATTTTTCTAGTATTCTTCAGAAATTGTCTAAAGAAATCCAACTGAAAACTTGCCTGGTCATGTTGCAGACGTCAAAGAACTGAGACTTCAGGTATCACAAGTGTTTTATTTTATTAAGCAAAAGATTAGTCCAGAACTTCAGTTTTATAAATTGAAATACTCATCTATTAATACTTATGACTTTAAATACTTAAGCCACTAATTAGCCCACGTATTCTTTAAAGCAAACACTTTCATAGTTTCAGCTTGCTACTTTGTTTACCTTTAATGCAGCCTCAAAAAACGGGAAGTGAAGGCACATATTAACAAAATAACTCAAAACCTCCATATCCTACAGCCTTATTTATCCATGCAGCAAACTCACTTCATCTACTTTCCAGTAGTGCTTAATTCTATGTGTTCACCTCAGTGATTACTTATAGCACATAGAAGCTACACTTAAAAAAACAATAGCTGGACTGAAAAACTCAGAAGAGGTGAAAGCAGAAACGTAAGAAAATAAGTTCGTGTCTGATTTATAGAATAAAGTATTTATCACATTTTTATTAAGAGGCAGATTAAGTCTATTTTTGCTATCGTTGTTTTCAGTCAAAGTGTTCAGTACACCTATGTCCTATATTTGTCATATCAAACATGACTTATTTGACAGAGTCACTTCCTCAAAAAATTTTGCTTTAAATTAAGAATTATGAAAAATTACAAGCTTTAAAATACAATTTGGACTCAAAAAATAAACAAAAATAAAATTGTTTGCATAATAAAACAAAAATTTTCACAATAAAACTTTTTCTCTCCTTGGGAAATTGTTTAACAGGGCTCATGCTTTTAATCATTCCATTCTGTTTTTATCCCTGGTCTTCACTTCTGAAGCACCATAATCAAATACCAGGTTACGATGAAAAGTTGTTACAGTGCCCCACTGCACAGATCACATTCTCTTATTGAGCTTCCTGCCCTTTCCTACCTGTCCTTCCTCCCTCCCATCTTCAAATAAGAAGTACAGCTTGATCTTTTCCTTGATCTTTCTGTAAAAAGCAATCTATAATATTGACCTCTAAGAAGCTGCTAGCAATTAAATTTCCCAAGGGGTTACCAGAGTAAAGCCAACATTAGATGATTCAGGAATTGCAAGTATTCCAAGGACTTTTCTGAGTAAAACTTCACCTGGTACAGAAATGCATTACCTAAGCAAAAGAGTGAGTGCTAGTCTCCAAATTCCCCTACAGTTCAGACTACTGCTCCCTGTGTTGCCAGCTGTCAACCCATTCTGGAGCAGCCCTTACATCCTGCAGGCACTACCTCAGCCAAAGTTTCCACTGCTCATGAAAACTTCGTGTATCTCAAGTACCAACCGCCTCTACAGGCACATAGTGATCAGAGGTTTTCCTTGGCTCTCCTTGATGAAACTGCGGACTGCTCAAAGAAGAATAAAACAAGCAGCTGATGTCCAGCATACTATATGTATGAAGAAATAATTTTATTACTCAGTAAAAACATTATTTTTCTTCAAAAAAGTGGCTAAAAGCACTCTAAGTTTTACTGAAAATTCTTGATTATTCTCTAATGAGCTCTTCCTTATAAACAAATATTTATAATATAGTACACTTTAGGAGCTTAAAACTACCATTCAGTAGCCATTAGAGATAAATACTTCTTGAGAAATTTCTTACTTGAAGATTAATTTCCCTATGTACCCAAAATTTGCTATTCTTTAAAAAGTTACTCCATAAGAATAATATAATTTGGTTTGTTTTCCCACCCTGGGAGGACAAGCCAGTCTTGGAGCCAGATCAATTTTCAGAGGAATCCTTTTGTTGCATCTCAGATATTTTATGAGGCATTTTCCCAAACAGTTTTACCTCCCAAATACTATTGCCAAGCCTATTCATGAAACAGCAGATCTCAGGCTATCCTAACATTCCCTTTCTTTCGATGGGCTGAACCATAGGACACTGAGATATAATGACCACAACACTAAGAACTCCCCAAGCATCTACCATTTATAAATCTATAAATATAAAATCACCTGTTTTTGAACAGAGCTTCTTCCAGATGATTAGGGGAAAAGTGTGTAGCTCTCAAAATACAAGTCCTTTCATGGGCACAGCAAATAATGAAACAACTTCTAGAATGTAACAGCACCGATTCATCCAAAATTAAATGTATTCTGCAGTTCCTAAGAGGTCTCTGTGCCACATATCTGTATATGAAATTTTAATTACAGGTGGATGTGTCACAGTGCTTGAGTTTTTTTGTGCCTGGCTGTCAAATGAAGAAGCCTGTAAGCAACTGTAGTATTCACTGTGTGCTAAACAATCTCCCTGGGTGTATCATATGAAAGTGCTTCCAGAAGGAAGCCAGCCAGTAATTGTTTTCTCAGCTTTTTAACCAACTGAGAAGTTCCTTCCTGCAGTGGACAGCAATTCTTTAATGCAATGGAGTGGAAGTACAACTGCTGATTTTTGCAATGTTTAAGCTACAAAAAATTTACAACTTCCTTTTGTTGATTTTTTTTCCCCCTCAATCAAACTCAATACTGCATTTGCAAAACCATCCAACTTCCCTCTTTCTCCTTTACAAAAATACCAGAAACAAACCAAAACAGAACAACTCAATCAATATATGAGCTGCTTTGGTAGCTGCTAGCACTAAATTAGGAGTAAAACAGAAGAGACTAAAAAGGCATCTTTAAGAATATGCTTTTTATAATTTATTAAGGATATGTACGTACCATATACATGTGTTCAAAAGAAAAAAACAAAAGCAAAAAATCCACACTTAAATGTTTTTCTACCAGTGATGGATAGGCTAAATTGGAGGACTGCTGAACTAAGAATATCAGTTTCTCTCACATTCCCAAATCTAGTGGAATTCCTAAGTAAGAAGGTACTAGAAAGTTGCTTGAGTTTTTTCCACTGAGAGCAGGTATTCAGAACAGAATACAGGAGCATGTCAATGTATAGAAGGCATTTATACAAAAATTAAACATTAATCATGTCTTGATTATGCAAAATATATTCAATGTCTTATAACCAGTCAACTAATACTAGAAAAGCATCACAATTAAAAACAAAAACAAACCACAACAAACAACAACAAAACAACTCAAACTGCTGAAAAACCACTGGAATTTAGCAACTATTGTATGATGCTTTAGGGACTATATACTGAATATCTAACCCAAAACAGATTATCACAGCCTAAAAGAATAATCTTCTTAAAGAGTTCAGTACAGCATGGAAAGCATTAGCCCCCTTTGACTTTTTAACTTGTGGAGTACATCTTCATTTAAAAGAAAAGGAAGGCAAGAGAAAAGTATCATTTCTATCTAGGATGTCACATGAGGTGAATGCAAAGGACGAACTTTTGTCAAAGCTGGTAGAGAATATCAAGTCATAGATCTTGCATGGCTACTGGTAGCTTGTGTTATTAAGATTTGTATTACTCAAAAGTCTCCTAGCAATCGTAAAAAATACTAATAGACAGAATTATTCAATTGAAACCATTGATTTTGATTTAATAGATCAGTTATTGTAACAAAAAAGCACTACAGCAAAAAATCATAATCCAAGTGTGCAAAAAACCAGCCCTAAATTGCAAGTCAAGGGACCAAAGATTAGATTGTTTTGCATATTGTCTAGTATAAAATGCTAAATTCAAACAGAAAAAAAATATTCCATCCTGGCACTGATGAAAACAGAAGTAAAATTAGGAATAAATATGACCCTTCTTGCCATTCAGTCAGATTTTGGGACTTTGGGACTTGAGGAACAATTGTTTTGTCTTTGGCACTTTCGTGCAAGTCCAGATCAAACAAACCAGAGAGGGATACAGAGGTTTTTCAAAGCACTTGAAGTTTCTATTGATTTCTGCTCCTTTTTGAAACTGATCTGGAGTTTAACAGCAGCATTTTTGCCCTTCCTCAGATTCCCCTTGATTAATCTCTTTTTTTTTTTTTTCTTTTCTTCTTCATCTTTTCTTTCCTTGGCCACCTTTCTGAAAAGGGTTTTGATTTAGCTAGTCAACACTTTCTATTGCAACGCTGCCGTGAGTTGATGAACAAAAGAGCCCAGCAAAATCGATGACTAAGGGCATAGAAAGATGAATTTTGGCACAGCTAGCTGGAATGATTGAAAACTTACTGCACCAGATGCTCATTGCTGACTGGTCATTTCAGCACAAAGTAATCTGGATTTGCTACGAGCCATACTGTGATTTGAAGAAGAAAATTCAGACAATCAGTTAATTCAGCTGCAAAGGTTCTACTTTTTTATGAATGTCTTATTTCCTTCAAGGAAACAAAATCATTCATAGTAGTAACAAGAGTATTCAGCTCATTTTAACTAGCTTTTTCCATTCAAAAGGCCTTAAAGCAAGACTCTTCTTAAACTAAAGAACAATCAAAATCACAAAATTATCACCTCTAAATCAAAAATGTAAGAGAAACTTCTCAAGACAGATTTGTCCCAGTATTGCTGCTGCAGCTTAAATATTTTTTTTTTAAATAAACATTTAAAAGTATGATAATTGCCAGTGGGCCAAACAAGAATACTTTCAAATTCTTCATTATACAGTGATAGCAAAATTAACATTTCAGAGGTACATAATACATGAAATAAGTGTAATATTTTATAGCATTTTTCACTTTTCTGCCCTCAAAAAATTAGATAACTGCTTATCATAGAATTCAAATCTCAATTACTTTTTCTTACCGTCCACTGACACCACATAGCTGTCAAGGAAAATAAAGCTCACAAGTACAGAAAAGGGTAAAGGAAAACTAAAATTTGCCATTGGGACAATGACAAATAAATATTATAAAGAGCATGTTACAAAACATAAAAAAGGTTGAAGTGAAAAAAAGGATCCTAGAAAGCTGGAAAAGAATTTGTACAGAGGAAAGACAACATAAGGAGAAAGTATGTTCATTCAAAAATCTTTTCCCATTAAAGGTTCTTATTGATAGACTATGGGCACTGAATTAAGAAGATACAGCATGTCACAAAAAAAGTATAATTGCATTATATAAATTTGTAACACTGTGCAGTCATGTCATTACAAAGACAAATTCTGAATTTCTAAATGAAGAGCAAGAAACTATTGTAGTATAATTTACCTTACAAAGAGGAGTAGTAAAAATTCACTTCAAAAAGAACCCCCTCCAAACAATAAGATTAGTAAGTATCAGTAAGTATTTGAAGGGCAATAATACAAAATCATTATAAACCAGGTCTACATGGAGACACTTAGTTTTTTGTCTCTCACTTCCATAAAAACCTCAAAAATTCCTTATGTTGAACCTAGTTTAGTAAAAGTGTCCAACAGCATGTCAGTGCTTTTATTAAACCACACTGGAGTTCAAGACAATTTTCCTGAATATGTTCACAATAAAGGGTAACATTTTATTAATAAATCATATATAATATTATCAAAACGGACTTTTTATTTTTGTTTAATGGACTATATTGCAGAGACCACATTCATGTCTGAAACCTGTTATTACATCCCTAAAATAGCAGTAAGTGAAACAATCCTAACCATACACTGTTCAGTAGGGACAAAAAAGAGTCAGTAAAGCCACTTGGCACATAAAAGTTTTAAAAAAAATAAAAATCAAAAAGCACCAGCAAACCCAAATCTATATCATAGAAAGACTTTTGAACTTTAAAGAAGTCTGTTACACATAAGTAAAAAGTGTAGACCTCTCTATTTTCTTCTTACTAGATAGCATTTAACTAGCTACTTAGGATAATACACTATCTATCTGTCTGCTAGAAGAGATTATTCATAAGAAATCAGGGACCTGCATGTCAAAATTAGTCTGCTTATAGTTTTCTGCTTTTAACTCATTGGTTGCAAGCCTGCAAAAATTAAATCCAATGTAACCAACTGGGAATGTTATGGAAAGACCTACAATATTTTTATAGTAAAAATATTTAAGAACTCTTCTAATGTTAAAAAGCTAAGAGATACACAATACTGCACATTATTTCTAGTATAGTAGGATAGGAAGATAAAGCCCCATGTAAAATTTAACTAGAGCTGTTGGAATGGGCGAGTTGAAACATCCATGAATTTTTCAGAAAAAAATACCACACCCTGGGAACAAAAAGTACATTTTACCCAAGTCTGAAAATTTTTATTGCTGTTCATATTGTTTGGAAAATACAGCAGTTCGAAAAAAACTTCTTTAATTCCAACATTTGGCCAATCTCTGGCCAAAAGCAACACTACCTCGCACCAGCATGAACAGCACATTGCTTAGGATCTTCATCTTGCATTTAAAAGAACCAAGACTTGGCTCCTCTTCTGAGTGACAAAGAGAAGCACTGGAATCTGAGGTCTACACACACAAGTTGCCTCAAACTGCTGACTATTCTCTGAAAAAACTCTTTTCTTTCCTAGCACTTCCTAAAAAAACCATATTTGTCTCAAAGTTTACCAAGAGTGCAAATAAGTAAACTACTAAACAAGTTATCTGATCCATCTGCCATATGGCACACAGGTTTTTAACTATACAAAGAGGAGACTGACACAGAAATTTCTGGACAGAAACAGCCAAAATAAGTCTTTTTTCATTCCTTTTTGAGATCTGTGCTTCCTTTCCTAGAAAACAAAGCAAAACAAACAACAACAACAAAAATAAACCCACACAAAACAAAAAAACCCACCAAATAAACCAACCAAAACAAAACCTAAATAATCCACATAAAATAAGGCACAGAAGGCAATTGAAAAGGCATAAAATTACTTTTACTACACAAAAGCTGGAGCATAGTAGAACAGAAGGAGCCTGAAGTGAGGAATGTGAGACTCACAAAAGCTCACTCACACAAGTCCCCAACCTTGAATGGACACCTTACTAGCACAGTTCTACCCATCAGCCAACTTGGCTTTGTACTCGTCTCCACTGACAAGAGCATCCAGGTAGGCAGAGAGGCTCTCCATTAATCAGTAGTTTCCATTCTATCCTGATTGCTGTATAGTACAAACTGGACTGGAACATATCTGCAAGAACGAGCAGCAGCTTCAAGATATTCTGAGCTTAGTTGCTCAGCTGAGCTAACCCATGTAGGAGGTTAACCTCTATCTTCTGGGAGATGTATATCTTCTGAAATCAAAAAAAACCCAAATACTTTTACTTACTTTACTTCTTTAATGTCAAATCAAGAGTCTTAGTCTCAACTGTGTTAGCTCCCATTGAGTACCACCTCAGTGAGCTTATGTTTCCTCCCTGGCTTCTTTTTATCATCTTACTCCTGCGTAGCACTGCATCTTGCAAGCTGAATGAAGGATAATATATTTTATTTACATTGGAAGTCACGTAGCATATTTTCTGTGCTATAAGTAATAAAACAAAAACATAACAAGATGTTCAATTAAGTTGCAGATCATAGACAAAGTACATCGTGCCCCTTAGCAACACTTTCCATTCACTGCATAGAAATATGCTGCAGACATGACAAATCTTGGTGAAGTTTCCCTTAGTAATTACTCTGCTTAATGCAGGCTGTCATTACATGGTAGCTTTGATATGGAAAAATATTTAGTGCCATACATTTATGCATAAAGCTGCTAGCAATAAACATTAACTCTTTCAGCAGAGCTCTCATAAACACCACACTGTATTTTCCTCCTTAAAACTGAACTCTGAGTTCTCTTTGCCCCAACCTGGCCCACCTGGCCAGCAAGCTGCAGCCCATCCCATGGTGCTGGCCAGATTCCACTTGGGAAGGTAGTGGAAGGCAAAGAGCACTCTGGAGCATGCCAGCTTGTATTCACAGCCCATCAGGCATGCAAAGCTGCCTCACTCATCTTTTTACACAGGGCAGCTCATCCCTTGGCTAAATTTTCTCCTTCTGCACCTTCTCTGCACTTCTACCCTCAGCCTTGTCACATCCAGGCCCAATATCCAGTCCTGCTCCTAACCCAGTTGCTGCTGATGTGTTAGTCTTGTTTGCTTCTGGACCTAATGCTGCTGTTACGGAGCTCCCAGCTTCCCAGGCTTGAGCCATGTCTGGCACCCAGTGCACATGCATTTTCAGTTGCAATTGTCTCATCTTCACCTTCACTTAACAGTTCTTCCTAATTTTTTTGTTCACACCCATCTGCCACACTCAGCTGTTGTACTCCATTTCCCAATCCTCCCTGGGCTGTTCTGAAGTGTCTGAAGTCATCTACTTGCATAGAAGGTAACATGCACAAGAAATCCAAATATAGTATTTGTCACATAGATAGGGTATACTACATAAACAGTCTCCATGAAGCTTAACATGTCACTTTTGTAAAGGTTAATTTGTCACCTTTCAACAGAAAGCTACAAGACCACCTGCAAGTTGAGGTGTGTTAGTCTACACCATGAATTACCAAAAACATTACGTTCTATCTAGTGCAAACAGAAAAATTATCAAGACAATGAGCAAAAAAATTCAAAGTAGAAAGCTATACTTTATGCACAAATCAGAAGCTGACAGGAATTGAATCTGATTTTAAGCCCATTACACGGACTTCACTCTGCGTACACATATATTAGCAAAAAAGCATTTAAAAACTAAAACAAAAGAAGTGCTCTTCTTTAGGAATAGCAAAGCATGGCTGGTATCAAGAACTGTCTCTTACAAAGTGTATAAAACAGACAAATGGATCTTAGTTTCACAGAACTTGCAGATACTATTGAATAAATACTTTCATCCGTAATTGTCAAGATCTCAAAAATGCTCCATAAGTATTACTTCCATATATAAAAAGTTAAATCTATCAAGTCTCAAAGTGTTAGATGCCTTCTTTTCTTGTTTCACTTTCAAGTACAATGCAATGCAGACATTCTAAAGGATTTGTTTGTCCTATGAATAAACAGCCTTTGTTTTAAATGAAAAATGCACATTTGTTTGGAACGGGAAAAAATTCCAACAAAAAAAAACACACAAAAAAACCCCACTTAAACCACAACCCCAAATAAAACAAGCAACCACAAAAAAAAACCCCAAAAACCAAAACAGCTCCAAGAGGAAAAGAGTAAGTAAAAGGCTATCAGAATATTACTATTTTATTTTACCTCCTATCAGAATAAAACAAGGCACACTCATAGTGCTCAAAAGCCTATTAAATTCACATTTCATCTCAAACTGGGCCAAATAATGAAGTATTAAAGTTACCTGCAGATGAAAGAAAATCCTTTATTAACATATTTGAAACACTTCTTTTTCATTACACACTGTCCTGACTGCTCCAGTTGTTAAGGTACTTCAGAAATTGTGCAGTTTGGCTGCACCTTGATTTTGTAGCTGCAGAAAAGTCAGCATGAATGCAGTGCCTCTGGTTTTTGATAGGAAGCCCCTGCTTTTGTGTGAGGTGAATTTTAAATCTGTTAATCAAAAAGATTAGGCAAGATGCTCCTGTTGTCATCAGTTATTTTCTGATTCAGGCACTTCATCATTCAATTAACATCACAAGACAACCTTAAAAGTCTGGGGGAAAGAAGGAAAAGAGGAACAGCAGGACAGAAGGATGGATATGCTCCAGTTTATAAAACCCAAGTTCTAAGCAGTTTTAACTATAAATTAAGGAAACGTTCATATCAAGTCTTACAGGATTCAAAACTAAATAGCAATCTGGCTACAAAAAAGGGCCTTAGAAGTTGTTTATCTGTTGTTTGTTTCTTTTTAACTGTGCAATAACATGTCACCAATATTTACAAAGCAAGTGTTTTTTGCACTACTGCTGTAGTTAGTAACATAATCCAGTAGGGTCATGAAGAATGATTTTAATATGTGAACAAGGCTGATGTAATTAATCAAGATGTCAGAAGATGTCATTCCTTTAGAATCTTTAAGGTAGTTTTTATTTTAAAATATAACTTATCTTATGTAGAGAATACTCTGTTTAGATGACACACTATACCTATCCATACTTACTAGCTCCTCAACCAAGTAGCAATGAAAATGGCATTTGCACTTTCAAACTGATTTATTCCTAATACTGTTTATTAATATATCAAAGTGAAAGTTGTACTGCATTTTGCTTTGCTTTTCAACTTCATAAAATGCAATTCAGATTACTTCTATAGAATTTATAAATATAGTCTATTCAACGTTCAGGAGATGCAAGTCACAAAGATTTTGGTTCACTCTTATACTATCAGAGGCTTCTCCAATACCTAATTAATGCTAACATAAAAAATTCCAGGTTTTTGCAAATACTACTTTAATTTTACCAATTACTGATCAAGTAAGGAGTATTTTCATTCCATGTTAATATTATTTTTCCCAGACTATCTTATTCAAACCTACACGTCTAAATAAAAACCAACCTAGCACAAAAATCCACGGCTGCAATATTTCTTCTTGTGAACCTGCTTTAAGTTTATTCATACAATACATGCAACTGTACATAGTTCCCAACAACAGAACTGATACAGAGAGCAGAGAATAAACTACATTTCAGTTACTTCATTTGGTAGGCTTACATACCCAGGTAGTTGGAAATTAATACAATTTGAAGTCTACAACCAAAAAAAATTTTGGTTCCCTAATAGTCTCTCTGTTACAGATATTAAGAAACTCAATGAAAATAACATCAAATATTTTCTTATGAGGTAAATTACTGACCCTTGAAAGCAAGATTTCAATTCACTTCCATGAGGCTTATTCCTTGATTCTCTGTATTTTAATTGAGGTAAATAGGCTGAGATTTGACAGTACAAGTTTGGAAAAACATGACTCATTGTTTTCACAAGACTTCTGAACTTCAAGGGTGTTTTATTATTTCTTGAAAAGTTAACCTGCTATCTAAGAATATAAACTCAGGCATCCCTGGATGCATAAAATATCTATAAATTCATTTTTCTACCTTTTTTAAGGGCTCTTCTTAAGCACTTAAAGAAAAAGTGTAACAATATCGGCAGAGAAAGTCACAGTTGTGATGAAAAATGGTAGAGACGAAATAAACAAGCCATACAAAAAAATTACTGACTGGCACCCTGAATTAGTCTCATTCACTACATTTTCAATATAAACTTTCTGTCTTGAGGCTTTGAATACCTAATTGAGTTTTTCTCTACTCTTCCTTGCTCAACTCACATATTCTTCCATATACAAGCTAAACTCACATGGTACTATTCAGCATTTTTACATTCATTTCTTTCAAGTTTTCCAGGTTCAAAAAACCCCTCATTTCCTAGAAGCACACTACTTTCATGCTTTATGAATACCACCCTACAAGTATAACTGAATAAATCCTTTTTAGTTTTACCATATAAACATAAAAGCATTACTGGTAGACTACAAATTCTTCCTAGATAATCTAAGAGAGCAGTGTCTGAGGCATATTTTAAACACCAAGTGTTTAAACCAAGAGTATTTACACCAACAGGATATTTGACAATTCCAGCATCCATGTAGACAACACACTTTTACTTCCAGAAAAAAGAATCACTAAATCAAAGTCATAAGCTTTAAACACTACTCTCACAAGCTATTTTAACTATCATGTAAATAAATGCCAATTTATGTGATGTCAGCACTGAGATAATACAAGTTTGAAGTATTTGAATCAATTCACATACAGCTGTGTTTTTATTAATTTTAATTTGACTGATATGAAAGACACTTCCAATGAAAGCAACTGTGGCCTTTGGAGTTATTGGTAGTGCACAATGCATTCCAGGAGAACCAGGATTGCAACAAAAGCGTTTATTTCTAGTTTTTCCATTTGTATACCCAGTGGCTGATAAAAAGTAAATCTAGTATAATTAAGTCACTCATTTTAAGTCTTTCAGAAAAAAAGGTGGGTTTTTTTTTAGTTATAACAAACATACAAATGACAGGGATCACAACTAAGACACGAGTGAGTTGAGACTATTATATTACGAATTTTTTTTTTCTAATAATTTCAGCAGAAGAAATACACCCCCAAGGCATAATGTTGAAAATACAACATATTTATTCATAAGTGTAGTAGCCACAAGCACAAAATTATCTGAATCTATGAAATAATTTTTTAAATTAATTTCTACAAGTGTGAATTTTCGCCTTTCATGTACTCATGTTTCTATAAACACCCAATTCATTGATATCTACAACTCTAAAAGTTTAAAGTCTACCCTACACAATTTAAATTACAAAAGGACACAATAGCCAGAAAGTTCCATGAAACAGAAATGCCTCCAGTCCAAGCTTCTCCATATAAAATACCTTTTAAATCTGTTGCATGTTTTCATATTATGTTAATATAGCAGCCAATTATGACACTGATTAAAACACCATTGCAGAAGTTGCTATAAGTTATTCCTTTTTGCTTGTGTGCTCATTAAAAAAAAAAACCCAGAACAAAACAATAAAAGAATATGCAGAGTCTTTCTTACTTACCCACTGCATACTACAGAAAAGCATTATGCACACTTGAAAATCAGGAATTCTGTTAACCTTCAGGTACTCACCTAGGAGAAAGGAGAGAAATGCATAAGCACACTTGGTGTGAGGAAGATGACAGTGCTAATTTGTAATGTTCACAATAAGCCTCAACTTCATGAAATTTTTGAAATGGAGTATCTTATCTTTGAACTCAAGTTAAAAGGAAGGAGATAAATACTTGGCACAGAGAGGTGGATCATAAAAATATGATAGAAGTTGCATTTGTGTAAAATCCAAACAGCCTGTTCAGCTGCAGCACTGATACAATACTGTTCTGGTACTGAAAGAGAAGTCTCAAAATCTTCTAAAACCAAAATGGATAGAGTATGTGTTCAAAATGTGCTGCCAAAAGCAACATTTTAACAGAGCACAATCACAAAACTAATTACCTTTTTGTGACTACCATAATCACTTTCTAGGTTTCAAGTCAAGCCTGGTGGGAGATCCAAAATTTTGCCTGATAAAATTCAAAAACTTTTCTGACTGACATATATACATATTATCATATTTTCTCTTTAACAGAGCAGTGCTATGCTTCAGGTAATGCCAAGTGAATATTAACCATGGTGAGTTTTTCTAGAGGTTTAATTAATTCAGAACTTACTAATGGGTCACATGAATGGAAAACAATTATGAATATTAGTATAAGAGGTACATGGAGATGCCAGATTTGTTTCAAAAAGGCCTTAGGTCTCTAATACTTAAAATATGATAGGAAAAAAACCCAAACAATAAAAGCACATTAAATAGCACCTTTGCCAAGAATGCTAATATCTTCCTATAGTATATCACACAAATTTGAATTAGCTTTAGCAAAGGCTGTACCTTTTCAAATTTGGGAGATTTTTGTCAATGAATTAAACAACAAAGGATGTAATGAAATGAAGTCACTAGAAATTGAGCATACATGAAAAATCTAATGACACTTTATTAGTGAAGGATCATTACAAGCAACACGAATTTTCCACAGTACATTTAAAATGGCAAAAACATCCATATAAATAATGGGTTTTATATGTAATTTACTTTGGTTTTTAATATTAATATACAAAGTACTTACAAATTAGGGGTTTGAATGCTGCAAATAGTCGTCATCATCACCCGTTAAGACTTTTGTGTATCTTCCCTTACCCCACCAATGTGTACAGCCACAATCACAAGGAATCTAAAATACAGTTCTTCAGAAATATCACTCACAAAGCCCAAAAGCATTCCAGCTACTGGCTCAGGGGTGATACTAATGATACACTACCATATTTCAGTGCAGAGAGCCACTGACAACTCACAAATCTCTCTTTGGCACCCAGACTGATTAACTGACAGCAGGGTGCAAAGCCACGCCGACCCAGAAGGATATCTATGTGCTTCATGTAACCCACAGTGGCTTTCAATGGTGTGGAAAGGACTAGCAAAACTGCTTCTGTTACACTCACACCATTCTTCATTGAGCAAAATCAGCTCTCCTGCAGAGGTTCTTCAGGAAAAAAAATATTATGCCTAGAAGGTCAGATTGGCTTACTGCAGATAAACTAACAAAAGTTTATATCACAGCATCTCTTAGATGCCATTGTAGGGTCTTCTAAGGATCCAAAGTCCAGAAGTAAAAACAGGGGTTTTTTTAATGATTTTCTACAACACAACTGCTCAGTTCAACTCGTTTTACACTTTTCTAAGAGTATGTAGTAGTGTTGTACACAACTGAAAAAGTACACAACATTTTTCACAACAGAAATTTTCAATACTTCTGCAGGGCAATAGCCAATCTTTAATGAGGTTCAAGATGAGACATTTCAAGTCCTAAGACCCAAGCACATCAATTCAAGTCTAAACTGAGATCAGATTCTCTCTGTTTCACTCTCTAAGAAGAGACTGTAGAAGAAATGTATGGCTGAAGCTCCAAGAGAATAATGGAAATCATTAAGTTTGGAAAAGACCTCTAAGATCATCAAGTCCAGCCTTCAACTGAATACCACCATGACCACTAAACCATAATAACAAATAGTGCCACATCTGCTCTGTTTTTGAACATTTGCAGGGATGGGACTACATAATTTCCTTGGGCAGCCTCTTCTAATGCTTACTAACATTTGCAGTGAAGAATTTTTTCCAAATATCCAACCTGAACCTCACCTGGCATAACTAGGAGCAATCATTAAGCAAATTTAAAAAAAAAAACAAACAACAAACGACTTTGGGAAATAAAGACCTGAGCATCTCAATTTAACAGGAAATCCAGCTGAGCAGAAAACTTGGCCCTATTCATGCAGAGAGAGGATTCATTTCTGTGAGTGGCTGATGGCTGTGGAACTTCCCAGTTTATGAGGTGACCAAATCTGCATCCATAAACCACCTATTTATTTTTTATAACTCGTTTAATACTATATGCATGAGGTCTTTAAAATGCTTTCTGTACCAGTATAAACGTGAAGTCCCCCAGTTTATATTCCAAAGTAGTAATATTTTTTATCTAAGCTAACAGGGATAAGGCTTAATTAACTTCAGGAAATATAAAACTCATGGCAGCAGTGCAAAAGACCCTGGTGAGACAAAGCTCTTTCCTAAACAAGCAACTGAAAATCAATGCAACAATATTTAAAATATTTACCATTACTCTGTATTTGAATACAATACATCAAATTTCAACTATGAACCCAAACTGTGAAATCTGTATGTCTGCATCCAGTTTCTATAAGGGCAAACAACAAAACCAGCAGAAAAAAACATTTGTGACGTTCTAATATCACTTCTAAGTGAGGTTCTAAGATCACTTCTGTTGCTTCAATATTAAAGGAGATACTTTTTATTGTTTTAAATAGAAATCACTCTTTTATAAACAGCTACTATATAAATGTGCAATTTAGAGACCAAAGAAACGAACTTTTTTCAAGTCCTTCAAATTACATCAGTGCTGCAGTGAAAAATCTTCTAAGCAACTGCATTTTCCAACGTTATGCTTTTGTGATTTCCCAGTGTCAGACTATTAATATGACAGCAAATTGTAGTCATTAGTCAAAAATAGTGAGTAAAATGGCTTACGTGCTTAAAGTGACCTTGAGACTGTCTTGTACAATATTGATAGTCAAAACAATTGCTGTTTCATGATTGCTCCTGATTAAATCAAATCATATTTCTGTTTAAAAATGGAACTATTTTTTTTTTTTAATTCTATACTGGGTTGTTACTTTCAAAAGTATGTTGGACTGCATAGGAAATCTAAACTTAAATAAATGTCAAAAATATTCCTAGCCAGTTAGAAATATTTCTAAAATGCAAAGATCATCAGTATACTGGCAAAGCAATTGCATTAGTATAGCATGGGATATCTACACATGAAAATTCCTGCAAAATAAAGATCTGTCTATGCAAATATTAATTGGAATACCATCTAAAAGTCTTGTAATGCCAAAAGCACTGATCAGAAATGGAATGCTCAGAATGCTTGCTGAACTTCAGTCTTCTTATGTTCTGTGTGCAGCTTAGTTTGATGGGGGAAGGGGGACACAATGTGACAAATAACCAATGTTACTTTCATTCTTTGCAGAATAGGAAAATAGCTAAAAAGAACAATAAACATTGATAGTACAAAGTGTGTCTCTGTTACTTTTAGAAGAAGAGAGGTGCATTTCATAACTTCTCTGAAAAATATCCAAAAGTGCTATGAGCACAAACAGTTACTGCAAACTCAAAGATAATTATTATGCACAGGGTTGTTCTGTTTTAAAGCAGCAAGCATACTGCTTGGTAGTGCTGCTTTACTACTAACACACATACAAGGTAAAAAAGTACTACAAACGGACCCTTCTAGTATTTCCTATTTGCTTACTGCTCCTGTTTCCACCTTGTTCTTTTTTCCAGCATTCCTGTTTCTCTCCACTCATCTCACTGTCCACATTCTGCCATACCTCTTTTTCTTCAGATATTCACAACCCTAATTTTTGAGTTATCCTTAAAAATTTCACACACTGGTATTTCCAAACTCTTTCTCTTCAAGACAGTGAATTTACAACTCTTTTGGGGATCTTTTGGCTATATATCACTTCTCTGTGTAAATTAAATAAACATTATGACTAGCTTATTTAAAAAAATAAAGCAGATGCACACATGGTAAGTAGCCTGCTCTGCTTGGAAATACATATATAGAAAATAAGCAGTTTAATTCCCAGTTATAGGGGCATTCAACTGGACTTTTGTAGTTCCTCTTACTGCCCTTATGATAAATTCTACTCCCAAATATATACAATTAGCTTTCAAATGAAAGGACATCTGAAACAGCTTAGGCCAAATACTTCTATTTTCCTATAAAGAAACGAAAATCATATTAAAAAGGTCAGTGTTAGAAATTATTGAGCATTACAAAGGAACAGTGAAAACGTATATTTATTTCTAACACAGTTCCTTTTAGATAAAAGCAGTCATGTAAAACTCAAAGTAAATATATTCATGGTATTAAAGACCATCTTTTCAAGTTTAAACTAAAAAAAAAAAAAAAGGAAAAAAATGCCACTGTCTTACAATCACCCTCAATATCCAGGCCAGATAAGACAAGGAATCATACTCTTGGTAAAAACATAGCATGTAGAAAAAACAAAGCGTGTCACAGCAAGTCAAGCAGTGCTACCTCTCTGCTGTAACTTAGGTCAAAACTAGACTTTTTTTTTCCACAGGTAGCAATCTGCAAACAAACTTCACATAAAGCAAAGTGGCAGTTAAAGTAGTCATTAAAGCACCAGGGTACTTTCTGTAAACATCTGTTTATTGCCAAAGACAGAAAAATTACCTACTCAATAGATGAGGCAATCTATGTGGAAGTTTAAAGAGAAAAAAATTCTGTGCCATGTGGCTTCAACTATAGAAAGTCTAAACTTAAGGTTGGGGTGTACACCTAAAGCCAGAATTCAGCTGTCTATATATGAAAAGTGATGTGACAATTGCATATTAATAGCAGAGGTTAATTTCTGAAAACTTTCTAGTCAATTAAGTATTTAAGAAATCATTTAACTAATTGAAGTGAGTTCTTTATAAGACCACAAAAAATTGTTAAGAGGTATATTTCTCTTCTAATTATCTTTGTACAGACTCAAACTTCCAGTATAATTAAGCTTAATGAAAACTTTAATGATTTAAAGACAAATGAACATCATTTTGGTTCTCCTAGATAACATATATCCTTCACAGGAGTCTGAGCAGCGATATTCTTCACACAACTTCCACACATCACTGCTCTTCCAAAATGGATGACATTACTTAGCACCTCATTTTGAGTGAAGCATAATTTAACTATTGATTTCATTTGCTTGTAATATTAATTTTTATAGCAACAAGTGGCAAGGATAGTTTTTTTATTAGCTACTAAGTATTTTCTATCAAACCTTAAATTCTTTGGAGTCAACAACAAGTGTTAGCCATTATAGATGTAGTCACTCCTTCGCTCATGAAAAAAAACAAGTAAAGCACCAGTAACGACATACAATAGAAAAACTGTCCTATCTTGTATGATATTCAAAATCCATAAAATACAACATTAGTAGGGATGGCAGACCACTGGAAACCACCTCAGGCAGGGCCGAGGCATCCATAGCTAAGGTACTAAAAACTAGGGCCTGCTGTAGTACATGACGAACAAGCTTCATTTCAGTGACCTGCTTGGGAGATAAGAAGCTAGTGACTAGTGACAGAACAAGTAATGGTAAACTCATCACTTAGCTAACTCATTCTGTGGACAATTCAACCGGTTTTTACAAGGTGGTAGGACAAATCAATACATAAAATAAAAAATTACTTCAGATGAAATACATTCAAAGTTGAAAGTTCTGCACTTGACCTACCTTAACTCACTTTCTGAACATTAAAAACTCCCTTGAACAATTGTTTAAAAGAAATCAGAATTATTTAGAAATACAATTTTGTGAATAATTAGCTCTTGGTATTTTGCATAATCTTCTTCAGAGACACAAGGCTATTTTTGTGCTGTTTTTTTTCCAAATACAGTGTGTTTCTTTCATCTATACACAAAATGGATATGAATGTATCAGAAAATAATTGCAATTATCGAAAGATCAAATGTATGATAAAGTCAAAGTATTGGATCAAAGCTGTCACATTTTTGTCAAATACATTTGGAAAAACACTCTACAATTTAAGAGTATAAAAGAGCTCATGTATATTCAGATATAGCAGATGAACACACACACACAATGCTACAGAAGCGCTCTTGAAGACATACTAGATCTAATACTTGAAAGTTTACGTTAGTATTCCAAGATCTTTGTATCACTGGAAAAATTTTTAGTCTAGTGACAACCACAGTAATATTAGCGCCACACCAAAATGCACGTAGATTCAGGGGTTTGTGCTTTCTGAAAGTTGACAGGATTTAAACTCAAAGATTAAAAAAGGAGCCCCAGGTTATCTTTCTGGGTTTAGTATTTACCATATAAAATTTCAAATCAAGACATTGAAATTAAACCCATTAAAATTTACAGGTGTTGGTTCTTTAATTATCATCTTCACAGGTTTATTTTTTGAACACATCTATAACTAAAATAACAAGACTCTTTAAGTAATACTGTGCTAACTAGAAGCCTGACATGTATGACAACTAAATAAGATTGTCTGAGCTGAGATTTGTCTAGTCATTACTAAAAATTACAACTGATAAATAGCTTGCAAATGGCATATTAGTCCTTTATACTTATTGTCAATCAAAACTGAGATTAGCATCTTAAGATAATGAGATCCTGAGATACCACATCATATTGTGACAATGAATTAACCCATCGTTATTTAAAAGCTACTTTTTCCAAGTTCATAAGTATTTATTTATAAGATATTCTTTATTTATTTTAATGCAAACCTAACAAGTCCTCTCGGTCTTACCCGTACCACCACCTTCTGTGACACGAGGTTCTATGATAATCTTCCAGGTGCTATCATCTTCCTTTTTGTTTCTGGGACTCAACATTGGCACTCCTTGAAGAACACATTATGATGGCCCTGCATTATACTGCATATCATAGGGAGTAGATTCAGTTACGACCACCACCACTGCTCCAACACCTGTTTTTTTCCAGCTCCAGGATAGCACAGTCACTGGACCTGCCTAAATTCATCTACTGGCAGATTTCTAAGGCTTCTTCTGGCTTAACTGTTGAACAGTGATCAATTTTCCCCACTGGTATAGGTCAAAAAGGGAAAAACAAATGGCTTTTTACACGTTTCAGGTGTTCTGTACATATTTAGTGCTGACATATTATTGTAAAAATATAAATACAGGTTTCTATTTTTGCCTGTTAATTTTTACAATACTTTATGTACAGGGAGATGAACAAGTTGGATGAGGTAAATGAAAGGGAAACAAGAACATATTTAAAAGTATAGTTTACAAGCCAAAAGGGATATTTCTTCATTCAGCTTTTGATGTAGCCATGAAAAAAGTATCCACATAGCATACAACAGTTGCCTTATCCATCCAGACATTAATTTCGAAAAGGAAACCTTTTAAAGTCTCTGCTACTGCTTCTGAATTACACAGTTGCACAAATTATCTTTAATTATGTGGTGAAAAAAGGGGAATTTGCTTTTCACCACACTAAAAAGCATTCCTTTAGTGGAAAGACATCCAGTGATGCCCAGGAATGTAATTTTTAAGTAATAAGTAATGTGCTTGTTGTTACAACTCCTCCTAGCACCAGGTAAAAGTTGTAGCTGAGAAGACCTAACAACTTAAAGATAACCAAATCAAAGCTTATTTTTAATTTCAAATAAAATAATCACCTGCATCACTAGCATCAAATATTTAGACAAGCTGCCTGTCGTCTCTGTTCCCAACTCTCTTTCTCTCTGTCATCTTGAACTTGTCATTTTTCCCAATTCTAAATATGCATATTTTTTCCCCTTTGATGACTTGTCATTAAAACTGTCAAAAACTATAATTATTTATGCATATCTATGTATTATTAATCTAGCAACATCTTCAGACATCACACTGTTGCTGTTTGCTCACGTCATTCTGCTGCCAGCCCTGGTTTTCACTGCTGCTGGTTTGATGCCTTTTTACATACATCACCCTCATCTCCCATGTTGACCATTTCCATAGGACAGCAGGCTCAGACATGCTCACTGCTATTCTAGTTGTGTGTGGTTTTCAAACATAATATTCACGCCTTCTAAAACATTTTAACACAAGATCACAACAACCACTAAAAAACAAGTCATAGAAATAGACAAATAGCTTTGACAGATCAAAATTTTGATTATTTTACCCAATAATGGAAAAATTGTCTGTAGCTCAAATTTCGAGCTTCCTACTTTCATATGGTTTCACACATAAACATTTCAGCTATGTATAAATTCTTGAAAAATCATGACTAAATGGAACCTAAGATTTTAATAAGAAAAAGTAGGAAAAAAACTCCACTCTTTCTTCTGAATTAGCTTTCTACTCGTTGTACACTTGTAAGCCATCTAACAAGAAAAGCAGGTTTATCTTCAGGCCTTTTACTTTACCTTCCACTCTTTATTCTCCAGTTTAAAATATTGATGTACCTTTCTGTTGTCCAACTTATTGTCCAGTATATCTGATATACTCCCTACAATAATCCCTCTTCGCTGCTACCACTCCACGTTCTTATTGTTAAAATTCAGTTCCAAACCACTGGCCAGGATATTTTTTTAAGATCTTTTTGAATTGAAGATCTTAATGGATAAAATGTAAATATAAATATAAACCAAATCAAGACTTCAGTAAGAATCACCACAGATTGTACATGAGCAGTAATAGCAACAGCTCTGGCATATCCAAACCCCAAATTTGTTGCAATGTAGGAATTTCACCAGCACAGAGAGATGCAACATATCAAGAAGAGTAAAGGTTTTGCAAATAAAATCTCTCTCGAATTTAAAGGAATTAACACCTTACTAAAGAGCAGCATACACTGAAATAAAATCTCCATCAAAACCACACAAGCACAAACTAAGAATGTCCAGAAAAATAAGCTACTAGAGGAAGAGAATTGAAAAACCATCTACTCAGAAAGGAACTTCTATCTCCCTACTGGCTGTCACACAATGAACTCACCACTTACAACCAACAAGGAAGTCGTGTTTTTTCCCTTTCCTTCTCATCATTTCAATGTCAATTTAATAGGCATCTAAAATTTAGTATCTTCTGCAAATTTAATTGTTTCAACCTCGTTTGATACTACCAGCAAGATTACCTTCACCATCTCTTAAAATTACTGTAAGAACTACACCTTTTCTTTCTTCCAGTGCATTCACAGTGACTATTTGGACCAAACTTCTGCTTTATTCCCTTGTTTCTTCTCACATCAGCCTGCTTCTCGCAGGAAGCACTCCTGTATGTGATATACAATTTATTTTTTTTTTCTGCCACAGCACTTCCCCTTCAAAAAATGTAACAATTTGCTTGATCTGGATCCATATAACAGTGTCTTCAGATGTTTAATAAACTCTTAAAAGCCATTACTGTAGAAAAAATAGTTTATTAATAACAGGAAAGTTTCAAGAGTCCTGCAAGATCTTTTCCACACACTTTTTATTACCAAACACTTAGAAATCTTCGATGAAAACCAATGCAAAGTATGAATCTGCTACTGTTTCCCCCTTCTTTCTCACATACCTTTAACTCATGGCTTGTTCATTCTGCTGGTAGTTTCCTTTAGTCAGAAGAAATTGTTATAGGATTAGGGACAGTAGGTTTTGGGCTAGAGACATTCAGATCAATTACTTTTTTTATTTTCACCCCCCTTTAGCGTACACACACAGGAGGAAGGAGTCAAAGCTTTATCCTCATGACAAGTCTGACAAAAGCTGTTCAAAAGCCACACCACAAGATCCCTGTGTCCAGCTGGAAAGTCTTCTGTACTAAAACTGAACAGAGAAAACTTTTAAGAGCTTATTAATTACAGATGACTTATGACTTGACATAACTTTCACATTGTTGCCATGCCAAAACAACAACAACAAAAAAAAGGGCTGAAGACAGTTTCACAGACTTTGTTTTGGAATGGAAAAAAAATAATTATTGTGAAAGATATCAAAAAAACCCAAAAAACCAGCAAGGACATTTTCTAAGCTTAAGATCCTGGGCATTTTCACATCAAAGTGCTTAAACAGGCCACTAAAATATCCATGTGGAAAGGGCGCTTGGAAGGATGGCTGCCTCGCCAAACGGCAAAATAGAGTCAACAAAATATAAGAATTTAAAACAATTACTCTGGACATACTACTCAGGCTTGAAGTACATTCAGTCAGTGGCTGAACTCACAACAGCTGAGCTACGTGACCCTGCAAGCATAAGAAGAGCACACCTGATCTCATATTCTGAAGCTGTATTTGGGCATGCAGATGTTTAAATTATACATCCATTAATTGACATACTGCCTAGTGAACTATTACTTCATTAGATTTCTCAGTGAAGCAAATGTTTATTAGCTTTCCCTCATGTTTTCACCTAGACACCCACAGCTCCTGTCATGGTGAAGTCCAAGGGAACAACTCAAGCATATGTATTAATTTTGACAAGTATTGCCTTACATGTTGGGGTTTTTTTCATCTATATCAATTATACTTTGCTGTGACCGATCATTCAAGTATCAGCAGTGTTATCAAGACAGAAGATTTAGCAAGAGTAGCTAAATCAAGCCAGCAGAACTAGCATTTCAGAAATTGGTCCAGGGTCTCATGCCATGACAAAACATGATCCCATGCTTAAGCAGTAATACCACAGCAATGAGATCCACAATAAATCAAAGACAGCCAGTGATGAAACTGCATTTCACCCCTGTGGTAGTTACAGGACACTGTTCAGAGCAAAATTAGAGTAGTAATTTAAAAACAGTGACTCCAAAATTAGAATATTCAAATATCAATTGCAAGTCATGAATTGCATGCAAGTCACAAGCTGAGCCACACTGCAAGACAGTACAAGACATGTCACATACAGATTTGCATCTTTCAATATAATTACTACACACAAAATTACTATTCCCTTTATTCAAACTATACCTCATTTCTGCACTATTTTTTCCAAGAGTATATATAACCATGGCCACAACTCATCAGTTTACGACCTCTTATGATACAATAAAGTGGTTTTCATCTACAGATGTGAAAATGTTACGTTTTGTATTAAAGTAGTTCAACAAATTCTGAATTTGAGGCTTATAGTGGTTGCCTCCATTTCACTCAAAATTATTCATAATATGTCCCCCACAGAAAAAAAAATAGTATCTGTCAAGAATTGAGAATCTATAATTTCAATAAGATCTGAATATTAATTAAAACAATTGCAAGACTGCAAATATATTTATGTATATATAAAAAGATACTTAAAAATAAGAAATACAAGTTTCCATTCTGAAATATCTATGTAGTTTACAAACACATAGATACTGTATTTTTCAAAATCAGAAAAGAGATTAACTGTCTCAACACAGGAAAATGTCTCTAAATCAGGGTGGAATCATGCAGGTGAAACAGCATGAATTACTGTTAGTGTGAAAGACATACGGTTCTGGGCCAAATTCATTGAGAATTTCCACAAATTTAAAAACTTCAATTGAAAATTCTCTTCTAGAGATTTACACACACAAGATAAAAAGAATGAACGGAATTAGTAAATGTCCAGAGTTTCAGGAAAACTAGCACTGATGACAACTTTCAATAATCTCAAACAACTCAACCATGAAGTAAAGTAATAATTTAATCAGTGCCTTTCCAGAGCACGTTTCCTTCCACTATTTGAAAGAACAAATCTTAGAAGTAGATGCCATAGGGGATGCACCAGCTTCAGATTGAATGGATATGAATAGCTGAATACCAACAAATTAATTCAAGCAGACCAACAGAAATGCACTGTGGTCAAGGTGCTTCAAGTTAGATACAAAAACATGCTTTTAAAAATATTTTTTTAGTCCTAGTTTTGATAATTTTTCTGTTTAATATTTCACTAAGCTGTTAAAATACTCTATGACTCAGGAAGGAATAATCAAGCATCATGCTTTAATTCTATGACTGATGAAATCTATGCCAAAACAAGTCGGCATTTCACATACAAAATACCTGCAGAAATTAAAGCATATATAAATTATGGTTTCTTTTTAATTCAATAGTATTCAAGAAAAATAAAAGAAACAGGATCCAAGTATGCAGAAAGCTACTTTCACATGGATTTGATGAAAGCTACATTTTTGATTTTGTTTTTTTCACCCACATTTTCCTATTTTTAGGTAAATTTGACTTACAGTAGAACACGTTCTACTCCTTCACAGGGTTTTATATGTTTTCTGTTACACTTTAAATGTATACACTCAGATGTTGTTCTCCTTTCTTTACCAGAACTGTAGAAATACCAAGCCCTTAAAAAGTTCAAGTTCAAAAGTAATTTTTCTCATCCCAAAAGGTGAGCTGAGCTTTTACTTTCTTCACAATATTCCAGATACAGATTCTTGTCTACATCATAGATCACTCAAATGACTTGGACTGTGTTAAAGACTGCATACAGCAACTGGGACAGACCAAAGCGAATGTTGCACGTGCCTTCTATGCAACGCTGCCTTTCACACAAAGTACTTACCATGTTTGAAAGTTAAACTCCATGAATATCATTATCACAAAGCCTTTGTGCCACTTAGTATGCAGACATTTAATATATTTCTGGTTTGTAACTACAACAAGTAAGAACATGCTTCAGTAAACACATTTGTTTGCCTTCAAATTAGTTTAGCTGCATTAACATACTGATCTGACAAAGATAATTCAAAGGATCATGATGTCTAAAACTGAATTCACATTCCTTTAGAGTCCTGAGATTTAAAAAATAAAACAACAGTTCTATGCTGAATTATTCCACCAATGTATGTTTTACACAGGAAGGGTAAAATGCTGCTGAAATTGTAAACCTTCAGTTCTTAGAGGGGGCCTTTAAGGCATAAGTATATGCCAGTGTTTCTAAGAGCACAGACGTAGAACTATATATAATAAGCAATTTTAACACACAAAGTCATATCTGAAATTTTCTAAATGAAACCTGCCAATATATTTCACTTCCAACCACAGCATGTTATAAGCTACTTTCTTAGGGCAGTTCAGGAAAAAAGCTGAACTTGAGTTTTATAGATTTTCTGTTGTTTTTCTGCTAAAATACAAAATATTTTTCTCTTAAAACAAAGATATTATTTTTAAAAATCCTGTAATGAGTCTGAAAAAGGTCATAAAAAACAACAAGACTTCTTGCATTTGGATGACTAATGAATTGCTGAAAATTTGTATTGCTGAAAGACCTGAAGTACTTTCAATAGCAGGTTTTACTTCAATTGTTTTTTTGAAGGTTTTTGGGGGTTTTTTATAAAGGTTTTAAATTATATCATTTCAACCACCTTCTTGCTACTTCTTCCCTATTCATGCTGCTGGAACAGAAACCTGTTTACTTTTATAATAAACTACTGGCTACTCTTGATAGAGTTTTGGTTGGTTTATTTTTTTACTAATAAAATAATTCAGATTCATGCAGAGGAATTACAAGGACAATTTACCCATACCTTACATAAAGCAACTGAAGAGGTCTATTTAAATGCCATACAAAGCAGTAATTAGCTACACTTCTCCTGACATGGCAATTAGTCTTCCATATAGTTTATGCAGTTTTGAATTCAAACACTCTTTTAAGACTTTTTCCACAGGAGAACAATTCTGAAAAGAAAAATCAAACTAGCAAGATCTTATATTTGTTCAAATTTCAAAACAGAACTCTAAAATCCTTAAAAAAAATCAGATTGTTATAACAATTTAGAAGAATTTTCTCATCTTTTCCGCAACTATCTGTATTCTTCTGTCTGATGAAGTAATGAGAAATCTGTGTCAGGGCAAAGATGTGAAACTGAAAACATCTAGTAAAATTACACAGTTATAGCAAGATTCATCATTAAAATATTATCAGTTCCAAAAAATTTTATGCCAATTTGATTTGGAAATTATGATTGACATTGCAGTGAAGACTCTTCCATCAAATAAAAACCCAGAACATGATTTCTGAAATAGATTTTATGTGAACATTTCCTTGATTAATTTTTATTTTCAGTTTTTTGTTAAGGGACCCTGTCTCTGATAGATTTGGAAGCACTTGACCCATGATAAGCAATTTATTTGATGGTTGGGCTCAAAATGTTAGAGAAGCAAAATCCATTAACAGGTAGGGCAGAAATGTATTATGTCATTGTGTACTCAAGGTCATTCTTAGCTTCATTGTTATCAACTCATGCAACATGTAAAGGAGAAATTATTCCCTCCTATATGCCAACTTGTTCTATATGTATTTGTTGATAACAAAATAGTCTGTTTATTGCCACTGAAATGGGACACATTCTAAGTGATACTGAATTATTTCTACTGACCAGTATTTTAACAAATAGTATTTTTTTATTTGCAGCTTTACATGAAGTACTGAAGAGATAGCAAGTTGCGTACTTGGATGATTCTTGTTTCACCAGATCTTGCATCTAAGGGAAAATTTACACCCAGTATCTTTTGTTGGGGGATTTTGCGATCTGTTCTCCTATTCTTTTGTATTTCCAAAACACTCTTGTAATATATTCTTTGTTTTAACACACAACTCTAAGGAATAAAACAGAAAGTGAACACATCTATACAGTGGCGCATGACAGGCAAGCAGTGCTGAATTACAATGTACACTTTGGGACTCATCCAATATTTGCCTGAAGAGAGAATTTTTGGTTTATTTCTCAAAAATTAGAAGCTAACTTCTGAAATGGGGGGGGAAAAAACAGTACTTTTTAAAACAGAATTATAAAAGCTATTTTAAAATCTGTTTCACGTTTCCTACCCGTAATGTTGACATTAATAATGATAAATGAATGCCACAAGTTCAACAGTGTTTTCTTTCAAGAAATGTGCTATTTTGCCACCTTCCATAAGAGGAAAAAAAAATAAGTTAGTAGGAAGATAGTTCTACATTATGGAAAACTTTTCTTTTCCCCATAACTACTGGAGGAGTCTTGATTTCAATCGAGATTATTGTTTGGCACCTGGAATTCCAACAACAGTGAAGCAATGAGTAAAAGTAAATAATTGAAGCTCCCCTGGCTGCAAACACTGGAAATATGGTTCACAGTGAGGCAATAATTTACCAGAATAAAGGATGACAGTATACCATTAAACATACATGAGTGTGGTGAGCACACAAGAAAGGCAGGTTCTGAAGACCAACCTCCTACACAGCCATCTATCACTGCAAGTGTCTTCCTCATCTCCTTCCCTGGAGTCTCACATTTTTCTAAACCCTTCTCCCTATGTCTCCAATTTCTAACAAAAAACAACCCTCTCTTTAATAACGAAGGGGAATAGAACCCAGAATTCCCAAATTGAAGCGTGCTTCACCTTTTCAGTTTATCCAGCAACAAAGTGAAAGACACTCTACACAATGACAGCTGATCTTCAGGGATGAAACCAGAATCAAACACCCATGAGACAAGAGGTTACTGCCGAGGCAACCAGAACAGATCTTGGTAGCTCAAAGCCTCTACTACGAAACACAATCTTTCCAAGGGAGATGAGTCCTGAGGAAGTGTTTCCAGATTGCCCTGCCGTGTTTGGTCTCATTGGTGGCAAAGACTGAGAAGTCAAAAAGCCCCCAAGAAAACCACAACCAACAACAGCACAAACCAAAACACTGCTGTTTTGTTTTTTTTCCATGAAAAAGAAGCATATTAAATGAGTAGTTTTACCAAAAGCAGTTTGCTGAGGTCCATTTGATTAACACTCAAGAGAGATACCGAGCAGTGCAGCATAAGGTATTTTCTGGAGTTTGGTTTCTAGTTTTTGGGAGGTTTGGTTGGCTGTTTTGTTTAGTGCTTTTTTAAAAAGTTGGTATTATCTGAATTATGTTATATACCCTTGGCAAACTAGGGAGTATGATCTTTGTTACCTTTATTTCCACTGGAATTTCTACATACCCATTAATCTCAGACATAAAAACAAGTTCGTTATAATTTCAAAACACAGCAATTTAAAATTTAATATTAATTTACTATACTATTATTTATGTTCCTTCTTGTATTCTATTCTAACTACACGTACATGCATACATAATGATAACTAACTCAGTTTACAGCTTTTTTGAAAAAATTGGAAATGTTCATTGTATAGAAGACATTTTTCAGGTAGTATTTCTTTTGGAATTATATTGTTACACAATATTTGACTGAATGGTACAATTAGGAAAAAAACTACATATTTAACAAATGTTTTACACTTTTCCATGTGACATGGCTATTTATGTACCATGTTAATTTTAATGAGTGATCCTGTCATAGAAAATAAAAATATGTTCATGGTTCAATAAATGAGTCTGTTGATTAACCAGACCTGACAGATTTTAACCTCTGATGTTTTAATCCTCAGCCACTATCCATGATTCAATTTCAGTGAAACCAAATATTTAAATTTGAAAGAATAATTTTTCTTTGCATCATCTGGAAAAAAGCTTTACAAATCACCTTTTGCAAATTGCACCACATTAAATATGTACAAAACAAATTTGAAAACATGTATTCCAACTACTAGTTTATATAATTCAACTGAATTATATTTGTATTTTTTACAGAGGAACACATTATACATTCTAATTATGAACTAAAAAAAAATTAACCTATCTCCAAGAATGCATAAACATTAAAAATACCTACAAAGTCTTATCAGTTATAAGTGAGAATTTGCAGGCATAGCAAAAAATGCATTCACATAATTCCTTCATGATGATAAATCCATTATTTTTTTCCTGCTTTCCAATTTTAAACTTAAAAGTCAAAAGAGAACAATAAATAAAAATTTGCCTGAAGTCTAGCATATCATATCTGCCACAAGTAGCAAGTATGCAATCAATAGGATTTTTATTATACTGGAAACATGAAATGAACTTAATCATTATAAATACAGATTTATTTTACTTATTAGGATATAGTCACTATCACAAGGACTGAAGATGAAATTTTAAGCCCACCAAAACCTGGAAGATCATTTATCACTTTGAAGACCTTGAAAATCTGTTAAATATTCAAATCCTTTAACTTATTCTTTCCTCCATCCTAAGAACTTAGCTGTAAGGTTTCTTTTACTCTTGTGAATTCTACTAAATTGCACAAGTTCCTTTTTACAACAGGGCAAAATCATTTTTAAGCATTTGTAGCAACAAAAGGTCTGATATTTTATTTTCAGGAAGTACAGTTTGTCTCTTTTACAGCAGCAAAAATTCAGACATACTTCTGCTTCTATTTTCTAACCATTGTTATAGCAACCCAAACTAACAACAGATGCTATAACACTTAAAAAAGCACCCCATGTACTTTTCCTTAATACCATACTCCTAATTTTATTAGGCACTTATCACTTAATAGGGTAAATGTTATTCAGATTTTCACATGCATATTTTAGGGTTAATAACTATGTTCATATCAACAAAATAAACAACATTATAAAGAATGTATTTTTAAAGAAAAAAGAAAACCTGCTATCCAACAATCAGGAAAAGGCTTCTCGGGACAGTCAGAAGCTATATAAATATATAACTATTTATTTATATATGTACACACACAGAAATAAAGATTGAAAAATGAGTGAAAGAGGAGTTATAGATACCTATGTCCCACTAATACTTGAAGTCCCCACTCAGGAAGGAGGCTTGTTTCTGCTGTAGCTGTGTTCTGTACCAGCACGTAAAAGCAAAGCTGTGTTTACATGGAAGGGCTCTTCATTTTTTCCTTAGCACTTGAGGAAGTTAACTTAGATAACATGCTTACCTTTCAGTTGAGAAAATATTTTGTAGAGCTGATTTCATAAATAGAAATATGGAGAGATAATTATGAAAAAGTAAGATTCATAAAGCAGTTAATCTTACATTGTGTGTTATATAAACCCTCAACTGTGTATCAATCAAGCAAACAAGTACAGACACCAAGCAGTTCTTCTCACTTGGTAAACTATTTTCTGAGGCAAACTTATTTCAAATTATTGTTTCCTCTGCTTACAATTTTTTTTTTCACTTATTCTTTTTACTACAGCATGTTTCAGCACTATAAAACTTACTAAAGATTTCTCTAGTACAAGTAAAACAACTTTTAAGGCTCATTAGGCAATACTTAGAAGATGGACAATCCTGCCCACAAGGCTAACTGAATGATACTGTTCATATGATATTTTGACTTGAGAATTTGCTAAATTTTCTCTGGCTTTCTTGGCTTTCCTACACAGAAACTTCAAGCACCACGTCCTACAGAAACTGCAAATGTACAATAATGGACAGATTTTGCTTTTGAATGGCTTCCAATCTACATTAAGTGGTCAAAGTATGGGTGAAGTGGGACTTCAGACCAAGATTTATTCTTCTCAAGCAGCTTAGTTTCCTCTACAAGGAACACACCATCAGCTGAAAATCAATCTCTCTGTACTCCATCATGCCTCAACAGATGCATAAAGAACAAATAAATTAAAATACAGGGTTTCTGTATTAGCTCCACTTGCAACAACTTGGTGTTACACATGCAATTGGTATGAGTGGTCACTGAGCAGATGTGTGTGGTGTGTAATAGCTTTCTGAGTTCATGTTTGGTAACTGTTAATTGCAATTACTGGATTTGAGAATAGGCAGGCACTTTCTCTAATTTTAAGCCAATTGCCTGAGATGTTATTCATATTACAGTCAAGTTGTTATTTTGTGAATCAAATTTTTGTTCCTCTTGTCCATGTACTTCATAGTGGGACACTGGGTTGTATCCTTCTCAGTTGCCTCTCTTCCAGGTCATAGTGCACTATAATTCATTTAATCTCACCTGAAATGGAAAACTTTCCAAAATTAACATCTTTGTTATCTTACTGTGTAACTTCCCTATTTTTAATTTATGACTTTTCAAGATAGTGTGGCTCATGAATTTCTAATTACATCCTCATCTCTCATTCTTGATTCTATTTCCCTTCTGAAATTCAACAATAGTAACCAAACACTAGGTTGGATGCTTTCAAACTACCCATAATTTCTCCACAAGGGTTGGGTTTTTTTGTCTCAAGTAATAACAGTAGCTAATTTATACATTGTGATTATGCCAGTACTGGAATATCAAGCTTATTTTTAACATGAAGAGTACTTTTTAAACTTGAATCTCAGGAACACTGCAAATAGTGACAGTATAAAAATGATTCTTGAAATCCATTGGTCATTATTCTAAATTTGGTAAAGTAAAACAATTCCTAGAAAGTACCTGCCTGCATCACAGGGTGTGGTGGATGCCACATACCAGGTTCTCACAAAAGCTGTTTTATCACTCCCCAGCCTCAGCTGGACAGGGAGAGAAAAATACAATGAAAGGTTCATAGGTCAAGATAAGGGCAAGGAACGATCACTCACCGCACATATATTCTCTCTCATTTTTCCTTCTTAAAAACATTATCCCAGAGCTGCTACCACCTTCACTGATGGACCTCATCTTGGCCAGACACAGGTCCCTCTTAGAGCCAGCTGATATTTGCTCTGTTGAAAAGAGAAGCTTGTGACAGCTTCTCACAGAAGCCACCCTTGCAGCCCCCGATCAGCTACCAAAACCTTGCCACAGAAATCCAATACACCAGCAAAAGAGGGAAGAAGTATCAAATTTTACTATTAGCAGTCTCTGTTGGTCCCTTCCACAGCTCACCTGAGGCTAAAGCAACACAGAGATTGCACCACTTTCTCAAATGAGCGGGCTGTCCTGGAGTTCACTATTTCTGTGTAGCATCTCTGCATTATTAAAGTTGTTCTCATGGGCAATTGGACTCTATCTGGTCAGCAGGAGAATTAGCAACTGAGTGCTTTAAAATTAGGGTTAAGGGTAGCATGACTCAAAAAATTACACTATTGAGCAAGTGAGCATTGTTTCTGCATTAGCAATAATTTTAAGATTTCCATAGTCTAACAGTTCTGTAGTTTTTCTAGGAGTTCAACTTCATGATTAGACTAAAACAAATAAAATAATGAACTTTTTTTTCTTTCAAGTTCTCAGTACTGTGTCAATTTTTTTCGTGATCCCACAACACAGCACATAATTTCAAATTCTCAAAAATGCAGAGAAACCAAGTATTAACCCTTATAAAAAGAACAGTACAGCAAACTGTAAGTTATGTAAACAATAATATTACAATTTATTATTAATGAGGCTGACTTTAAAGAAAATCGTTGTCTACAATAGCATATTGTTATGTTTCTGTTATGTTTGATGTATTGCATGTAGCAGCAAGTATAAGTGCACTTAACTACTGCTCCTGTCTGGTGTGGATTTGGCTGTGTTCCTATTGAACACCTGAAAAGGTTTTCAGAAGACACTGAAAAAAAAATAAAGTCCAATAAGATATACTTTATTCTATGAATGAAACAGCACACAGTTTCTCAAACAAAATACATTTGTGTCAGGAATCCTTTTATATTAAAGTAAAATATTGCTAATAAATTTAAACTACAGATCTGCAAATGGTTCAGTTCAGTCATTGTCTTGAATACCACACACAGAGAGACAGAAGAGTATAGATGCAGTTACATAAGGTACCACATAAAAACAGCAATCAATAAATAGCCTACTGCTAGTCCATCCCAGCAAGAACTCTTTCTATCCTTTTCTGCAGCAACTCTGTTCCACTTTGATGGAGGGACTAAGAGGTCTGCTTTTATAAAACCAAAATTAATCTTGACAGTCAAGGGAACATGAAAAGGGGCTGTCTTCCTTAGAATAACCATAAAAGGTGTGACCTTGGCAGAAAAAAATATGACAAAAAAACCCCCACCAACCAAAAAACACAAACAACAAAAAAACTCCAATCAGCCAAAAGGAAGAAGTCTCACTTACAGTAAATTTGGGATTATAAAGAGCAGTCTTCCCACTGGTTAGTTTACTGCACTGATAAGTAAAGCTCACAGGATTCCAAAGTTTTTCAAGATCTTCACACTCTAAAGCCTCATAATAGAAGAATAAAGAGGGGGGCAGTAATTTCACCTCCCAGTAAGTCAACTTCAACAATGCCTACTGTAAAATCTCAAAAATCTAGAGTCACCTAATCTTACTATGCAGGATAGTTAGCAGAGGGGTTTAGAAGGTCTCCTACTGAATCAACAGCAGGTTTGTTTTGTTTTCAGAAATCTGTCCCAAATATCAGTAATTTTCCTTAAAGTCTTGAGCTTGCTTAATAATCAAAATAGAGGAACGTGTAAGCTTCATGCTGAAAAACCTTCTGCATATCTCATTATAGGCACATGAATTGAGGTCTATTTTCAATATTTTACTATGAATTCATTATTCTCTAAGACATACTGTCTTGGATCAAGCCAATGGCCTACCTTACCCAATTCTGTCAGTTGAGTGGAACATTAGTGAACACACATCAATAACCTCCTTCCACAGTTCATTTTTTTAGGGGATTGAATGAACATTACTGAGCCAGAACATGTAATAAAGCAGAAAGTCATTATACTGGTTCTATGTCAATACAATCTTTTTTTATCTGGCAAGAGTATACAGTAACATATCAGTGAGCTGGTTGGCTTGGTTTTTATTCTTACTTCATGTGAGGAGGTTTCCAATCACATTTGGTACACAAAAATTGCTGAGGCCCATAGAACTTCACAACAGTATTGAACATTACTCAGCAAAGACGATAGAAACAGCAACTAAAAAGAGTCCTGATTAACCTACAAGGAAAGAAATAAATTTAAAACTACTTCAAAGCTTTTTCCTACCTTGAAAAACTTAGTGAGATATACCTATGATTTTTATTAATAAAAAACCCAGGAAATTATAAGAAGAAATGATTGTCCTTAATACTGGTGTTCGACATACCTATAGTGAAGTCTCTCTACAAACATTTACCTGGTGAATAGTAAACACTTTATTAAATTGAATATTGCAATCCATTTAAATACATGAAACTACTTACTGCCCTAAATTAATCATATGCTGTACACATTATAAATCTATTTTTTTGTTACTCTTTACTGCAAAAAGTTTCATTTCTATGATGTTTGAAATCAGAGAAGACAACAGTCCACAGAATACTTTACACACACAGGTTCTAGGCATATTTCAAGTAATACATTGTCTCCTTCTGATAAAAGGCCATCACCCTTTAAAAGATGGAAAACCAAGAGTGGTCAAGTGGCATATTCTTAGTCATAGAGACAAAATTATCTTAATTTACAACTTGTCAAATTAAAATGGCTTTACTAGGTTAAAGCAAATAATTTTGATATATCTGGGCTATCTACAATTTCATTTATTTTAACTCTTTCTATTAAATTAGCAAACAATGCAACTGAACTCCCAAGGAAATTCAGTAACTTAAAATTCAAGAGCACTTTAACTTTCCCAAATTTGGTAGTCTTTTCATAAAAAAAGAGCTAAAAGAGTAGTTTATGCATGCATAACTTCAGTGCCTTCAAAGGCAGAATGGGTACCCACTTGCTTGTGATAATGTGACCCATGTTTATCAAAAATAAATTCCTTACTATCACAACTACAATATTAGAGCAAAACAGATTCATTCAACAGCACAAAAATATAATGATAAAGTTGCTCCTTTTCTAACAGCTGAGTTCACCATAATCTGAGATAACTTTAAATTTTCTGGATCAGTTTGAAGAAATCATTAAGAAAAAACAGGTTAGACCTGAACACTTGCCTGAAAATTTCAGTACCTGAGATTTTTGTTCTCTTCTCCCCGCATTGAAAATGAACAGAAAACACAACTCCATGATAGCTGACAACCCTTGAAATCCTTGCTGCAGACATTATAAATCTGTATTTTTCTCACTCTACCACAAAAAAGTTTCATTTCTATGGTGTAACGTATCTTTCAGCACTGCCATGAAGTTCACATCCCTTCAATAAATTTGTGACTCATATTTGTACTAATAAAAATGCAATTTAGCTCAGAGCAAATCGAATACTATTCTCTTTTAAGCTCTCCATGCTATTCATGCTCATACTCTGTGCCTCTTGGTGCCCCATTTTCAACCAAGATTGTCTGACTAAAACCATTATAACCTCTTTGCTGTCACAACAACTTTATAACTTCTAAAGAGGGACTCCACAGTATCACCCAAGTATAAAGCTCAAAACATCAAGCTGAGCAATAGAATTGAATTCAGATTTGGTATTTTCACTCAAAAAGCCAACTTCTCATATAAATTCCTCCACCTCCACAACCTGCACTCCCACTAACTTCCACACCCTCCTTGTCTCTGTACCACTATGTGTAATCATACTCTGAAGTGCAGCAATGGCTGCCTGACAAAATTAATTTAAAAATACAGATGTGCTGAATCACATATGCAATTAGTCAGCAGGCCAAACACAGCAAGCAACTGGAATCACTGATAAAACCAATGGGAGTATTTAATTTTCTTGAAGTTTATGCCAGTTCACCAGGTGGCCAAAAAACCAAGCAAGGCATGAAGGAGAAACGACTCAAATGGCTGAATTCTATCTACTTCACTTCCAGAGTCACTGGTATACAAGGCTAAAGAAAAAAAAATTCAACAGAACTAATGAACCTTTTGAAATTTGTTTTAGAAGTAACAGAAAAATTTGACCTGGAAAACTAGTCTCTGACACTTTCACTCTAAGGAAGCCTGAATACTACTAAATCAAGAAAAAAACAAAACCCAAACTACAAATGTCTGTATTATTGACAGCCAGTGTTATTCATCCATTTAGTGTTTCTGCTTGTTTACTGATTTGTTCCTTATGAGCTGCAACCTGACCACAAACACTTAATGAAAGTACTCTCAGAAAATCACAGAATCACAAATAAGAAAGTTATTATATTGTATCCATGTAAGTAAAAAAAACCCACACAAAATCAAAATGAAAAAAATAACTAAAACCCTACAAACAGCAACTAACTTAAGTCAGAAATCTGTCAAAACAATTTAGAGCTAATTCTCATTAAAGCACATGCTATGAAAGGAAAAAAAAAAAAACAAAACAAAAAAAAAAAGCCTTCCATCTTATGAAACCTCCCATTTCAGGAAGCTAGGACTCAATTGCCAGGACAAACTCACATACAATTCAACGCTAGATCAGCTTCTCAAACGTGGTTTATAGCATTATAACTAAGGGATAGTTAAATTGATTTTTCAATTCAAGTGAGAAATCAAGTTAACCCTCCAGCAGACAAGTATACTCTAGTAGAGTAGGAGAAAAATATCTAAAGGTTTTCTGTGGTTAATAGAAAACCCAGTTAATATAGAAAAAAAATAAACCTCCCCACACACCCACCTACACATATCACTGTAGAAGTCCAAAGATCACATTTTCCAGGATAAGGGACAGTGTCCTTTCCCACCTGATGAGGATCCAGCTACGAGGTATTTGCCACTTTCAGACTATAATACTGTAATTTAGAGAAAGCAGAAAAAATGTGGTTACTCCTGACTTTTCACAGTAAAACCACCTCCATCCTTGATGGGTCACCTCAACAGAATCACAACACACTGGTCAGACTCTCAGCCAGTGTAATATCTTCAACAGCATCACCAGCAAGGCCACAAACTTGTCACACCCTAACAACAACTCAATTTCCCTGCTCCACCTTTTGCTAGGACTCAGCAAACAAAAAATGGGAAGAATAAAATCCAAAATATATTAGCATTTTCTTGATGCTCATTGTGATTGTGGTAATAAAAGTGTGGCTGTGGAATAAAATATAAGTGAAAGTTAATAAATTAACGTTAATTACCTGCCAAATACATCAAAGAAACTACCTTTTTGACACAACCCACCGTAGATAGCAAAAGACCTAGTAGAATTTTTTTCTCTTCTATCCACTCACCTCTTAAGAAGAATAGCATTAACAGCGAATGAGAACTTCAATTACAGGTCCAATTTACTTAAGAAGTGTGAAGAGCACACTGAAAAATTGTAGGTATTTCTATGTGAAATTATATACACAGAATAAATGCTCCTGGATTTCATAATGGCTAGACAGAGTATGAAAACCCTTTGAAGGCCAGGCTATTCAAAATGTTAAGGTTCAGAAAATCCAAAAGTATTACTGGGCTTTCCAATATATTATTACTATTCCTGTTATTTACCTAAGGGTTTTACCTCTCTTCAGAAAATAAAAGTCAGACTGTGGCTGAATCACTTAACATCTCCCATGCTGGAAGGTCAAACCTCTGCTCAAAATCAAGGTTTTCACATTGGGAAGGAAAAAAAAAAAAATCAGCTCAGAAGAGGACTTGGATTATCAGTAAAATATCTCTGCAGAATTAGCTGAATATTTCATTAAAACATGCTTTTAGGAAATAAATTTCTGAACATAAGAATTAAGTAGTTGAAGAGACTGAGATTTCTACACTCTATTCTACAGGGAATCTACAAACACGGACCCTTAACTTGAAAATTATTGCTCTCTGTTAAAAAGCTTTCTAATTTGCCTGATACGATCTAAATAAACTCAGGAATAAACACTGTCTCTTCTCATAAATCAACAACTAATCAAAAATGTTTCTTATTATTTGACAGGAGTTAACTTTCAAGAGATTGTCCACGAATGAACAAGAGCTATATAAATGAACGATACACTGAGGGCAAACAATTTAGAGTAGAGTTTTGGGAAGGATTTAGTAACACAGTCTGCTTCAGAGTGGGAAAATTGGTTAATTACTGAGAAAATAGAGCAAACTACCATTTCTCTTACATACATATATATAAAAGTATATATGTATTTTCAATGGTGTATTTTCTTCTTGAAACAAGTATAAACTCTACTAAAATCAAAGACAGTTTCTTGAACAAGAACAACCACACTGCAAAGTTGTATGCAACATAAGAAAGGAAAAAACCTCCCAGTTCAAGACAGTATTTGTGAGCTGAAATAGATATCTTTAGATATTTTTGAGATCATTAAAACCTCTGCAAATACTTGTAAGTATTAAGGGTTTGCTTTTTTTAGGCTGATATATTAATTTGTTTGTTACTTAAAATTAGTAGACATTGGAGAAAATTCATGTTGAATTTTGGAGAACAATATAAATAGCCTTAACATCTATTCCCTAATGGTTATCCCTAAATACTACTCCCCCCACTCAGAGTACAAACTCTAGAAATCTAATCACAATCTGAAAACATACTAACAAACTATTAAAAAAAAATCCAACACACTAAAAACCTGTTGAATCACATTAGACTCCATCTTAATTTATGATACATTTAAATGTTGAACATAAATACAAACTTCTGGGTTTTGATGCTTACTTAAGGGTGAAGTACTTCATAAATGCATGGTAATTATCCAGAACAACAGACATGCACTCTCAGACTAGAGAAACAAGCCTCCACCAGCCTATTTTTTCCTACTAGCTAAAACCCTAAGATACGATACGCCAGAACTTGTTTATCAACATTCTCTGAAGTTATCTGTTTGCTTACACAATACCTAGAGCAAAGATACAAGGAAGCCAGTACTTATGGGTACTTTCATTTCCATGCATTTGAGTCCTGTTACACAGGCTGAAATTACACACAGTGATTATGTATGACCAGATCTTACCCTTAAGTTACAAATTAGAATGATGGCCAATCTAACCTAAAATTCAAGCACAGAAATAAATGAAACCTCCCTGGAACGGATAGATCAACACAGCATTCAGTCAGAGTATTTTCTGGCTTATTTCACATCAATTTACTCTGTTCGTAATCTTGGTAAACAATATCAACAGAAATATGCACAAAAACTCAAGATATGTTCTAAAACTCTACTGTAAAAATTAAAGTTTCAACTGTTCTGAAAAATTCTGAAGTATTTTTCTTCTGCTGCCTAAGGATATCTACTACAAGCAATTTTATTTTGAAACATGAGACAGGAATTCTTGGCCTGGCCTGGATTTTCTTGACGTATCTACAGCGAGTATATAAAAATTTCCTCCACTATTTGCACATATACCTATTTCATTATCATCAGCACCGTATCATTTTTGTGCATTCCTCTGGGATTACACGAATTCAGAAAATATTTTACTGCTTTTGTTGACTCTACAACTCTATGCAAAAGTACACAAACATAGAACTGATTGTTTCTGTGCCATTTCTCCATCTGGCTTTGCAGGAGATCTCCTTACATTAATCCTGTAAAAGCTGCTTAGGAAAAAAAGCACCCCCTCAGTCACCTCATGTTGTTTTAGACAAATATAAATACAAACTATAACTCTCTGTGGACTTCTGTATGAGCAGTCTGATTGTCATCCATTGAATCTCTTGCTGTGATAACATGTTGAACAGAAATTTTCTTAAGTCAGGTCCTTGACAACATGGAGCTCATGTCTATTGTGAGTCGTATAAAAATTGTTTGAAATGGGTTTCTAATTGTTTGTACCTTTTGAAATGGGTACTATGATGCTGAGCAGCAACATGGAAATGCAGCACAAGCAGGATGCCATCTCAGCTTACCATCTTTACGAGTACTTTCTAGCTAACCTTGTCTCACAATAGTTTCAACTACCTCATTTTCACCTCTGTGTGATACAGCCTACATGCAAGATAAAGAAGAGTTATCTAAGTTATATACAATTTCATAAAAAATGTGTTTTTATAAAAATTGGTTTTGTTCAGAACAGTTTGAAAATATTCTCTATCTTGCTAAGCTTCAAAACGCCTGACCAGGATTTTTCTATTTTGCTAAAACTTTAGTTTTCTGTTTTTGTCTTTGAATTTTGATGTATTTCAATCTAGAATCTTTTAACTTTTCAAAATCAAATAGGAATGATCCAATAATACTTAGTCAAAAAGCCTTCAATACATCCATAATGGAATTACTAGGGTGTTATTTCTACGGAAATCAGTGTTTGTCCTGAATTGGAGTAACAACTAAAAAGCAGGATTTCCTACAGAACAGTAATTATTTTCCAAATGCATGTGCCAGAGACAATCCAGGAGAAATAGTGAGTTCTTTCCACACCCTCTTAAATCTGCTTCCTAGTCATTCATTTCTATTATCTACACTTTGACACATCTTTGACTACACTCTCTAGATTCTCTGAAGGTCCCAGGAGCATCCGCTCTTTAAAAACTGCCTTTTGATCTGTGGCAACACTATTCTCAACCCCCCTTTTGTATTCTCAAATTAAGTACATAAGACAGCAATTTTGCCATCTTACAGAGGTACATGAAATCATTTTGGCTGCAGTCGAGAGATATCATGGTAAAGAACCTGAAAGTGAAGTATCAACTGTTCCTTCACCTAAAAAAGCCCAGGCAAATAACCACCAGCAAATAAAGCACCATAAAATAGAGCACAGACTATATTTAAGCTATAGAATGCAAGTTGGCACCGATGCTTATCAAACAAGTGCTTGCCCTGCTCTTCCTCAGTAGAGCACAAAAAACACTGATTTGCATTAAAGTTTGCCAAAGAAATGTACACACAACAACAACAAAATCTAAATAATATATACTTGAGGATTTCACTCGGTTCCTAGAGGAAACAGTGGTTCAGTTGTTACAGCTACTCAAGGTACGTGAAGGAGTGAGTGTGGGCTCAAGGAGAAAACAAATTCCTTGGTACAGAAACAGCAGCAGCGTTACGTGTTGATAGGCAGCACAGTTGCCGAAGGGTAATAGAGAGCCACACTCTGTCAGTGTGCAGCATAGCTTGGCTTTTTTCCCAGTCTTACCTCAGATGACCTTGTGCAAACTGTCAGTCAACCCGGCTGAACGATGCATCCCAAGGCAGGAAACCCTGATGCATAATAAGGATTGTTAACAGCGGTCCATGGAAGATCTGCGACTACTATGCACAACCTTTAGCTGCAGAGCTCACTGAATATCCCAGTCAGCTGCAATGCACACAAGAAAAGGGGCTGAGTCTCCCCAAACACATACTAACAGTAGAATGTTTGTGATTATTATTTTGGGAACGTTTGTGTGACTAGCCAGAGTTTCGAACTGCAGTACATGAAGGTGGTAACACTAAGCTCACAAAAAAAATAGTCACATTTCAGGAGGCTACCTGGCCAAAACATCCGCATTTAAGACTTAATCATACATATAGTCAGCTGTAGTTTTCAATCACACTTAGAGCCCTTTGTTTTATATACATTTACATTTAACATATGACATTTTTATAATTAAAAGTCCATAAAGGACCACCAGATCTATCACTCTGAACTGTAGACTACAGGCATTGTTTTACATAGAGTGTTAATCCAGGCCAAAATGATGCAACAATTCTTTACTTGGTAAATTATACCTTCATCACAGCCAGATGAGAGAACAGAGCAAGGCACCATCATGCATCTGTCCTCTCAGTCCGAGGGACCAGTGTCCACATGGCAGCCCATCCACCTTCCCCCACCGGCTCATTCTGGTTCCTTCTCTTTTCCCATTCTCACTCCAAGGTCAGATTTCTTCTCCCACCCTTACTCCAAGGTCAGATTTGCTTTTAACCAGCCACCAACACTGCTTTTACTGATGCTATGTATCTTATTAACAGACATTTTCAACTTCTGCTACTGCAGTGGACAGAAAAGCCTTCCCAAGCCTGAACAGTTCAGACTGGTTCAGGCTGCTCATGAAACAACAGCATGCTGTGTGTTTGTAAGCTATCACTGAGTTTCACTTCCTCCTGTCTCAGGCCTCTTCTGACTCAAAAGTATAGTGCATTACAGCCTTGTTGCCAGCTGCCATCAGAGCAAAATTCAAACTCCATTATTCACCCCAGTTCTTACCAGTCATAGTCTTTCACCCATGTGCAGCTACTTACACAATCTATTCCTCTATTCTGCTTTTCTTTGGGGGACATATGAGTCCAGTAATTTCACATCTGACACTCAGACTTGGAGCTTCACCGGGGTTGAAGAGATTTATCCTATCAACCACAGCCACAGTTTTCCTGCTGCAGATCCACCCTTGCTGGCCATGGCATCCCACCGTTGTAAGGCCAGTGGTAGTCTTACCCAGCTCCTACATCCCAAACCCCTCCAGAGCTGCACTCCAAAGCACTGGCTTTACATGTTACTGCCTCTTGCAGGTTTCAAGCTCTGAAAAGCAAGCCTGACACTGACACCTCACCCAGAGAAAAAGCTGGTTTACCTTCACACCTGTGCTTAAAATCTGCTGGCTGCTCTCAGCATGTATTCTCTTTTCACTCTTCCTTTCCTTCTTTAAAGCACTGGCAACCCATAAATGCACACATCTTTCATCCTCTGCATGGAGGATTTTCTTTTCCAATTTTCCTATCTCATCTCTAATAATACACGAGTATTTATGCAAAAAAGAAAAAAAAAAGAAAGGCATACAGTGTCCAAGAGAATAGATTGCTGTAACTAGATATTTAGCTTGACACTTTGGGCAGGTCACTGCATCTCCCCCTCATCTCAAAACTCCCACATGTTAAACACGAATACCTGAGGAATATTATGGCTAATGTTTATAACAAATTTGAGACTCTCAACAGTCCTAAAGAAAAATGAAACATGGTTTTATTATTGAATAAGTATTGATAGATGATTATCATATTCAGAATTAAAACTGATCTGACACAAAAGCATAGCATTGCTCGACCAACCTCAGTTTTTCTGGACTGACACAACTACATCTGAAAAGGAAAAGAGTAAGAGAAAATAACGGAATCAATATTCCTTTTACAAGTGCTTGTGCTATTTACTTAATATTGTATCAATGGGGGAAAGGAGGAGATCTATTAGAGAGCAACTATTTCCAAGCAAAAAGAGAAATGAAAGGAAGTTTGAAAATACTCAGTGTTTGTTGTCCCAAATCAAAAAACTATAACTGCCAACTCTTGCAAAGCAGGAATGAACAAGAGCTGGCTCTGCAAAGGTTAGCTCAAGTTACCAGACTGGGCCTATGAACTCACAGGAGCTCAAGACAAGCTTTATCAGCTTCTTATGTACTGAACAATTCATTCTGGCTCAATGAAAGGTAGCTAGGTAAATAACATCAATATCTGTACTTACAGACACATATTGATAGATAGTACACTCTCCCTTTAAACTCATTTGATAAGCCTTCAACAACAGAAGAGGCAACCTGGGGTTTTTTCCCCTAGAATTCTACCCCACTCCTTCAGAAGATGGGACATAAAAGAAATCAGGAGTCACATTCTTTTCCTTCCATCAGGCCATGAATTATTTGGATCTATGAGCTACAAAACAGTTCCCTCCTATTTTACCATAAACTTATACCTAAGCTTTATTAATCTGATGTCATGAATTTGGTACACATGTTCCACAAAGTGTGTGTTGAATGAGGAAACCATGCTGCTTATGTTTTTCAGTCCATTAGAATAATCGACCTTGTCAACTTGTTATTTGAAGAAAGGAAAATTCTTCTCCTCATTAGGTCACTGTCAAAGAGCTGCACAGCATGAGAAAGATACAGGGAAATGATCCAACAGTAAATGCACAGAACTAGAACTTGACTGCAGGTCTGCTGTAGTGCTGCTACAGTCTTAGGTTTCTCCCACCTACTTTTATTTCACTATCTGACCCTATTAAAAGAAAGGAATAATTTGCTAATATGGCTGTCTTGCAAATGAGCTAATTAATGGTCACAAATCCTCCCCATGAACAAAGTAACAGAATTTAATTAAGCATATACTCAGACTTCTTCACATGTTTAGTCACACATTTACTACAGCGCTTCTGGGGACTTTTTCAGCTTCTCAAAATCTAAATACCAAAAAGATTAAGTCCTTTTCAAGTGAGAAATTGTTTGTCATGAATTGATAATACTTAGAAGTACTTAAAATTACAAGCAATATACTAGTACCTGTTAATTTTAACAGTGCAACAGTACTCACCAATTACTAATATTAATCAGTATCTATAATAATCAAAGAATTCACTTTATTACTTCATTACTGAAATAGAATGAAAAGGCTGGAAAGAGGTGGGAGGAAGGACAGTCTAACTCTCCTGGGAAATGACTTTAAAACTGCCTGGCCCACTTTTCAGCAGGATAAAGAGACCAGAAGTGGTGTTATTTCTCCTTGCTCACTGTATTTTCTAGTAGCTATGTCACACTGGCCACAAGAGAAAATCTGGGGCTAACAGAGTGCATATACAGTATTAGAAAAATGCAGTGCAGGAAAAAACAAACCAAAACACTCCAACAAAAACAAAGCACATCATCATAAAAAAAACAAACACCAAAAAAACAACACATCAGCCACAAAACTATTCCAAACGGAAATTTCTTTAGACTTTTTTTTCTTTAGAATGAACTTCAGATTTCTTAAACTTTTGAGCTGTTTTGCTACTTGCTCAATCAAAGTTCCACAGAAAACATTTTTGTACTCTTTCAGTTCCTAAAATAGTGAGTTCACTGCAAAATTAAATAAAAATCAATGAATAGGGAAATTCATTGAACTTCTACCTATTTTCGAGATACCTATGGAAAAAAATCAACTGTTTTCAGTGTTCTAGTGTTCTAAATTATGGAATAAGAAGCTGCAAATGTCATTGGCATAGAAAATTTTGGAGTGTAAGTGACCAACTTGGTACTCATGCTGAGCACTGGATACATCTTAGTAGTTACTATAATACATATCATACAGCAATATAAAAAAATTCTTCACCAGTCATTGAAGTGAGGCATGAATATTCTTATATACTTTCACATTTGTGAGCATTTTACAATACTAAGTAGTCTCTGAAAGAAGCAATTTACATACATTTATTCATGCAGAGATTATGGCCAACTATTACCAACAGAAGCAGCTGATGATGTCTTCCCCCAATTAATTTTTATTAGAAATTCTCATGGGATTAAAAAATCCAATATCCACAGAGGTTTCTCAACTGGAGACACAAAATTTCCATTCCTTACATCTCACAGCAGACCATCTCATGCTTCTCAGATAAATAAAAGCACATTTAAACTGGGAGTTATAACAAATCTATTAGAATATGTTCAACAACCAAAAGTATTTTTTCTTATACTTGGTCTTTCCTGGCAATTCTAACCTCCTACAACACAGACCACGAAAGTCAAGCTAAGAATTAGGAATTCTGGTAATACTGATATCAGTTTTAGACGGGAAAACTGAGTTAACATATTCAGCTCGGATGAAGAAATTCCTTAAGTATAATGTTGATCTTTGGTCTGTGCTGTCTGCAAATTGCACTACAGAAAAGAACAACTAAAAGTTACACACACACACAGGGGCACAGGACCACAGAAGAATTCAAATTCATGAAACAGATAGTCATAGCTGCAAGAATTGAAAAATTCTTTATGTTTGCTGTAGACCAAGAAGAAATTTCAAGTCTGCTCAAATGGCATACAATGTAATGCCATCCAACAAAACTAAGATGATTCTTACGGGGGTTAGGTTTTAATAATTGACTTAAATTTACAAAAATAAAAAAAAAAAAAAAGAGATTTTTAAAACCAGCATGATAGATGTTCCTGAAGTTCCTAGGTATACTGTATGTTCTTGGCCAAGTTAGAATTATTTATATGTAACTAAATAATATCAGCCTGAGGTCTGCATGATATCACCTAGAAAGTCTTCTGTTTTTCTGAAGAAGTCACTGTTCTGCAGTGGGCAGGAACATTTGTGGGAGGTTGATAAGCAAGAAAGCCGCGTGCAATTGGCTCGTTTAAAACGTCAGGGGAGGAGGCATGGCAGAAGCTACAATTTAACAGCTCCAGAAATGCAGATCTATCCTAGAAAGAACATAGTGAGGGGGTGGATCATTTTCCTTGTCATTTCAAGCACACCCACTTTTAAGATATTTCTCAAAGACAAAAAAACAGATAGGCATTTAATTTTTATGCTTGGCTTGATCCCAGTGCTCCAGGGCAATAGCATCCTAAACCATACTGAGCTGAGTAATTTCTTTTTTTTTTTAATCCACTCTCTTCATTTTTCTCTCATTTTAAAAGACATTTCTTTCAGAAGAGCTGCCTGCTGAAACAGCATCTGTTTTGAAGCACAATGGCAGCTGACAACCCCACCAAAATATCGCCTACATGGTTTGTACTTGCTTTGCCTTTTGTTACCCACAGTACAAGCCTTACAACTGTTCTTAAAGGCAGGCCACACAGTGCTGTTTCCAATGGCAATCTGGACATAAGAAATATGTCTCTGAATAAACAGCATACGTGCAAGTAAGACAGCATGATAAAAGTTGCTTTAGAGCCAAAAACAGTAATTTAGGAGAAGAGAGATTAGAACACCCTTATTTTGAGCATATTTTCCCTATACTACTTCAATTCTCATGTAAAACCAACCAGAAAGTCAGAGTACAGAAGGTATAGCAAGCATCTGGAATAAAGAAAACAAGGGGCCTAAGCATAAAAATTCCATTATGAACATCCTGTAAGACATGCACCAGATAAAAATAACATGGGTAGCACTCACTAAACTACCAAAATATCTCACTTGCTTCTAAAGTCAGAGCTTTCTTTCAGATGAGTACATTTGCACATCTCATTCTGCATCTGCTTATCATGCAATCTCATCCAGGTTTATACAAGAAAATTCTAATCTGAAAATCCTATGAAAGAAAGACCACATCCCAGATAATCACCTGCTTTTATAGAACAGTAAATACAGATCAATGCTATGCTAAAGGCACAGCTTTTGCACTGGACTTGCACCCCATGGGAATGGTTTGCAATTTACAAACAATGGTCTAGATCCATCCAAATTATTCTAAAAGCAAGCCTCTAGGAAATGCAACTTAACAGTTTGAAGAATGAGCCTACAATGTGAGTTTCACAAAGGCCCTGCCCAGCAGCTTTATGTTCTAACACTCTTTTTAAGCATGGTTGAAAGACAGGTCAAAAGAAAAAAAATAAGACAGCTGACTGTGCAGAAGTGTCATGACTTTGCAGACGAACATGCTTTGTTGGCTAATAATACACACTTCATACTCCAGGGAGAATTGCTACCTATGCAAAATCCTTGAGATTCAAGATCAACCTAGGAGAAACCCAAACAGTATCATCAACAGCCTGTGCAGAAATCCAAAGGTCACATCAAATGTTTAACTATGGAGAACACACATATGTGAAAAGGGAATTGCAAAATCAAACAGCACTGAATTTGTACATGCCAGCGACCTCTCGAGAAAACCAAACAGAAGAAAACAAATAAAAGAAACACAGCCACAGCGTGTGAATCACCATGATCCAAAACCCCTGCCAAAACCCAGCAATATCTCACTGAAAACTCAAAATTCTAACTAATCATATTAACATAGTCATTAGATGCTGTCAATGGATAATTAAATATATTTGCAGTTTTTGCAGCCTTAAGCACAAGGAATGGGCATTCATCCAGGTAACCAAATGTTCACAGGGGGAGGCATCAGCTTTTTCATAGAAGTATCTTTCGGTATTTTTTTGTTTCATGTAGCCAATTGCAGCAGCAATTCTTTGTCACCACTTGTGTACTCTGCCATGAATCCTTGACTCTTTTGCCATCTTTTATAAAACTAAAAAAAGCTGTTTGGCAAGGTGACTTGCTGCCACTTAGATGAGGAGAAAAAAAAAAACAGACAGTGAATGAAGTGCTTTCCATGTTCACAGAATGATACTGCACTTCTTAAAATTAAACAAGATGAATATAAAAAAAAGCACAGTCATCATGTTGGTTTTCTACAATTTTTATTTTTAACCATAGTGATTCCACTATGAAAACTATTAAAACATTAGTGTTCCTCTTCATTGAGCTATAGCTTACCTACTGTTCTCAAGGGAAAAGATTAGGTCTCTCTTCTACATGCACTATAGAACATGGTCTTGTATGAAGCTGTCATTATGAAGCAATAAAATTTTATTAACAAAATAATGGAGTTTCCATTTAGATACATCAAATCCAGGCAATTATGAAGTGTTTAGTTTGAATTCTTCACATCAACAGCTTCCAAAATAGAACATAAAAAATATGCATTCGGTTTTATTGCCATACAGAAGAAAGTCTTTACTATGAAGGTAATGAGGCATTGGAACAGGTTGCCCAAAGAAGTTGTGGATGCCCTACCCCTGGCAGAACTCAAGATCAGGCTGGACAGGGCATAGAGCAACCTGGTCCAGTGGAAGGTGTCCCTGTCCATGACAGGTATTTGGAACTAGACGATCCTGAGTGTTCTTTCCAATCCAACTAATCTATGATTCTGTGATTGGTCCCCCACAACAGGTATCACAAAGGGGGAGGAGAAAGGCTATCAGCTTTCACCCACATCAATTCACCCCAAATAATGAATCTGAGGAGAGGAAATCAGCAAGGTGTATATGAGCACTATTGGTAATACAAGAGAATCCAGCAGATTAAAGTTCTCATGAGGACAAGAATCTGTAAGAATGCCAGGGAAGTACTTCAAGAGGACAGAAAGAAATCTGTCGCATCTAGGCTCTAGCTATACAACTTAAAGCTAACCCAGAGGTATATACAGACTGTATAACAGAGGGAGTTACTTCAGGAATAACAAACAGATTCTCCAGAAAGGCAAGACATCACCCCCTCACTGTATACTGGAACAAAGTGTCAAAACAGGAATATTTCATGTGCTCTCTCATTTTAGCTATTAACCCATAAGTGCTACTGAGACTTCAGCTGTATTTTAATGCATACTTTTCTGTTCTCTAGAACTATTTCTTGGTTGAGAGAGAGAGCTCAAGAGAAGCTGCTTTTATCATGGCAGTTGAAAGATAGTCTTACTACAGTGTTGTGATCAGCATTTTGGTACAACATATAGCAATTATGCAAGCCATTAAGCTCTAAGTTCTCCATGAAGTATATATTTGATGTGCACCAGTGTTTCTGCTTCACAGCAGATCTGACCAAAGAAAGTTAGTTTGAAGCTCTTAACGCAATATAATAAACTAAAAACATTTTTTATTAAGAGAAAGATTCATCTACACACCAAGCTTCATGGAAATGTTTAGATACCTAATGGCACACACCTAGAAGGAAAAGAATGATGCCAGGGAACTTGCAATACAGAAGTTCCACCAAAATTCAGCAAATTAATAGAAAAAAAACAAGCTTCATCAGAATAACTGATGATTTTTTTTTCCTTTTGGTCTTTGACATCATACAAAATGTGTAATACTCACTTCAACATGAGACAAGAAATATCCTAACTATTTTCAATAGCTTCAGAACAGCAAGGGAATTTTAAAAACAGACGTTCTTTGACTAAGTCACACTATTTCATCATTAAAACAACAACTTAAGTGTAATATCCTATAGAAAAAAGAAATAAAATGACACTTCTGAAAAAGAAACAAGAATACAAGAAGTCTAAGAAAATGTAATTGAGTCCATGCTATCAGAAGGGATTTGCTGACCAACAGCCACATCCCAAAAGTAAAACAGCTTGTAGCCAAACAAAACAAATCAATACAAGAAAGACCATTTCACTTGAAGTTTGTAGTGGGACTTGGTGATTCCAATTGTACATATTTATCTACTGTGCACATTACGTTCTACACTTCTGCCCTTGGACTTACTTTCCATTTTAATCTGAAAATGAAAACAGAATTTTTAATTGTTATCTGTCGTTTGCTCTTTCATTTTTAAGTATGTCCTTTGTTACACCGAAAACATGCTAACAAGGATTTTTAGCTTCCAGCAAAAAGACAACTTGAGGAAAGAGTGAACATAAGTTACATTAACACCCTGTGTGCAGTTCTGAGTGGAAAACGGTTCATTAGGGACATTATGATGGTCATTTCAAGTCAACTACAGTGACATATTACAATCTGATAAATATACTGCAAATAAGGTAAGAAAGTAGCCAAGCCTGAGGCTTTTTGAGACATTTCAACCCATTTTCTGTAGTCTTTTCTGTTTTTAAAACTAATTCATAACTTATGGTTCATAACGTTATTCTGAAGATATTAGTAAGATAACAACAGTATTAATTAGAATAGAACAGATTCTTTCAGTTGGAAGGGACCAAATAGTCCAAGTACCTGACCACTTTGGGGTGATCAAATGTTAAAGTACATTATTAAGGGCATTATCCAAATGCCTCAAATACTGAGAGGGATGGTACATTGAATGCCAGCATTTTTATCATTGACTTCCAATATAGGCAGCCACAGCTCTCTGTTCATTCTCCAAGCTTGAAATATCTTGGCTTCTCTCTCCACAGAGAAAATAGTCAACTTAAGGTTTATCTAACTATTTATGTCCATAGATAGAAGGAAATACTGATGATGATCATCATGATAATAATAAAAGACTAGGGACATAATCACACTCATGTAGAATCTTTAACCAAATATCCCAAAAAAGCTTGAAATCAAGGATTATAAATGACTTTATCAATTAAATGAACTAAGACATTCATACTATGTGGACATTTATACTCTTATTCTTCTCAAAAACTTGCAACCATTTCCATCAGCTTCACTTCCTTGGCATCACAGAAGATTATAACTATTCTAGTTTCATAGGAGGCACTGCACTTGGATTCCATTTCCACTGACCTTGCTTTGCTGAGACAGGCATTGAAATAGATGTGCTACCAACAATGAGCCTTCTAAACTAGGTAATTTGAGGTCAGAATGATCAGCTCCAAGACTAGATTAGTGCAAGTAAACGTCTCTTTGGTAATATGCAAAGGTGAGATGCAGAGCTCAGAAGTCTAAACAGTAAATGTAAAAAGCCAATATACTAACTTCAAGCTCAGACACCAATACCAAGAACTTCCAAAATAATCATGTTTGTATTATTTTGAACCAATTGCACCTCAGGGAACTGACTTGAACCATGACAAATGTCACCCAACATTTATCCTTCACAGGAACCAGAGTAAAAAAGTATCAAAGTAAAAAAGAATAAATACTTCGGAAACTATCAGAAAAATAGCTTTATATATGTGAAGCCATAACTTAAAGTCATAAAAAGTCCTTTTTAAATGTTAAAGCCTTTTTTTTTATTTAGTTAAAGATTATTAATTGTACAACAGATATTAGATACTTCTACTTGACTTTTTTTTTTTCCCCCAACAGCATGAGCTTCAGTCAGACCTCCTTTTCCTTTTCACAGTTGGCTTGCTCTCGATAAAAATGGGTAAAACCATATTTGGCATTTCCATTTCAAGTTCTGTATTTGAAACTGAAGGTTTGCAATGGGTTCACCCTTTCACTTCTATTACTAGATATCTGAGAATAGACATAAATACCTACCATAAAATATAAAAAAACATATAATTGAAAAATTGTTACATTACTCATTAGTTTTCAAGTTAATTTTCTGGTACTTGAGTCTGAAACACAACTGAAAGGTTTTTTTCAGCATTTGGTCCCTTGAGATTGTCTGATTTCAAGGTGTGAACACATGATAAAGCCACTCCTTCAGTAGGGCCCCTGACTAAGCACACCTTACATACCTTAGATTTCCATCCTCTTTTCTATTCCCTTATCTAGTTTAGTCCTATTAAAAAAGGAAAAAAGAAAACACCACGAACACTTATTAGTGCCTCTAGTTTATAAACAGGAAAATATGTGACAACTTATAATGGGGGGGGGGTGTGCGTGTATTTTTATGTACAAGTAAGCCTTTTACACCTATGGATGCATAAAGGGAGCAACTTACAAAGGACAAGTCAAACTATTCTCGAAAACAAGCCTTATCAAAATATGCATTTGATGGCCTGTTTAAGCAGGTAGTGTGTGATAGTCTTAAGACAGAAAAATTCAATTTTATTTTTGAATTATCCATTTCCCAAGAATTCATGTATAAACAACATATCATGTGTTAATATTTGGTTTTGCAGTCAGAACTGAAGTCTTTCAACATCAAATTGCATTGACTATACTTTCTTCAGCTTGGCTTCACCAGCATAGTTTGATGGCTCAAGGATACTAACACTCAAAGTAAAAGACAACTACTTTTTAGTGCCACTCTGTGCCTTTTCCCTCTAATGGTCACTACCACATGGCTGTTGATAAACCAAAAAACCAAAAACAAAACAGCACAGCAAGTTTTATCTAACGAAAAGACATTGTAGATAATGACTGATTTATACTTCAAAATTGGCCAATATTTTTCTTAACCTACAATGGCTCACTTTATTCATTGGAAAGGAGACAAACACTTTAACACCTCTACAAGAGAAACATATTTTACTTTAGAGAAACCAATTCATATTTCCTTAGATTTCACTTTCCACATAGTTTTTCAACTGAATAAAAAAATCCCAACATCATATTTTCTTAAAATCTATTCCTTAATATTTAAATCTGCTATTCTATTTCACTTGTCTCCTTCAATACGTGCAACTGTAATGTCCACAGACATATTTTCCTCTGGTAAAAAAGCCCTTAAAGGCTCGTTGTACAGCTCGATCTTCTTAACCTAGTTTCTCTCCTTACAGAGTATCCCATCTCAAAACCTTTATTAATAACTTTACTTCTTCGTAGCCAATTAATTCTTATATTTTCTCATGTCTTCCTATTCTTCACCAGTCTTTCAGCTATGCAGCATCTTCACCGACCTTCCATTAGATAACAGAAGCTTGCACAATCCTAAACAGCAAAACTTAAGAGTCCAAGTCAGCAAGGTCCTTTGCTTTCCTTTACAAGCCTGATTTTTTTTCTTCATACTTGATATCACCTCTTTAATACATTGTTACATTTCCCTTCTATTCTATTGTCCATATGATATAGGAACTGTTCTCACCCTATCAGTTTAAAAACCTATCTTTAGCAATAGATTCCTTCTGCCTTCCTGTAGACAAAGGACAGAAAAAGAAACAAAGATTACTCTCTTATGGCTTACATTGCTAAAATATTTCAGGACTTTACAATTTTTGCAGATTATTATGTCTTTGAATTTGAACATAAATAATTCACCAATGATACTCAACTCATTTTGCAATTGAGCTTAATATTTAGTATTTGTTTCCTTTCAATAATAAAACTAAGTAAGCAGTAATAAATGTCAACCACAAATTCCACTTTACGGTATTTTATTCAGTGAACTAAAACTCTCGAAGAATGGAATCTGTAAAAAGTCCCCTAGTTTTTTCATTTTAAGTTATGAATCACCCAAGTATTGGACAAGAACCTATTAAGTAACAAGTTTTTCAAATAGGCATTCGGCCTTAAGTTTCTGCTCTTTCAGATGCTCTAATACTTCAAGGTAATGCTTCATTGTAGCAACAAAAACAGTTACAGGGTTATCTAAATGTCACTATCAAATTAATTTCGATGTAATCAGCAAGCCAGTGCAAGTATTCATTTTCCAGTAAGAAAGAATTCAGACATAAGTAATTTTAGTGTTTCATATTTATTTGGAGATTGAATTTTCAAAATTTGCAACTTATTCCATTTAATTTTCTTTCTTTTCAAATAAAATATTTCATAAGGAAGTAGTCCGCAACACACAGGTTGTGATACTAATAATTAAGTATCTTTTATAAAGGCATCAGCTAAATTCCTATTTCTAATTTTTGTTTTCTCCAAAAATATCATTAACAGCTCGTGATGCTAGCAAAAACACCTCTGTGATAAAAAAGTGCAGACCAATATAACAGGCTTTATAAGAATATGCTACAAGGGCGTTTTACTTGTCACACAAAAAGATGAAGAAAAAATTGTCACAAATTGGAACACTTCAAAATGTATGTTCATTTACACACACGACAGTTGTACAAAAGTCCTATGTCTGAAGACCAGAAAAATTTATAATAAAACAAAACCAAAAAAAACAACTAAATAGCCAGAAATCAAAGGAAAAACAAAACTGAGCAAAACTAAACTGCAAATACACCTATACCAGAGAACAACTCTGCCTCACAAAGTTAACTGAGGTCAGATGAGAGAGGAGGGCCCACTTGGTAAATACAAACGTTCCACAATAGGCATATTCACCACAGGCCTCCAGTCTCTTAAAACTCACTTATCCGAGGAGGTGTTTATCTTTCCCTCACCTCTGCAAACTGAGTGTCTCAGTGAGTTTTAGTCAACAATTCATACACACACAGAATGACACACAGAATTAATAAGGTTGGAAAAGACCATGGAGATCATCAAGTCCAACCTTTACCCAGGTTAACAACCTACCCAACATCAGTCTAACATCTAGACCATCTAAACCATTTAAACCATCTAAACCATACCACTGAGTTCATCATCCAACCTATCCTTAAACACATCCAAGGACGGTGACTCCACCACCTCCCTGGGAAGCCCATTCCAGTGGGGGATCACTCTCACTGTGAAAAAGTTCCTCCTGACATCCAACCTAAACCTCCCCTGAATCATTACAATACATTACATAGAATCATTACATTGGAAAAGACTTTGAAGATGAAGTCCAACCACTAAGCTCACACTGCCAAGTCCTCGACTAAATCACGTCCCCAGCTACGATGTTTGGTTCCCACACATACTGCCTATGAAGGGAAAGATCCCCTAAAAAGTATACTGGAAACTACTAAATTGTATGTATCAATATCAGAACTAGTAATAACCATTCTTCACATCTCCTCTGTACTCACTCTTAGACAGAAATGAGGTGATGGCAAAATACCTGAGTTTCAAGAACTGCTTACATACTTTTCCACATACAAACATGTTTTTGATGCTTACAAGTATTTTGTTTTATCTGATAAGTCTCTAGAATAAAAGATATTTTGATGGCTCACGTCCTCACATTTCTCCTGCAATTTTGATTTAGTTTCTCCTGTCTCAAAAATTTAAAAATTATTAGTAAAAGCAAATTTTATCATCCTGCCTGCAGTCCCCTTGGATTAAGTTCATCAGAAGTAACAGCTTTCAGCAACCTATTTCCTGTTTGAGGTTTAGATACTCCTTGCACTTACTGATAGTAGTCGTGATGGCTGATATTTTTGAATCCTTCTGTTAACTAAGCTTTACTAAAAAGCCTCCTCCATCTCCCAGTGATTTTACAGATCAGGCTGGCTGATCACATCAATCACCCTATTAAAACATTTCTCAAAAGTGCCTCCAGCTAGAGACAACAGATAAACTGATATTCTTCCCCTCTTAGGTGAAGAGCTCATAACTAAGTTTCAAATTAGGTCAAATATATTTATTAAAGAAGCATCAAGTTTTCTGACATGCATCTGAAGGCAAGTAACAGACCAAAACACATGTAGAAAAGCATTCATAAACCAAAAAGATAATGTGGCTAAAAGTATTTATATTATTCAGAACCTGAACAGTTTGCCTTTTAGAGTTTTTTACATAAACTGTACCAATGCTAGATAATGCATATCCAGATTTGCATGTGATGACTACTACAGCTGTCGTCTAAAAAAACAATGAACATGCTTATTTTAAAATTTATATGCAAACACAGTGATAGTTTTATTTGTCAATTTGTAGGAGAATAACCACCTACATAACATCTCCATGTTGTCTGCTTTGTTGTAGACAATTTATTCCACCATACAAGAAATCACTAGACAAACTTGTTCTTCTTTCTGGTGAGGAAGACCACTCAAAATAGGGAGAATAGCCTTTGATACAAATACTCTTTTTAGCAACTGCAGATTATTTCTTTCCCACCTGGATAACATTACCTAGAGTGTGCTCATCTGATAGAAAACTATAAAGTGTTAACAAGTGCTTGATTGAAATAGAAATAACTTGGCCAGTTCTGTTACTGGTAAAATGTTATTCCAATTTAATACATCTTTGTCAACACAGCATGAGCTAGTTATATTATATTAATATAGCAGGCTATCTTCCAAGTTTTCTGGTTTAACAGCCATTCTTGAGTTAGAAGGAAAAATAGCTGAGTATATATTCATTTTCAATGAAAGCAAAGTTATCTGATAATAAATGATCCATTAGTTTGCTCATAATTCTGTCAGAGTTATTGCAGTCTTTAGGTTCTGAATGACTGTAATTTACTCTAATTGGTTTGCAGGACAAGAGACAAATTTGACTCGCTCAATTGCAGATTCACTAAAATAATTTCAAACATTCAAATTATTTCAGAACATAATAGTCATGACAAAAATGTAACAAACAAAGAATGTTAATGAAAGAAATGTTACTGTTTGATTTTTTTTTTTTAAATAGATTGATTACTGAAAATTACCAGTCTGCCACAAAGTTTACTCCTAACGTTGTATAGATTTCAATTTGTACATAAATCTTCCTGGAATCCATCTTTACACTGATGTTTAGAAGGACAAACTGGCTGAGAAAAGATACAACTTCTACTGATGCTGCATGGATGAGGGTCTGCTGAACATTAAACCTTTTTTCTCAAATACTTAAACACTAAAATATTAATACAATACAGGAAATCTAGAAAGTTCCAGTTTGCACAGAAACTTAAAAGCTATTTTTGTTTTGTTATGCAGCAACGTTTATCCAAGTTGCTAACAGTTCAGAGGTCTTCCAAACCTTGAAATTGGAATTGTTTTGGTTTTACTGATTGTTGGTCCTAATGCAAAGTATGAAATGGAAAGCAATCTGACAACTGTGGTGCAGACTAAGAAATTTTTTCCTTAAATTTAATCTTTCCACCTCAGAAAAAAAAAAGGATTAGTAACTATCCTGATCTTTTAAAGCACAAAATGTGATAACATCTTTGCTGCCTTGACCACCCTTCTGTTCATTTGCTACTCAAAAAGGAAAAGCAGCAGTCTGTGTGTTCATCTTGCTTTCAGAATGGCAAAGCACTTCAGTTTTAATTTTTGTTCTCTAATTGCTCCTAGGATAACACAAATCAAAGTGCTGTTGTGCATTCAAGTGCAGTAGACTTCTTTTTTAGGAAAAAACCCTGATCGTTATGGACTTCACTGGTTAACGAGACGTGTAATGCTCTGAACAACATAACTTGGTCTCAAATCTTCAGTCAAGGAAGGCAAATGTACTGAGTGGCAAGCTTAGTCTTTCACAGGTGCCACAGCAAGAGGATTAAAACCAAGTTTCAGGTCAAAAACTAGAGTCTTATTTCCACGGATAGTTACAGTCTTATTGTAATCAAATCAAAACCTAAAGACCTAGTCTTATCACATTAGGATTTGGTTCACAGTAGATAAGGTTTAGATTAGACTCCACAGTAATATCCTGAATAGGACATCTGAAAGGAAAAGAAATGGCAAATATATGTTTATAATGGTTGATTTCAGCTGGAGCTGTCATAGGTAAGGCTTAAATCTCATTTTCCTCCTACATGAATTTGAAAGCTGAACCAGCCAAAGATGCATCTTAAATGAGAGTTTGTTCTTCCAGCAGCTCAGCTTGAAATATATTTTAAAGTAACAAGCTACCAGTTGATTTCAGCAGAAGAAATAACTATGACGACTCAGCCCAAGACAGACATGATAGGTCAAGAAAGCACATCACATGATTCTGAATTAAAGAAAAAATAATAATCTTACTTTCCCCATAAAGATGTAGGATGTGTAAAGGCAGAACACCTTTAAACTAGGTTCCTCTGACAAGTCTAAAATGTAAAGCATTTTTTTTCTGGGAGAGCCTCGCAGAAATATTACAATAAAAACCAGAGCTTAACACACATGTCACTGAGAAAAGTGACACGCATCCCTTTCCATCTCCCCAGCAACTCGATCAGAGACTGACACTAATGAGGATGCAGATGTTTGAAAACTCCAGACAGAAGTACTTTTGCAGGCCCTGTGCCATCAACTTCACAGACACAGCAGGTGATCTATACATACACGATGTTGTTATTTTGACCAAAACTTCCAGTTACTTGAACTGAGCCAGATTAACTGGGCTAAAAAAGCTAAATTACAAGAAATCCTTGAGAGTTTGTGTTTTTTTTACATACAAACTCTTCAGCAAAGCCACAGAAGGACTGAGGGCAGCCATGTAATTTTGTGCATGTATTTCACAGTTCATGCAAACACATTACTGTTTGTGGGGGAAAAGAGGGAAATTCTAGCCAAAACTATAACCCGTTCCTCAGAACTCAGTCCATTTTACAGAAGCCCCATCCTTTACCCCCTAGATTTTTCTCAAACTTTTAACTAAGATCAGGTTAACACTTACACTGTTGAAATCAGTTCATCAGTACACAATGGTATTATCACTTTGAATTAAAGCAAGTAATTCAGAAGGCAACTTGAGAAAACCAAAAATCATTACTGATTAAAAATAAGCTCCCTCTCCAAAAAAAGGTGAAAGGCTGGCTTTGAATTTTTCACACTCTGAAATATCAAGTTATTTAGAAGAAAACTGAATAGAACTAGTTAACAACTCCATTAAAGGTCATCCTCAAGAACTCTAAAACCCTTAATAATTGAGCAATTCACGCCAGCCTAATTATTTTAAAATTCCCATGTTTTTATTGCTTTTGTTCTTAATTCATTATTCTCTACTTGGTAATAAAATCTTCTAGGAATTTTGTGATTTTTGTTTGCTTTGGAAGTTTTTGGAAGTTGTTTTTCTAGAAAAACTGAGGGCTTCAAGGAAGAGGAAAGGATGGGAGACTGCTCAAGAATGTGGGACTCACGATTCTGAGAAGAAAATCATTACAGCTGTATTAAAAATAGCTCAGAAAGAAAAGAACCTAAATGAAAATTTGCAGGCAAAGAATTCCCAGTTTTTCAGCTACAAGTAGGGAGTTGATTTACTTTTTCTCTCAATTATATCAAAAAGACATAGATAAGTATACAGTACCATAAAAATGCAGAATATTCTGCTAGGGTTCCTCTTACAATAATGCTATATAATAAAGCCCAGTTACTACAGTCTGACTTTTACTTTTTTAATTCAAACATACAGAAAAAATTCACTTACACTTGTTCTATTTTTAATGTCCTATGTAACACCATTATAGAGGAAAATCTTGAAAGTTCATGCCATCAAAGAGATGAACTAGTACTTGAGAATTCTCCTCATCCTTAAATATCAGTCCTGATATATTATTTATTAACAATAACTATCTATCTGAAGTGAGCACTTGTATTTTCCTTCTTCATCAATGTAGTGTTTCAGCACTTTAAAAACATTTTATTTCTTTATGATTTATATTTACCCCAAAACATCCAATTAAGTAAAGGCATATGCTGTTATATCTTTCTTTAAAGATAAAGAGTGAAAATAAAACATTGCATTTAATATTAAAGGATATGTTTACAGTGGCCCATTAAAATTTCTATAACCTCACAACCACCAACTATCACACATACACACACACACACACACTCTAGAGAACTTACTTTCTGTGTTCAAAGCAAGTATGTTTCCGGATTTATTATTTTAATTATGAATTCTCAGCACGAGTTCTATTGTGCATAGGTATAAATGTGCTATCGTTTCTAACACTATTTGGTGATGAAAAGTTGTCAAAGAAAATGCTTTTTTGAAGGTTATTTCAGAGACATCTAACAACCACTTTGTTAGTTACATGATACTTTTACACGCTGCTTAAAAAATAATTACAAAAATAAGAAGAGTCATATTGACTGGTTCAAATATGTCATTTCACAAAATATCAAGTTTACTGTCCACTCATTTTACACTCCTTCGTATCCTGGGATATCAGTCAAGTCACTGCTAGATTCAATGCAGCCAATATCAGACCTGGGTGGTGACGAAGAGAATTCCATCTTCATTTTACATGGGTAAAACTTCAGGCCAGGGCTACAAGTCTCCTATAACCAGAAAGCCCCAGAGATCCATGTTGAAGAACCTGGGCTCCAAATCTTCAGTGTTTTGGTTTGAGAGATACTACCCAGGAATAGAGCTTGTCAATCTTTCAAAATTTCTAAACAGAGTATTGTGCCAGAAAAGGACAATTACTACAAAATACCAAAGCGATTTTGAAGCATCCATTTTCAGTACATAAACAGAAGTGTTTTTATAATGCAAATGCTAAGCAGTTCACACCTAAGTCTACTATCACTGATGAGTCATTCTATCAACCATTTGGCTTTGATGCCATTCTCTTGTAGACATCCATATGTCACGTCAGAGTACACAACCCTCAAATGGCCTCTATTATTAAATCAACTGGCCAGTGAACAGATGGTGATAAAAGTCTAAAGTGAGTTCTCATTTCCTTCCACTGGATTTATATGGAAAATAAACTCAAGGACAGTGAGACAGACCAGCCTAGAACAAAGTTGGGGTACAGTACTCTCCCAGGATTACCTCCAAAATGATAGGATTAAAAATAAATAAATAAATAAATAAATAATAAAAAAAAAGTAATGCAATTCTGGCTTAGAAATCTCTTTAAGCAATGTTTCTTTCTGAAACAGGATATTGATTCTTCAGTGTTGCACAAGTCTTAAGACTGTGCTCCCTGGCACGATACAACATCACCTGTAAGTTATGCATTCTAAGAATTTCCTTATTTTCTTCAGCTTTCCAGCAAGCTGACTGAAGTCATCCTTCTTCCTTACTGTACTGGTGCCTAGAAATCTACTCCAAAACACCTACCATGAAAGTGGTTAGATATTAAAGTCATTTTGCTGAGCAATGCTTTGGAGACATATATGAAAAGCTGGTTTAAACAGCATCAAAGTTGGAAGCCATGAGAACCATAACCTTCTGGAATGGCTTGAAGTGGAAGATCTTTTTTTTTTCCTCCCTAATTTATCTGTTTCATTCACTACATGACTTTATTTCTACACCAAGTTACAGTGGAAACCCTAGAGACAACAGCTTCATTAACTGTACAACTCTCATTCATTCTCCAAGTACCACCCATTAAATTGAGTGAGAATCTAGTGAAAGACAGTGTGTGAACATGTAATTAAGGACAATTATATTAAACACTCACAGGGAGAGTGGGGGGCAAATTAAAATTGAAGAAGTCACATGAATTCTGACATTCCTAACTGATACAAGATTATAACCTATAACAGCTGTGTGAACTAGCAAGAGAGAAATGGAGCACACGTTTTCTGTTAGTGGATTTCATGGCCACTTGCCAACATCTAACAAAGCTGAGCCTCTGGAATTCTGGAATCTCTTTCAGAATCTTCAAGAAGTTCAAAACCTTTTGCACCTGCCTCTCCTAATGAAGGTTATCACTCCTAAATAATCTTCTTGGTTCAATTCCTAGTGGTTTACTCCACTCTATTATCTATTTCCCACTACAACTGAGTACAACAGGCCCATTTCTTCACCCATATCCAGACAACTCATTGTGTTAAGTACCACCCCATCACCTACGTTGACTTCAAACATTTACACATTACATAGCCCCACTTGAGTCCAACTGCTTCCTCTGTTGAACATACAGCTCAAATATGGTTGAATTTCTTTACAGTAAACAAACATGGCATCTTTCATCCTAATAGTGTTTAAGCATTCAGATCAAGTAAAAAGCCAGCTCCCAAAAACAAGAGAGCATGGAAATATAAAACATATCTCCTACCATATTTGCATGCTTAAAAAAAAACATAAATCACAATTCTTATTGCAATATCTTAGGAAATTACTTCTCCCCCCCACTAATAGAGAAAATTAGAATATCAGTCTTCTCAACTACAATAAATGTCCTTATTGACAAGAACAATTGTTAGCTGCTCCTTTTTGTGTAAGATACTTCACATACACAGGGTCCACTTACTTCAGAGTCATCAGGTAGTGAAGTTTGCAAAACACAGACCAGGTTCCTACTAATTTAACAAGTATCTACCAAAGACAAACAAACAAAAAAAATCCTCAAAAAAAAAAATCCCAAAACCCACAAAAAAACAAACCAAGCAACAAACAAAATATCCAGGAAAAAACACAAAGAAAAAAAAAAAATCAACACACACACAGAAAACAGACCATGCCTGAGGAATGACTAGAGAGAAAGTAAGAGAATGTCAGACAGAGGTTTCAGTGTAATTTCACAGATGCTGAACAAAGATGTAATGACTTGAAACAAGTCAAGACTGTTTTTCCTGGAGTCACTGAAACAGGACAGTACTTATCTGCAACTGGGAGAAGTGCTGAGAAGCGGTTTGCTTATGCTAAGGCAGAGGTGCTCACACACCTGGTAAACAGTGAGGGAGAAAGTTCAGAAGTGGTAACAATCAGGCAATGGAAGTTGCCTTAGTAAAAAGGAGAAAGAGAACCCTTGACATCGATCTGGGAAAAACAAGGAAAAGAGATCACGGATTTTAATGAACAAAATGCGATACCATGGGCAGAGACTCATTCTGTAAACATCTCGTAAACTGCTGTCTTGACAGTTCTTAATCCCAGAGTTATTCTTCAGTCCAAGTAAAAGCTGAGTAAATTTATAGATAACAGTAAACTAAAATACACACATTATCTAGAAAAAGAGGACAAAAAATGAACTGACATGCTTTTAGTGATAATAGCAAGCACAATGAGCAAATGAAGACTTGTAAGGTATTGGGAATAACTCAAAGACAATAGCAATGACAAAATCATGCAACAACTAACTCAGGCATTTAAAAGCCATGACCACAAACTTTTCAGAGTCATCAGAGGCACAGAAGAGCAGTTAAATATCACTGTAGACTCTAGTATGTGAGCTAGCACTTATCAAAATGAATTAGTAACATAAAACAAACGGAAGCCATTTGCTTGCAATGGGAGATAAACCTGTTGTACTCCTTGCCAAAGGATAAGTGAATGCTAAATATTACACTGAGGACTAAGCACTAAGTTCATGGAATAACAATCCAGTGAGAGTAGCCAATCTTGTAAAACTCCACATTTGGCTCCATAAATTCGCAAAGTTAAGATATAGAGATATTAGGGAAAGTGTCAAACACTTGCACTACTGTGTTCACTGGTGAAAACAGGAGAATGATATATGACCCTCAAGCCTGATTCAGTTCAGTCACATGTTCTTCTGCATCTGGACTACAGTCTTCTCTGTTTTGGTTATTAGGAATCCAAAACAGCATAAAAAGAAAGTTTAAACTGTAAATCAGCATCAGATCCTACCTGAAGTGAAAGGCTGACTGATTTTCCACTTCAAACCTACTTTTCCTTACACTAGTTACAAATCAAAAAATAAACACTTCAACTTCTGTAGCTTGTTAGTGTTTATAAATCACAAAGCAAAAGCACCTTTGTGCACCACTCTGCTTTCAGAGTCCTTGTCAATATACACAACAACTTGCACCCTGATCTGAAAAAAATATAATTCTATTTGAACTGCAGAAAAATTAAGTCTGTCAGTTTGCTTGCCTTTGGTTTTTAGAAGCACTTCCTGAAATGAATACAGAACTATTGTAAACGTATTGTTGTTTGAAAAGAAAGCCCAGTAAGCCTTAATTTCATTATTTCCACTTGCTGATACCTATTTGTATCAACTGTGCCAAGTTACAGAGAACCAAATACATTAATCACAAAGAGCCAAGTGGAACCTTATGCCCCATTGTTTAGACAACTGACAAGGTGCAAAAGTTCCAATACACATCTTAAGACTTAAGGATGCCCAAGAAAGCCCCTATTGTGTAGGTATTCTGGAAAAAGTGGAAGGTGTAAGATTCCTACGACAATATAATGTCACTCATGGTCAAAATTTTATTTAACAATCCCTACTTTCCCATCTTCCAAATAAAGGTACTTTAAGCTTAGAACCAGAAGGGTAAAAAAAACCCAAGTGTATAGCTTGGCTGAAAATTGCATTTGACACTTTGGACACAGTCAAAATATCATCCTTATTATTATGCTAACCTTATGTACAGAAGGCATGTTATCCACTTTCCCATCAAGCAATGATTCTTAATTAGGAAATCTTTTTTCAACTTCTTGAAGTTATCTTGAAGAACAGAAAGATCCATATTTGTTGATAGTTTATTTTTTTAATTGATCACATTTTCTAACAGAAAAATCAAAGCTTCCTACACTCACTGTGACAACTATTATCTTTCCCTACATACCTATCTCTAATCTGACTGAAACCGATTGCAAACACAGACATAAGCAATATTGATGGATTCTTCTCTAGGCAGATACAGGAAGACCATGCTGGTTTGAAAAAGTTTTGGGATGAGTTACAGAAAGACACCTGCAGGATGAACTGCACCTCTGCACTTCAGTTCCAGATATGTTGCCAGATTACACACAAATATTGGAAATAGGAGCAGAAGACATCCTCCATTACAGGTTCCAGCTATTAGCTTAAAATTATAGGACAAGAATTTATTGACACCTCAAAAATAAATAGGAGAGATAGGTTGTAGTTTTTCTGAGAAATCTGTTAGAGCATGTTCCAAATTTAGCTGGTACCGTGGTCACACAGATTCAGAAAAAAAAAAAAAAGATGCCCAAGAACTCCATATTCTTTAAATACAAAACCTATTTTCAGTAGTTAAGGCTTCACTGTATCCATACCAATATTCCTTATTGAAGTGGGTAAGGAAAACCCAGCATTTTGTGTATTGCATTTTGAAACAGAAATAGGCTGCACTGGTTCATTCCACACAGAAAACCTTACTACATGCTTCTCACACTTTTATTTGCCTCAGTTGCAGCTTTCTAGGGAGTTTTGTTTCAGTTAGCTGAAACAATTTCATTAAGTTCACTCTTTCATAGCAAAACCTCTGCAATCTTGAAAATTCTTTTAACTGTTTTCTGTAGGTGCAGTACTACAGTAATTTTTCAGTGGATATTTCTTAATTATCTAATTAAATAAAATGAGCTTTCCTTTATTTCTGCTTAGAATATTTTGTTATAATTCAATATCTCATATCAAGAGATGTGATTAATTTGTGAAGAGTCCCCATCCAGTAGCTCAACTGTGAACTTTTTATTATTACCTAATCACAGATTACTTCTTACAGCAATGTAAAAAAGAAAAAAAATAAGAAGAGTGTGACCTCTTCCACACTTTTTTCAACTGAGACAAATTACTCCAACTTTGGCTTAAAGGCTTACATATGCCATCACTTGTGCTGCACAACAGTAATCAAAAATTGGTGCATAGGGTTTCTTATACGTAAAGTATCTTAGAATTTTTTGATAACCAGATTTAGTCAACACTTAGATTTCCAGTCAATAAAACATCCCATCAGAGAGGCATTTTAATCATTATTCACTTGAAATTTGCCATCTCCAAATATTAGTAACAAGCCTGATCAAACAGAGCATTGCGAAATTGTCTTCTACTTTAATGCCAATGTCTATAACCATTCATTAAACAAAACTATAAGCAGTCACTACATATATTCTACATAAATTTAAAGAAACCAACCTCAGCTGTGAAAGCTAATTTCGTACAATTGGACTGACTCATTCTTCATCAATTTTAGTTCAGTAAAACAATGCCACACATGCTATTGTAAAGCTGCTTTCCAGTATGCTTTGTCCCATCAGAGGCTCTGTTAGGCAGAAGTACACGCTCATCATTTTCCTTGGTGTGACTCACTTAAATTTTAGATGAAACAGCAAGTCACCAGCTGCCTCCAAGTATCAGTTCTGTCAGTGTTCACTGTATTTGCCTGACAGATTAGTGCCAGCACGACTGATCTGATTTTTGCTGCAGCACAGTTGTACAGATTACAAAGAGCATGTTATCTGTACCCTAATGAGTAAACAAACTTTCTCTGCATTTCTCAGCTGTCCTCAGTATTTCCTGTTGCTTCCTAACTGCAGCTGCAGTATGATTTCAACCAAACCCAATGCACCCCCAAGTTTGAAGTGCAGCTAATAGGTACAGATGAAATACTGTTAGTTATCCTTCAAAAATTCAGTATCCACATTAACTGCTACTGTTAAGACTTCAGGTTACACCACCCTATCTTGGTAGACATTGTTCATTATACATTCTTTCACAAATATAGATCTCAGCATGTATTGTTTGTCTCATTGCTTCACAAAAATCATCTCCAATACACCATAATACCATCTTTAACAGTATTCCCTTTTCAAAATAAGACTTTGGTATAGACTTTGCTGTAAACTATAGCATTAAAATCCCAGCACTTCCTCTACTGATCCCTGTTATTTCAGTTTGCATAATTTCTCTTTTTACATGCAAGAACTTATTTCAGAACTTAAAGCTACAGCTTGAGCATCTGAACATTGTTCTTCTGAAACACACAACTTGCCACATGTTGAACCCTTTAAGTTTCTTCCCCAATGCAAACTACTGCTTTTATATTGTTTGGGCTGTGTCTTTCACACTATTTTGTTCCCATTGCAAATTATTTCCAATAAATTATAGAAATTAATTGGTACATTTCCTATGTTTTCTTCCCTTCAAAAAAAAAACAAACCCCACTTCAAACAACAAGAAAAGCAAATTTAAGTGTCCCTCTTGTTTATTACTGCAACAACATATTCAAGAACTTGCACGATGTATTATTTTTTAAAAGTTCCTACATGTCCTGATGAGCTAGAGAGAAATCTGGATTCACCTAGGTCACAACTGATGGGAAGCATGAAGCCTTTGAGATATCTGCCACAGTACTAGTAAATCACTCTCCTAAATAACAGAGGTACAGCAAGATTCAGATCCTCTTCCATGCCACTTTAACTCTTTCTTAAGTCACTTCCAAAATCCATCAAGAGATTTATTAGATAAAATGTGATTAATTTTGCAAAACTAACAACCTTGGGGTACAAACTCCCAGATATTTTAAATCTATTGTACCATAAATACTTGAAGGAAGAAACACAAATATGCATTGGCACTTGTTTCAAATATAAATCCTTCAGGTGGTTTAAAGAAAACACAAAACCAATTTGTCCTTTTTTATACTTATGTGTCTCTATAGTTTAGAGAGCAACATTTCTTCATCATACCACAAATTTGGGGAAGTTTAAGAGTGTATCAGAAAATTATTTTTACACACATACCTCAGTGAGTGCAAACTTCTTCATAGATAAGATTGTCCATATGTTTCCTGAGTGAGCTAAACTGAAACTCTCTGCTTTAAATTGACCCAAGAGCATCCAAGCAAAATGTGCTCCTATGAAGTAACATCTGCTAAAAATCACACATTGAAATTCAGCCAAATTTTTTGGGTGCAGACCAAGCAAACATCAGCAGCTACCTAATTTGTGCCTGAATGTCTTGTCTCCATCATTCTCTCCTCTTCCATCAGATATGGATGTTGACTGCACTGAGTTTCAGCTCTCAAGATGCTGTTACATGCAATAGCACAAGCTGTTGTTATGTTCATAAGGTTTCAATAGAACCTTGCATCATTCAGTCCTCTCTGCCTCAACCCACAAGTGCAGCATACAAATTTCAAGATAAATCTCATTAAAAGGGCTGCAAGCTGAAGACTTCAAATAAAGAATCAATTACCACATCAAAAACATTCAGTGCTGCTTCTCTGACACATGCAGGCTACTGGCTACAGGTCAAGACTTGGAATTTATTTTTATTGAAACTTTTCCTATATTAATTAGATAGTTCAGATTATTAGCCTGTTGGAAATATAACCAGGACTAACAATAAATTCTTTGCCCTGTATACATAAGTTTCTTTTTATCCATTAGAAAAGGAAGAACAATAAAAGCAAGGAAAATAAATCCTTTTCAGTTTCAACATGACTTTGGTACTTTTAGCTTCACCTGGGACTCATGTTTCATTGGAAAACACTGCAGAGAGGCATGCCAGCCATAGGTGATAGTTAAGAATACCTGCTGTTCATTGCCAAGCTTGAAACAGGATATCCAAGGAAAGGCTTTCACTGCAGGCTTAGAAGTTAGAAATGTTGTAATTATGCAGCAAAAGCAAATGCCAGCCTACAGAGACAGGTCTATCTTCTGCCATGATGTCAGTTCTTGACATGAAGTTTAGACAAAGGTAATATTTTATAGATTAAGAACTGTAATTATGAACTATACCAGATCATCAGTCATGATTTCTCTAAAATAAAAAGCTGCAATCATTTTTTTTCCTTGAGGCTTAAGTCTATTTTTAGATTCAAATAGCTATTAGAAAAAAAATATTCATTTAAATTAAAGTACTGGGACATCAACTAAAGAAATCCAATCAGATTCTCAGCTAGAATTCAGTGTCTAAGTTAGAACTGCATTCTACAAACATAACTGAATTTCTGAACTAATTCTTACAAAAGCAGTATCAAAAAGTACAAAAAATAAAAGGAAAAACCACCACTTTGTGTCAGTGAAGTAATAAACAATCACCTCATTGTTCATAGTGTTGTGTAATGTTACCGTTTACACCTTTGCTTAAAAAAAAAAAAAAAAGCCCCAAATAAGGAGACATTCTGCTTAAAAAGACCATAGACGCTTACAGGTACAATAAAATGAAGTTCTTTTTATTATTTAAATTTTACCACATCTCTGAAGACATTCATTGTTAATTTTAACACCCTGTTTCTTCTGAATTTATCAGCGCTAGTGTGGCCAGCAGGACTAGCAGTCTTTCCTCCTCTGTACTCAGCATTAGTGAGGTCACATCTTGAGTGCTGTGCCCAGTTCTGAACCCCTCAACTTAAGAAAGATATTGAGTTGTCTGAACATGAGAAGGGCAACGAGGCTGGTGAGAAGTTTGCAACACAAGTCGTATGAAGCGCAGCTGAGGAAGCTGGAGTTGTTTAGCCCAGAGAAGAGGTGGCTCAGGGGAGACCTCATTGCTCTACAGCTACCTGAAGGGAGGTTATAGCCAGGTGGGTGTTGGTCTCTTCCCCCAGGCAACCAGTGATAGGAGAGGACACAGTTTCAAGCTGCACCAGGGGAAGCTTAGGCTAGATGGTAGGAAAAAATTCTTCACAGAAAGATGATTGGTCAACGGAATGGGCTGCCCAGGGAGGTGGTGCAGTCACCATCTCTGGAAGTGGCAAAAAAAGACTGGATGTGGCACTTAGTGCTATGGTTTAGTTGATGAGATGGTGTTAGGTTGGACTTGATGATCTCAAAGGTCTTTTCCAACACAGTTAACCGTGTGATCCTGTGAAAAGATGATTCAAAAATGGCAAGAAGGTAAATGGGGCAAACCTCACTATGTTAAGCCAAGTATGTTTAACAAATTTTTATATACATGAGGTAACATGTATTTGGTAGGAGCCAACAACGTTCTCTACTATCTCAGTATTTCACTTACTGATCATTCAATAAAACACCAGCAAGAACATCTTTCTGATAAGTAAAAATAATTGAAATGTGTTAAATAGATCCACTCTTCTAGTTTGAGAATGTTGCAAATACTGTTAAGCAAGACTGCACAGATTAATATCGAACCCATCTCTCTTAGCAGATGGTTACATTTCATACCTCTAACAAGAATCAAAGTCATCAAGAGAAAAAATTTTTCCTCTAAAGTAAAAATTCTTAAGAACCTACCTAGGGACAATAAACAGCATCATGAATTATGAAAGCCTGTAGCCTGAATATATTCTTACAGCAGATGATATTCTGCACTATTCAACATAAAACATTAGACATATTTGGGAGTACTTCCCAAACAGCATGGTTCCTTCTCAAATAGTAGCCTACCTGCTTCCACAAAGTCCAAAATTAATGAAGTTCGCATTAATTCAGTAAGGATTGCACATAAGCCAGCAGAGCCTCAGCTCAACAATTATTTATCAATTTATTTGATCTCAGATTTCAAAACACTTGAAAAATCTCAGCAAGCACCTCTCTTCAGTAATGCAAGCTAGTATAAATACACTCAATCCATACTTCAGTATGAAGGTCTGGCATCAAAAATAGATGACACAGTCATTATCTAGGATCAGCTCAGAATATACAAAATATCCTCCAAAGCTTCTGTGCAAATGCAGTAATGACAAAATTTTGGCACAAAACAACACTTTCAGAACAAAATTAATCAGTCAGAGGAATATTACTAAAATTCCTTTTTCTAAAGGTAGATGAAGTTGTAATGACTACAAGTATTGTATCAGCTTCCATTCCCAAGAAAATATATTAACAACTTTCTCTTAATGAAATGGACTTCACATATTGCTCCACATTTATGCAAAGAATATCATACCCCAAAACCTGAAAATTGTCTCAGGTCTGCATTTCTCTGTGAGGCTGACAGAGGAGAGACAAATATATCAACTTTAGTCACAGCTTTCACTGTTCTAGTCAGAAGGAGTAAACAAAGTAAGAACACACACACACGTTTGGTTTTACCTGCCAAAAATGAGGCCTTTAAGATTTGCATTTCTTCCAGTAGTGTCCCATGTTGGCATAACCCATGTGAAAATTTCAGTGTGAAGAGTATTCCTTGGAGAACACAACATAGTATTCTCTAAATAGAGCCAGAAACTTCATTAATAAGGACTAAAAACATTCAAAAAGAATCTAAACTTTATCTGTAAACAGGTATTCTTCCATTGAAACTAAACATACTATTACATTGAGGCAGTTAACATAGTTTATTTTGTTACTGACTGTGGGAGAAGTGTCCTGTTTATGGCAATTTCACTGATGCTGCTGGAGTTGAGAGAAGGATGCCTACCTTGTTATACTAATTCCAGAGTAAAACCTCAAGTATATCAACCATAAGAAAAGTATCTGCCAACTGCCATCATCTCTTTCAGGGAAAGAACATCACAGGCCTTCTGTAGAAAAATCGTCTCCTTAATTTCCTTTTTAAAGTGCTGCATCTACAAAGGACATAAAAATAAGTAGTATTTTGCCTCTCCATAATCTTGGATATTAAGGATGGTTTCAGAGGAACCAGGATGGATAGTGGATAGAAATCAGAGCATTTTAGCAGGGTTTCTTTGTAACCTCAGAAAACTTCTCTTGCATTGATTTTGATTTTTTGACTGACTTTTGACCAAAAGAGAAAATACAGAAAAGGACTTGCTTTCAGATGGCATACTCACTAGGTTGTAATCGGTGTTCTTTCACACTTAGAGGAAGTAATGTTAAGTTTGAAATAGACATTTCACCTTTTCAATGGGAAACACTCAATCACGGCTTGCTTCTTGAAGGAGAAGTCCATCTATCTGTTCACAGCCAACACATACGTCAAATTATTGAACCACAACCAATGTACTATGCATAATTCTATGTAAGATAGAATAATCTTAATGACAGTGAAAAAGCCCAAGTTATTATTTTACAGTTTTATCATAAATAAGTTACTTATGATTACATCTCTTGTGTTGTATTTTTGACACACTGATGTAAGTAACCAAAGTAAATCAAGTATTTCCAAATACTTTTAATGAACTAAAAGCATCTGGCTATAATCAAGTTAATTCCAATGCTCCTGTCCCTTGTAACCTCTCCTTCCCTCACTACACACTAACCTATTAAGAAACTGGTCACCAAAAGAATAGGAAAAACATATATTACTTGTCTGCATCAGTCCTTCAAGTCCATTGTTTCACATGCTTATTAGCATTCCAAACAGAGCATAGGAATCCTCAGCATGACCTGTTGTGTTTTTATAATCCTGTAAAAGAAAGCAGTCAGCATTTCAAGCCTTTCCAAAAGCTCCATTTATAAAAAAAGTCAAATATCTTCAATTTTCCAGCTCTCTATAAAAATTCTTGTCAATAGTGCATACAGTAAGCACATCAAAGGCAACAGTTACGGGTGCAAAGGTTTTTTTGTTTCCTTCCCAAGGCAGTATTTCTTTTCCATTTATGAATTTTTCATCTCTGCAAATTAAGCCTATGATCTAAAAGCTAAAGATTCAAGAGGCTCAGATTCTTAAATCGGGTTTTCTTACAAACATTTGCTTCGGAAAAAAGGCTTTATGGTTTGACATCATTCAACTTTTCAAAAGAAAAACAGCAACATTCGCTTTGCAGGGTGAACAGAGTAAAGAGTTTGCTAATATCATTCTGAGTTTTAGAGAGCCAGAGTGTTAAGTTTAAAATTAATAAAATTGTCCTTAAAGCCTTTGGAACATTCAATCAGCGTGGAGACGGAACACAGCAAAGGCAGTGGAACGGCATAACTGTGGGATCAGAGTCAGATTAGGACCCTTGGCAGCTGGGAACTGAAATCAAATGCCTCTTTCAACATAACAAGGCAGAACATCAGCATATTTCCTTAAAACCAGGATATTTTAAATCAATGTGTTCAGTCATATTACATCTGTGGAAAACAAAGCAAATTCATGTTATGGCAAAAATACACTTGGAATCCATAGGAGCTTTAACTACTCTTGAAAGGCTACTTCCTTTCTAAAAGGCAAACTGATAAAAGACAAAATTGGGTATTATTTGTGATATTTACTTGATGATGAAGGTGATGCTCTTTAGTAACTGGATTTAGACAACTAACTCTTTTCATGTAGGCCATTAGACAGATGGTCACAACTTTCAATCATGTCCAGCCTCATGGCAGTTCAAACTCACAACCAAGAGGTAAAAAGCTTTGTTTGCCATTAATGATCTCCATGCCATCTGTTCTCTGTAAATTGAGATACTCTAGGACAATTCAACGTTTTTTTATTACAATATTTATTTCAAATCTTTCCAGAAGCCTATTATTTACCACATCAAGTTCTCCTCACTTGCCAAATATTAATTTCTCTCATTTGAATTATTTATGAAAACACATGAGTCACTTCTACTTAACAAATTTAACTAGCATAAAACACTACAACTGAAGCACCTTTTGCATGCCTTAGCTGAGAAGTATGCTCAAGAACTTCTTAAAAATTTTAAATAAAACATCGCATTTTGCTGGCCTCATGACATGTTACATTTGAATGCACATTCTGAAAATGTTTTAGTAGCAAAATAATTGAAATTAAACAACTAAATAGCCTCAACAGCACATATGGATTTCAACTTCCTAGTGATGATGAGGTGACCTTGGCCAGCTGCCAGGCACCCGCCCAGCTGCTCTCATTCCCCCTTATGATCATCAGAGAAGATAAGTTGGAAAAGCTTGTGGGTCAAGATAAAGAGAGGGAGATTATTTACCAATTAGTATCACAAGAAAATTTTCTCCTAGTCAAGTCTAAGTTAAATTTATTGCCAAATAAAAGAGTTGCCTAATGAGAAACAAAGATCAAGACTAAAACACCTTCTCCCACTCCTTACTCAGGCTGGCTTCTATGTCCAAACTCCCTGAGTAGCATGGACAGCAGTTTATGGTCTGTCCCCAGCTCCTCTTCACTACTCCTCCAGCTTTTCCCTTACTCAAGCATGGGACCTTCACACTGGCTGCAGTCCTTTGGCATAAATATTCCTGTGGAGACTCTCCATGGACTGCAATATGGATATTTGCTCTGGCATCGTTCTCTCCACAGGCTGCCAAGGAATACCTGCCACACCACAGTTTCTCTAGGAACTGCAGGGCAATCCCTGCTCTGGCTCCAGCTGCTCCTCACAGAGGCCACCCCACAGCCCCTGACAGCACCTGGGCACCTGCACCCTCTACACCACACTTAGGGCTCAGATGTCTTGATGTCACCAGCCCAACCTTAACTCCAACTTTTCAAATTTCTCATAGGATTTAAAACCCATCTAAACAAGAATGAAGTGATATTGAAAGGCAGTGCTAGCTGTTTATCTTTTCCTTCTTTTCTACTTCCCCCCAAGCTTCCATAGGAATTCACAGTTGGTAGCTTGTTCTATGTTTAGGAACAAGTTTTTTATGGCAATGCCACTTCGAAATCTTAAGTTAGACAGAAGGAGTCTAAGAGGCAAACTGCTACCCCATTCCCAGGTGGCAGACAAGGCAGGCTGCCCTCAAGCCTTTCAAGGGGGAGGGACCCCACACAGGGCAGCCACCGAGTGCCCAACCTGGCAGCTTCAGCTTCCCAAGGATCTCAAGGGCATAGGCAGGCAAAGGGATTGCAGAGCAGCTCTAGCACGCACAGGCTCAGCTGAACTAAATACTCTCTTAGCTGAGGGTTTAACTCCACATAGCCTTTTCACTTCTGCTGGCAGTGATCTGAAGTCCTGATAAAGCAGGCATGCAGATCCAAGTGCCATAATCCAGAGAGCACGCAGCCGAGTGCCGCTTCTAGGTCTGGACAAGCTTTGCAATGAAGTCAGATTCTTATTCCATAGTTGTTTTTCACTTTTATTTCCTTTTTTCCTTGAAAAGTTGTTTCTTAACATACTAAAGTCACTAATAAAAAGTCACTTTAAGAATGATCAAATTAAAAAGAAGTTTAAAAAAAAAAAAAAAAGCAATCCCAAACAGAAAGGGTGAAAAACTCCCTGCTGGGAAGGAGCTGAGGGAAATGACAAAGAGGTTTTCTTGAATTTTTGTCAAAGAAAGGAAATTACCTCTATCACTGAAAGACCTGTACAACATCAATCAACAACTTATGTAAAAGCAGGCTGAAATATGTTTTGCCCCTACAGAATGCAATAATGCTCAACTGACAAGGCAGGAAAACTAAAGCAAGACCTTGAACTTCAAAGAACACACTTGTTTCCCAATTAATCTCACTGATTCCAAGTTGGAGTAAAGCCACTGCCATCCTTGGCCTCACCAACTTTTCAGAGATCGCTTTCATTGAGAAAGCCTGTGTGGAACAGCGAAGGCAATGCCATCTTGCATGTATGGACCAGCAGGGAAAAAAGGCATTGACAAAAAGAAGTGGTAGAACACTACAAACAAAAAATAACCCCCCACACACACTGAACTTGTTATAAAGTTCAGTTTCTTATACACAGAACTTTTAACAATTTTGAGTTTTAAAGTGAAGCAATATGAAATATAACAATCTACTACTCAACTGTTTGTATTTTAGGTTAGAATGTTGCCTTTCAGAAAAGCTAATGCACAAGATAAATCACAACAATCTGTATGCAAATTCCAGGCACATTAATTTGTCACGATTTCTACTTGGTTTTCTTTTTTTTTCTTCTTTTTTGGAGTGGGCAGTACAGCTTCTTGTATTTGTATAACTTCTCATGATGCTTTAGAAACAGCAGATGTCTTCCAAAATGCTGACAAATAGGGGGAAAGACACCACCAGGATATAAACTGGGGCCAAAGTACTACTACACAGTCATTTGACCTATTAGAAAGCTGTCGTGCTAGGCAGAAGGAATGGAAAAATGAAATGACATTACATTCTCATTAATTCACCTTCATATCATCCCTTGATCTTCCAAACAGCAGCTGTGGAAACAGTGAGCTTTCTTCCTTTATGTTCCAGCTTTATGTATTCATATCTTGAGTTGTAACACAATGGTTCTGTTTTCTAATATGTAGCATGCACCACATAGAGTGGGTAGAGCTCCTGTTCAGAGACAACCTGAACAACCTGGTTTCCATGGTTTTCTGAGGGTTCTTTTGTCTTGCTGTCAGGCCACCTCCCCAGCCCTCATTCTATTTTGTATTTCAAGATTTTGCCCCATTACTAGAGTCACAGTATATTCTCTTGTCCTTACCCTCAGTTAGACAGGACCACCGAAGCTACCAATAGGCTTGGAAGAACAACACACAACCTTTTATGATGTCCACTCAGACCCAGCAACATTACCAATACAATTTACTTCATCAGATCTATCAAGCTATCATCCTTTGGAAAAACATCTGTCCACAACTAAGCAAATAGCTGGCTGTATTGGGTTTGCATGCAAGGTTTTGGTAAACAGGGGTACTACAGAAGTGGCTTCTGTGAGATGCTGCCAGAAGCTTTCCCAGCATCTGACAGAGCTAATGCCAGGTGGCTCCAGGACAGACCCACTGCTGGTCCAGGCCAAGCCCACCAGAAAACAAATAGTGCCACTGAGGTATCATATTTAAGAGGGAGGGGAAAAACCTGCCCAATACAGACAGCAGTGGGAAAGAGGAATGAGAAACTACTCCACAGCCACCAAGGGAAAGAGGGAGAGGAGGTGTTCCACGTGCCAGAGCAGATTGCCATGCAGACCATGGTGAGACAGGTTGTCCCTCTGCAGCTGATGGAAACTGGCAGTGGAACAGAGATCCACCTGCAGCCTGTGGAGGACCCCACACCCAAGCAGGTGGATGCCCTAAGGGCACAGGGTCTTCAGTGGTGGCTGGTGGGAACACAAGACAAGGGGTATAATTTGAAGTAAAGGAAGTTCAAACGGGCTATAATGAGAATCTTCTATCTCATGAGGGCAGACAGTCAGAAGCACAGATTGTCCAGAAAGCCTGTGCAACCTCCTTCCTTGGAGACTTTCAAGACCCTATTGGGTCAATACCTGAGCAACCCAGTCAGATTGGGCAGCTGATGCTGCTTTGAAAGCAGTAGGTTGGATTAGAAACCCCCAAAGGTACCTTCCAACTGGAATTATCCTATGCTGTGCTGAGATTTTAGAAACTGCATGTTTAAGTTCCTTTTTTTCCTCAATTTAGATCACTTATCCATTAACTTGCAGTTAAGTCTCTTGCAACTCCTGTGAAGTGGGGGCAGTTTAAGAACAAGTAAATACAGTAATGTTCTATGTAGAAGTATTAAACTGAAGTTACTGACTGGCAGAGATGACATTCTCTCCAAGCTAGTTTCATTGAAGTAATGAAAATGAACAAGAAATATTTGTCTCCTTTTCATATTTCCTAATTTTAGTGGAATTTTTTTCATCAAAGTATTTGCAAATAGCTATGACCAAGACAACTTAAACTTCAGAATTTTCCAACTTTAAAATCAATTAAACTATTTTTTGTAATTAAACAGATTACAGTAGAAACATCTGCTTCAACTGGATGTTTTCCAAAGTATTTACAATTCAAATGTAGCTGCATTGTTTAAATAAAGTAGAATAAAATAGAAAGAAAAACCAGTAATCAGAGGAGAACATGTCCCAGCCTTTACTTATGCCTGATCAAATGAAAAACTAATTTAACTGCAAGACAGTATTAACTGTTGAAATAACATCTTCGGCTGATGTTGAAATTTAAAGCTTCCAGCTGCCCTTACCAGAGGAAAATTAAGTATTTCTTTAAAACCTCCAAAAGCAGAACAAAATAAAACTGTAAGGTGAAATGCAAGACATTATCACATTTAAAAGGTCCTGAGATGGCAGATTAGCCCCTTTCCAATGGACTCCACTGTCCCTGTTACTCTGTAATTCCACATCAACTGTGAGGAACTGAAGGAAGGAACCCCATCTCTCCCTGTAATCCTGTATTGTTTCTGTTGATGTGCCACCTACACTCTTGCTGCTGGCTTCTGGGCTGTGGAAGGGATCCAAACACAAAATAATTTAGCAGAATGATTAGCTTTAATCTACAAGTTCTTAGATCCCATGCCACTGCATATACACTTTTCCTAGCCTCACTGTTGGACCAGTAACTAAAGACCATTCTGAATAAAACAAACTGCTGTGCTTGAAAAAATACAAGCATTTTTGAGTGTACTAAAACCCCCCCAGCTTTACAGATAATATTTTGCAAGTTTTCATGTTATATTTTAAGACAATATTCATTTGGATAGCATTTGGTCTTCCAATGAATACAAGAAAACAAGAAACAGACAAGTTTTTATACATTTAAAACTTAAAAATATGCATGCATAGTACTTAATTTTCTCGTCCAACATTTGATGCTCAAAAGACTCAATCACCCTGCATATTTCAATCAAAGAAACTATGGAAACATCCAGTGATAGGTTTAAAGACCTCCAAACAAATATTCAAGACAAAAGGAAGAACAGTACAGTTAATCTTCAAAGAGAACAACTTATACCACAACACCACAATGATAGCAAAGAAGCAAAGGCTAAAACATGAAATCATAATATAATTTCTCTTTGAAGCAATGCCTGCCATATTCTAAATTTATGTGTTAAACCCTGAACCATGCACCAAACATGCATCCAAATGAAGCTTAGAAGCAACAAGAGACATGTATGTCATAATTACATAGTTACAATATTAGTAGAGTTGAAGGTCTGAAATAAGTATGATCTGTGGCTCTCATTACAAAAATGAAGCAGTTTGTATTACTCCATGCCCCCAGGCATATTCTGAATTATACAAGGTTTTACTACACATATACTGAAGTGCCAACCATTGAGGAAGGAAATTTAATAAATTTAGAGAAACAGAACAAAAATCATATATGAATATAAACGTACAGAAGTACATAAACAAATATAGCTTCACCAAGTACTGACTGTAAAAGATTTTATTCAACAGCTGAAATAACAATTACTATGGCTTTAAACCTAAAGAGTTTGTACTGCCAAATATTTTTTCAAAATCTCTCTCTATTGAATAAAAAACTCAGTTTCCTTGAGACAGGACTTCTGTACAGCTGTAAGGAGATGGAAAAGGCAGGTGAGAGTAAAAATAAATTGATAATATATTAATAGAGTTCTTTGTATCTTACTTCATGAAATCATTTTTCTACTGAAGTTCTCCAAATCTTTCATTGGCCTTTTATCAGAATGAAATAATTTAGTCTGGTGAATGACTGGTAGCAACACTAGTTTAACCTCAGTTCCTGCTGGCAACTGAATCCTTAATAATTGGTACAGATTAACTTTGAGCAGCAAAGACTGCGATGCAAAGAGAAGCTCTGAACCACATGTGGAAGGAAAACAAATGAAAAGTATCCTCTATTCTAAGTAATCCATTTTTAAATAATCCAACTTAAAGTTGGACAAAGCCACAGTGAGAAAGCAAAGTGAACTGCAATAAGTAACTAAGCATTCAGAAGCAGGATTGTTTTTGTGACATGTTAGTTCTCATAAGTAGAAAGAGATATTCCTTAAAGTTGTAGTGCACTCTAATGCTAGAACATATTTGCTTTAAAATTTTATTTTCAGTTTATGTTTTTCAATCTAGTTCATTCCTTTCTTCTATTTCAGGCAAAATATTGTCTCACATGACAAAATCTTCAAAACAAAAACTTTCTTAATAATCAACAATTTATGACCTTCTTCCAAATTTTTTTCTTTTTTAGAAGATCAACAATAAGCTAAACACAAAGCTTAATTTCTGAAAGCATCTAACTAAAGAACACCACCACTATAGAGTTATACTAACCTAGACTGATTTATTACCTTTAAGAACAACATAAGGAGATTGTTCAATTTACAAGAAAAGATTAAGTTATTTTTAGCCACAACCGCAGGAACTTCAAGCTGGATATTCAGTTTGGAGTGTTCTGCATTATTCACCATAAAAATTTCTCACAGAAAAACTACTTTCCCACTTCTGCCTGTGAAACCTCATTCTACAGAGAGCTGCTTGAAAAACAACTCAACAGGCATGCCAGTGGTGCTCACATTCAGTTGGGAACAGATGTAAAATGCTGTTTGCACAGACACAGCTTTCTGTCGGCAGAGAGAGCAGTATCACAGGCAGCCAGGGAAGACTCTTAGAACCAAGACGAAGTAGCAGATAACTACTGGATTATAGTGGAACTCGTTAGGTCTTGAGGAACTCAGGCAAAACTTTCACAAACAAGCACTACAAATCTAGAGAAAAGGTAAAAAGGAACACTGTATTTCGGTTTAAGCATCTTCCATGGCTTTACCTACTTTTAATTCTATGTTAACTCAATTTGTGCATCTCTGCTGCTTAAAGCAGCACACTTCCATGCTTTAAGCTACAACAACTATTCTTTGAATTTGTACACTTCCTAGCATTTTCTGAACATGTACCAATCATACATGTGTTGTTATCCTTTACTAACTACGTGTTGTGAGCTTCTACAACACATTTAAAACAGTCAAGCCCAAAATGGATTTTTTTAGGCAGACATGAGCAACTATTCCCTCTGGCAGCATTAGTTCTGCCCACTGAGCACATGGACAATGTTGGACCCAAAGCAGTAATTCTTGCTGAAAGACAGGATACATCAGTTTAGACATGCATGGCTTACAGCTGACTTTAAGAACAGAGAAGGTCTGCCTCATGTCTGCCCAAAATATATGACATAATTAATCATACAATCCAATATCATGTACAGAACAGAGTAACTCACTTTATGTAGTGTTGTTTTACAAAAAGACACATAAAATTACTTATCAAACATACTAGTGCAGAGTTTCAAGCAACTGAAAATCTTTCTGAAGTTTGTTAGATAAAAGAGTATTTACACTGCAGTACCACGGGAGACCTTGGTGAGACTGGCAGTACCACGGGGATTGAAGCAGAGCCTCTGCTCACCTGTTCTCAATAAGGGACATTGTTATTCTCACTACTCAGGTGATAGCTCCTTGACTCCATCAATCTCACATTCCTGCTGCTCCTTTCCCCGCATCAGGTCGGCCTGTCTTACTCATACCTAGAACCACTTGCGTAACTACTAATCTTTTCAGAGGTGCAATGCCAAGTTTAAAAAAACTAAGCCAAAAAGAAACAAAAACCTACCATGTAATCTCTTAGGTTATATGAAAACACCTTCAAGATCATTGATTTCAACTCCAAACATTAACTTAATGCTCCCAAGTGCACCATTAAACCATATCCCTAATCACCACATCTATGCTTTTTGAATGCTTACAGGCACAGTGACCCCACAACTTCCCTGGACAGCTTGTTCCAGTCTCTGACCACCCTTTCAGTGAAAAAGCTTTTCCTAATATGCAATGCAAGCTCCTATTGGTGCAACTTGAGTCTGTGTTCTCTTTCTCTTTCTCAAATCCAATTGTCTGCTTGTTACCTGAAAAACCTAGACTATAATTGTCTGTCTGTGTGAAGGTATCAGAAGAACTGCAAATACAGATGAAATGAAGAAAAGTGAGAGACAAAAAAATTAATAAATTCATTGATAGTAGCACTTGAAAACATGGAGCTTATGACACACATTCAGCTAAATTTCTAAAAACATAGAAAAAAACCTCCCTGCTATTCAGTATGTCTGATAATTAGAAGAGACAATCTTTAATACTGGTTCAGTTAATTTAAATCTTAACACTCCAATCCATAAAACTCTCCAAACTCACTATCACAAAGTAACAACAGATGGGCTACTCCGCAAGCCGGCAGCTGTGGATGACCCCAGCACAAATGGTGCCTCCTTGCCAAAGTACAGCCCTGAAGTCTCCAAACTAGTTCAGAAGAGCCACAAAGCAACAGTAGCAAGTCTCACCAACACATCCTTATGAGCAGCAGGCCAAGGGACAAGCCAAAGTCAACCTGGGATATCCCACTGATCCTAGAACAAGAGCAACTGCCTGGCCTGAGCTTAAATGGAGCTCCAGGGCTCACGGGTAGAGGCTGGGGGCAGCAATCCCAAGTGGGTCACTGAGGTCTGTTAATGTCCTTGAGGCCTTGACACAGCATATTTTTTCCTATTTATTCTGCTCACCACCAATTAAAGAGAGTTCTCATAAGATTTGTTCAAATGGTTACCTTTCTGTCCATTAGAACTTAATTCACTTTGCAATAAAACGCCATTTAAACACTTGAAGAAGCATTAAGCAGGTGAACTACAAGGCTTAACACTGAAAAAGTGTTTTACATACTTTTTCATAACCTTGTATCAGCAATATTCCTGGGTTTTATGGCTGTTGTGCTTATTTTCAGAGAGCACTGCATAAAAATAAGGATACTTGCCCAAAAAGAAGCTGTAAGGAAGCTCAAAAGAGTTCATATTTGCAGACAATATAGAGGGAAAAAACCTCAAACAATATAAAAAGGCCAAAATAAATTAAAATTTACCAGAGATTATTTGAGAATGCACAAAAAGATGCTTGGCAGCAGGGTAAACTATGACATCAGAAACAAGAGATTTCCCAAAACAGCACAAACGAGAAGAAGGAAACATCATAAAATTTGGCGAGTTTAATGTAAAAACTCACTAAGATACTCTGAAGAACATTTGGAGAATCATTTATTAAAATTAGTAGCAAATCCTTTTCCAAGCACAATGGGGGCAGGAAACACATCAGCAAGTTGGTAGCACCTTCTGAGGCAGCACTATCTGAGGATATGCAGAAGGTAAGTCACTAACTTTCACTCCTCCCTAGGGAAGGGACCTTCTCATGTTCTACTTTATGGGGGACTTGAAGGGCTGGACTCAAACCTTAAACACATGAAGCGAACACAAAAAATGAGTAGGACCTGATGGTGTCCACACAAGGGTTTTATATGAACTCAAGGCATAAAATAGCTCAACAACTAATTATAACATGACATTACAGGTCAAAACATGGCTACAACGCATTCTAAAAGCCTTTCTTGAATAGTCTATGAAAACTCATAGTTCTGTGACCTTGATGTATTTGTCAGTAAATCAGTAGAAAATATAACTAAAAAGAGGGTAGCAGGATTAAATTTATACATTCCACTTGAGACCCCATGTGGTTTTGTAAAAGGAACTGATATTGCAGAAAGCTATGGAGTCTTGTTGAGGTGTCAAAAAGCCATGGACAAAAGGCTTTTGACAACACCCCTTCCACAGGTTCTTAAAGAAACACAGCTGCCACCAAATGTAATGCCTGGCTAATGCACAGTGCAGTAGCATATGGTCATAGTTTACAACAGAGAAAAGCCACTGATGGAGCTCTGCAAGGATTGATACTGAAATTTGAGGTGTTCAATTAAGTGCTCTATGATAGTAACTAGATGATCCATCCATTATTAAATTATCTGAAAGAAGAGAAGAATAGGAAAGTAATCAAGTTTGCTGATAATACTTAGCTGTTGATGATAAAATGACTAAACAAAACTGAACACCTAATTAAAGAGGAAACATCACCTGTAACACAGGTATTATCTTAATCAGAATTTATTGGAGACTGGGATAATATTCCAGAGAAGTTTCACAAAAGACATTCACCTTGTTTTTTCTTTCTTTTGTCATCTTTTCTGAATACTGTTGTGGGCACAACCAGTCTAAGATGGTGTAGGACAAGCATCTACAGATTATGACTAGGAATTCACATCAGCTGAAGCTGCACAAATTCCTAAGTGACTAACCATTAAACTCAGCTAGAAACGTGCGGGTTGTTTTAAGAAAAGATATACTTAAAAATGACAAACAAATCTCACTTTGGGCAAAGAGGCACCTAATTGCACCAAAGCACTGGTTTTGCAACACTTAATAGAACTTCAAATTACTCATCTCATGTGGCTATTTATCCAAATCACTTTGACTCACTTTAAACCATACATGCTAGTAGAGAGGTCACATTAGAATAACGGAGACAACTATTATAGCTGGTGTATTTACAAAACTGTTTCTGCTGTATCATTTTGTGACAAGTTCTACACTGTGAAGGTGACTGTTTCTATACTGCTTGAGTTGTCTGTGCTAACAACCTCTCCTGACCCGAATAGTTAGCACATCATACTCTTCCCCTTTCAAAGCAGACTTTTATCTTCCTTTGGTCACAGGGACTGGATAACTGCATCACATATTTCACTGTGTTATAAAATAACCCCATTGGGACAGCCTAAATCTAATAAATTAGGGTGAAAACTAATTTTTGAGAAAAATATTGGGCCATGAACAAATGAATGTCTTGATGAGCACCAGGGATTGAATCAGGGCAGCCTAAGATGTATTTTTCGGTTAAAAAAAAATTAAAAAACCCACCAAAAATATCCCCCACAAATACTGAAGTCGGTTGGAATCCATCCCTCCAACACTATTTCTTGCTGTGCAATTTTTCACAGCTTGCACATTAAACAAACATTTTAAATAACCTTCCCATCTATAATGTGGGAACAACAATTGTTAAAAAATAAATTTTAAAAAACCCCCCAAAATTAAGAAAATATAAAATTAAAAAATGGTTCCATGACTTATTAAAGAAACTGCAGGTCCCTATGTCTGATCTGTACATTAAGCAAAACAGCAGGGACCATAGCAGAGAGTAAAGTTAGTAGAATGTGTGGATAAATATGATTTATATTGGAAGAGTCAACATGGCTTTTTTGAAGAAAAACCTGAAAATCTAATGCAGTTCTGTGAGGAAAACAGCACAAGGTTAATGATGGCCCATCTAAGGAATTTACAAAGACTTCCAAAAGGCTTTTAAACAAAGCCAAAATCATTCACTATGGGTTTTGGATTTGTTTTGTTTTAAAAGGAAATGAGGCAACCACCTGAGATAACAAGAAAGGCATAAACCACAGATTGTAAATCCTCACAATTCATTTCAAAACATGTTTAAAAAGGTCAATCAGGAGCAGTCAACATGGACTGACAAAGAAGCAAATCATGCTCAACCAAACTAATTTCCCCCTGTGACAAAATGACTGTCTATGCAGATAAGAAAGCTCAGTGAATGCAAAATACAATAACTTTTGGAAAGCTTTTGACCACCTCACACAGCATTCAGATCTGAAAGCTAAGGAAGTCTTCCAATTGACAAGTAAAAACATTGAATTAAGTGACTTGAGGTTCATCTGGCACCATGAATGATGCACAGAGGCATGGAAAGTATTCTGTCCTGTTTGAATGATGCTTTTATTACATCAGTTACAGCATAAAAACATTCTGAACTTTAAATATATACTATAAAAAACACATTGTCTCAACGTCAAAAACCATACACATGGCAGAAGAAAAGCAAATAACTAGATATTAACCTGAGCATTAAAAGGCAGCATCCGAAGAGCAATCTAATTCAGAAATTAGATTAAGAGTCATTAATCTCTCTCTCCTGTCTAAAATCCTTCTTTTCACTTATTAGCAGGATCTAGTTCAGAAAGCTACATGAAAAGGAGTCAATTCAGTGGAACACAGATTGGTGATCTTTTTTGTTCGTTGTTTGAAGTATTTCCGAATTCTCTGGAGTCAAACAAGAACATGGTTGGGTGGCTCCATCTGACAATTTACAGGAACCAAGGAAGTGTCAGTAAGAATCATGACTAGCAAGCCAACTACACTGAACGGTAAGCAACCCGATTACCAATCTTTGATAAAGGTTAAAATCAATAAAACAAAAATGTTCTGACAGACAAGAAGTATGTTTTCTTTTGCGAATTTGTCTCTCGGGTATTTTCAATTTTCATCTGGAATGGAAATATCAAAAACAACGCTTTCCCACAGGGCAAAATAAAATTTAAGTTTTGGCTATGTCTCTAATCAGACTTTTTCAGCTATGAAGAAAAAATTACACTGATGTCTTCCACATCCTACTTCACTTCTATCAAAAGGAAGTTAGACAGGAATAAACTGGTGTTCTCAGAAAAGAAAAATATGTTCCGCTTGCCCAGCAGTCTCGCTGAAGCTCCATTTCAAGCACTTTCATTGATCCCAATTGTCTAGACAAACTGGTGTACTGGTGTCTGATAGCCAATTCCCCTGTGTCATCCTTCTAGTAGTTGTTTTACACTGTTTTCGTGTAAGTTAATTGTTTACACACAATATTGGCCTTTTCTGGTATTAAGCACAATTCCTACTTTCATAGCTAAATAGAGTTATTCTAGGCTGTGCCAAGAAGCTACAGCATGCTATTCAGTAAAATTAGAACAAACAGGAAAATTTGTCATCACATAAAATGCAGCACTAATTCATTTTTCATGACTGAAAAAATGTAATTATGAAGCATTTCTAATATAAAAGACTTTGCTGCATAAACTTAACACACATTTCGCAAGTTCCAACTAATTAAAAAATATTTAAAAAGTGAATGGTTTTACAATGTTGTCTGAATTAAGGATGTGAGAAGAGTGACAGGATATTCATTCATACTTATTCTTAATCAACCTACCCGGATACAAAGATATGGTTCGCGAGGTTTCCAAATACAAGAAGATCAAATGGAATTACAAAATAAATATAATTCTAAAGCCACTCCAGTTTGTTAGTTAAACTCATCAATATGAACACCTAAAAAGACTTAAGATTCAGTTAAATTATTTTAATTGAAACATAAATACTTCTTGACAAATGCACTTTGCTGGAAACATAAGAAACAGAACTATAATGAAAATATCCTTGGAATCAGCCCTCTGAGCTTAGCTCAGACGTCTACTGATTGCTTCTTTTGTTTAAATGCCTTGGCTAGAGAGGTTTCTTTGTAATCAGCAACCTGGAAGACTCTATATGGTAAGAAAAGGAAGAATAATTCCCAAAGATGGGAATTTCTTCCTCTTGAAGGAAGTTCATATGACCATGTCATTCTTCCTCATTTAAGTGATTTCAGCTCAATATCTTTCCACTGTGCACAAACCATGGTGGGCAGCTAACCTGTACAGCGTGTGGGTAGGGACCTATGAAGAATTTCACAGAAATCTCACTTAAAACTGGTTTGTTATTTTCAGGCCCCTAGTGCATGTTAAAAAATACTTTTGTAAGCAAGTATAACAAAACTGTTATATTGAAATGAGTCAATCATACAGCAACTTAAGTCTGGAATACTCACTTTGGTGGTCAGAAGAAAAGAATTGTATGCTTACAGCAGGCTATGGAAAATTAATTTAGTTTTTCCAACACACCCCAGATGTGCACTTAATTTTGAAATGCATTTCAGAACTGCTACTGTCATCATTCCTAATTTCTCTTGTGTTCTCTTGTGTTTAACTGAGCTAGTTCTTTTCTCTAGCAGTGATGAGTAATCACACCACTTCATTTAGCAGGCATTAGCTTTTTCAGGAACAAAGAAAAAAAAAAGTAAATCTGGCAACTGTATGATTTTGAGAAAACTATGAAGATATTATGAAGAATTTCTTAATTTCAAACAAAAGCCATCTTTAATAGAGTCAGATAAACCATGGTACTTCAGAGCAATGCTACTCAGCATTTACACTGCAATTATTTAACAGTGGTGTAGCCAAGTCAAAAGTGAGGGTCCAGTTCGCATAGAGCATACAAAGAAAAGAGCAATTTAAGAGCAGAGGATGTGAATTAAAGACACTGAATAAGAAAATATACAAGCTGGATGACAGTGAACATTTTATTTCATTCCACGAGTCTCAGAGGTCTAAGCATCTAACTTGGGAATCTAACATTGTCAGATAAACAGGTCTGAAATTTGCCATCAATAGAAGTGGAACTGTAGAATGAGGAACTTTCTTGCATTTCAAATTACTGTCATGGAAAGCAGGAGTGAACAGGGTACTGCTGATCCATTTTCATTTAAGTAGGATGCATAGAATCCCAAAAGCACAGTGGTTTGAATAATCAGAAAATGGCAAAATACAGACTCACTACCCAAACAGAAGGGTTTTAATCCATCCTATCTCACCAAGAGAATATTAAGCTTTTTTTATCAAGTGAAATAAGTAATTTTGCATCACATTCTTCCTATCACAGTTGTAATTAACATTGCACAGCAAACCTGATGTTCTAGAGAGGGAATTCATGAAACAGGGTTCTCCCAAGCCCTCTAGTTATCTGAGATTATCCTTCAGATATCTTATTTCCCACACCAGTGTTGTTCTGCGAATCTGGGCTTTAGTTTCTTGCCCAGAAAGAGATGACAACAGTCACCAAAAGCATGCTCATGAGCATGAAAAGTATGCTCATAATTTCCTGATGAATTTAATCTGGCAAAAAGGATATTTAGCAAAGCCAGACACTCAAGAATTTTTACAATATTACATAGTGAGACCGAAGACGATGCTATAATCTTCCTCTACGTTAACTTTTTGGAAAAGTAGCAGTAAATAGGGTTTACAACGGTGACTCAGCAGTCATACACTTTACAAAGAGAAAAGGCTGATTATGACAGCAAACTACCAGTCTCCAAAGCCAAAGTGCCAGAATAACACAGACTATAAACAAAACAAAACACAAGCAAAGAGCAAAATCCTGGTTTGCTTTACAGAGATCCTTATCATTTTACTTCTATAACTTAGTCGCCCCCTATCAAACTAAATACTCTGTTACTGCACTTAACGTTCTTTTCTCCCTCATGTCAATTCAGCAATAAACCCATTCACATTGGAGGAGGGAAACAAACAGATACTTAAGAGCCACTTTATAATGTATCAGGGCAAACTACAAGGGAGCTGTCCAACTTTGATTTTTCCTCCCCTACTCTATTCTCTAGGAAAGATTAGCTCTTCAGATTCTAAACCAGAGATAATTAAAAAAAATGATTGTCAATTGAGGTTACTAAATAATAAAATATAACAATTAAGCAAAGCTTTGATTTTTTTTTTGNNNTTTTTTGTGTGTAGAGTTTAGGGACATAGGCTGTATGGATAGTAATGCACAAAACTGCAAATCTTACTTCCCTGTAAGCACAAGAACCATCTTTGTGATCTGTTGCAGAACTTACACATATAAAATGTAATATAAATTATATTCCGTTTTGAAGAGACACGATAGTACCTCATTTTACACAGCTGCAATATGCTGCATTTCAATACTGATTCCTAAAGAGAGCTAGTTATTTTTTAATGGATTTCTGGAAAATGCTAAATACTATCAAAATGTTTCAGAAGTGATTAACCTTTTAAGAAATCAGAAATTTCAGGGCACACTACCTGGGAAGGTTACCTTTCACTGTTGGCACTTTCAGGACATACTGTCATCACATCAGCAACTAGTTATCATCTTGTGTGAACAGTCAGGGAACAACCTTTCTGTGGAATAGGGAGCCTGAAACACTTTGGAGCATAGAAATCTGAAAGTGCCTCAGCTCATGAAAGCTCAGAGCTGGAGCCTGGTCTGTGAAGACTTCCAGCACTGGCTGAAGAAATAGGAGCTTTCTAGAGTGTAGATAACTATGATCCAACTGTATTAAAAAAACGACAAACTATTCAGCGTGTTTGTCCAATCTGCTGCACAACTGCTATTCACAGAAACACCAACTGCTATCCTCTACAAGTTTGGAGTTTTGTGGGGATTTTGTTTGATTTTGTGGAGTTTTTAAAGATATTTCTCTTTTTTTCCTCAAACATTGATGGAGGTTTTTATCCTAAAAGTAAACCTGTTAAAAATATTTAAACCCAAATTGTAAAAAAACCCACCAAAAATCAACTTTATAAATCAGTTTTTCAGATATTTCCTGTGAATTAGAAATAAAGATGCCTGGTACTAGCACACAAGGCCTATGATAAGACACAGTTATGTGGTTCAATATCAGTAACTCCTTTCATAGAAGAAAAATCCTGAAAGCTTTGCCTTTTCCCCTCACCTCCCAAGCTGAAGACAGGAAACTTTGTTCACTCCTTCCCTGACTGCACTCTCTGTACTAATAGCTTGGCACCTTTTTGGACCAGGACACAGAAGCCTTTCTGGCTTGGGTGGAAACACGGACAGCATGTTATCCATAAAACCTGTCTGCATCCTAAATGACTCTCCACCATGCTCTGTCCAAAAGAGATTAATGAGACAGATTTCCTCTCTGTCTGCTGCTCTGCATGTTTGTGTTCCATGCTGAAATCATGAAGAGCTTCAGGGCAGAATTAATAAAAATTGATTAAAACATACTGGATCTCTATTTTTCTTCATTTGTGGATGGAAAAATACGTTGATACATTACATTTAATTTCATTAGTAAAAGCCACAATTTAAGATGTATTAAATATCCTGATTGCTTGGGGTTTTTACTATCTTTTATTCTTAATCCAAAATGCAGATCAACTTTTTTTCCTTTGAGTTCTAATAATAACTACACATTTTCTTAATACTCTTAGTAGTGAAAGCCTAAGAGACTGTAAGGAATCTTCTATTAGGAAGATGCAAAAAATTTAACTTTGTCCATTAACTGGCATAAGCATTCAACCCATCAATTGAAAAGATGAATTAATGAAAAAATATTACACACAAAGTTCAAAATCCAGACTCTCAGGAAAGTCGTGAGAGAGGGAAGGAAAACTATAGCCATGTCTGAGTTCACTGAGCACAGAATTGCAGAGTTCAAGCTGAAGCGATGGCTTATCCCTTCAACAGCAGATTTGTGAGATCAGATTTAAATCTGCTTTACTGCTTTCCCCAAGGACTCTCAATGTCCAGCAGCAGCAGGAAGGTGCAGTTGGGATTCGGTGTACACGTACTTTTGACCACAGGGTTTCTCAGGAACTCTAGTCACCTCAGATCTTCTGACTTTACAGCCTCTAAGACAGATATGCTGTGGGAATAGCTATTTACAGCCATTCTTTTTCTAACAAGTTATTATTTTCCCCAAAAAGATATTTTGAATTTTCTTTAGCAAAAAATTATCAAGTATGCTAGGCATTCTCTCTGTTTCTAGAAATAGCTTTGTTGCCTTTGTTACTTTGAAACAGATTCCTCACAGCCAAAGACCAAAATTCAATAAATCAGGTTAAAGTTGGGAAGCTCATCCCCATCTTAGCAAGCACTTCAGTAACCAAGTATTATGCATGGGTTTGACAAATTTTATTTATTTCAATATTTAACTTTCTAATATCAGGAACTAATTCAAATTCTTCTCAGTCTAAAAATACATGTATACTATCTTCTAATTTTTATTAACATGTCAGCACTACTCTCATATTTAATACACCTTGTTTACATGGAAAAAACATCTGTCCTTTAATTCCTCTGCCCAGCACACTTTCAAATAATTCCAGCTGCCCAGCAGTCCTATTTTCTTCAAGATATTAATCTTCAGTCCAGGTTGATGTTTGCTTTCTATTTCAGGGTCCCAAAATCTGAACAAATTTATTCCCAAAATGTACTCTGTGATAAAGGAACTAACCAGAAGAAAAGTGATGCTAAATAAATTATAATTTCTATTTCACTTCAACAGTAGACATGTCCAATCAATAAAAGTACTCAAAATTTGAAAAAACAAACAAAAAATTAGTCCGACACAAAAATATTTAGACACCTAATATACAAAACCTATTTACTACAACATCAGGCATATGCAGAAATAATAGTTTTCTTTCCATTTAGTTTTCCAAACAAACATCCTTGGAGATGAAAACACACACTTGTCAGGATGACCTCCCCAGTGTGAATGCAAATTTGGCAGAACATACCTCTGTACACACTAAAGATAACAAAACAGTTTTTCAGGGTCAAGAGAGATTTCAAGGCAAAAAGCTGCATTTACTTCATCTGAATAAACGCTAAAGAATAGAATTCCATTAACACAGCAAGAAGATCCACACTGCATCAGTTTTCAGTAGACTTGACTCATCTAGACTCAATTTCTATAACTTGATATTCTCCATTTTACTAAAGAAATACATGGTAATTAGATAGAACCATATTTAGATTCACAATGGAAGACACAAGAAAAGAAGAGGTTGGTCAAACCACAGAAGTAATAGCAAGAAGTAAGAAAAATTATCAAGGAAATAAGTTGCTAGGATACTGTGCACTAATGTGAAATCTGATATGGCAATTAAACTATACTTTCAGGATGTAAGAACAAACCCATTTATTAGTCAAGCCAACTAATTAAATGGAATATTGAAAACAGAAGTAAATGAAAGGAAGCAATTCAAAATGCTACATAGTCAATTTGGTATCAAAAGCTCAAAAGGTGAATTGATGCACCATTAAAAAGACAGACATCAATTTGATAGTAGCAAATACAGATTAGAGACTACTTTTGCACTTACACCATCAACATGATGTTTTATTTAAGAAAGTTGTATTTAAAAATGCTCTCAATGTTAGTGAGAACACAGTAGTAGCACAGCAGAACAAAAGCTAAGTGGTAAAACTAGAAAAAAAACAAAACACCCAAAAAACCCACCAAGAAACCCCCTCAAATA
>VXBA01001841.1:345383-371703 GCA_013399895.1 Serilophus lunatus
CAAACAAAACCCACGAAACAACTAACCCTGCTTGACAACTACCTTAAAAATTCCATTAGAGCTGCATAAATAACAAGAAAAGGGTTTACCACCAGAAGAATTCTGTAATAGGGAGAAGTAGATTCAGTTCCCAATTTTTTAAGTTTGAATCTCCTTTTGTTTTCAAAACTCATCTTGGATATCCATAATAATATTCAGATCTCCATCCACCTTATTAATGTATGTAAGAGTACCTAGGCTCTCCTTCTTTTACAGTACAGAATTTATGCCCATTTTATGAACTTCGTTACAGTGTATGAGGTATAGAATGACAATGAGAATGCTCAGCAAACCTCAGAAGTATCAATGTGTTTGCTACCACTTGTGGTAGAGTGCCCTTTGCTGGATGGCAGGTCCTCCAAGCCACTCTATCATTCCCCTCCTCAGCAGGAGGAGGGGGAAGAAAACAAGAAGGAAAATAAAATACACAGGCCAAGACAAAGGCAATTTAAGAAAGAAAACTAAAGATTGCACATGGAAACAAAGGAAAACAAAGACCTTTTTTTTTTTTTTCTACTTCTCATCAGCTAGCAATGTCCAGCCAACTTCCCGTGATGCAAGGCTTCAGCACACATAGTCATTGCTCTGGAGAGCAAACATTGTCAACAATGAATGCCAAGTTTCCTCCTCCTTTCCCTTGGCTTTTACTGCTGAGCTGATATCCTGTGGTATGGAATATCCCTTTGGTGGGTTTGGGTGAACTGCCCTGGGTAGGTTCCTCCCAAGATCTTGCCCACCCCCAGCCTACTAGAGAGGGGGAAATGTAGGAGAGAAGGCGATAATGCTGTGCCAGCACTGCCCAGCAGCAGCCAAAACCGGTGTGTTACCAACACCTTTCTATCAGCCAATGCAAAGCACAGCACTGTGACCACTGCTCTGGGGAAATGAACTCCATCCCAGCCACAGCCAGTACACTATTTTACATAACATTATATATCCAACATATTTCACAATCTCATTCAGTCACTTACTCCGAGAACATACCTTAAGACATGATTTCTGTTTTATCTTGAAAGTATTTTCAAAATAAGGAAACAAAGTTTCTTGGTTTCATTTTAGTCTTCCAATTTCATTTTTTCTCCACTTGTATCGTGGCCTACACAGAGATGGTAAGAGGTCCAGCTGTTTGGGGACTGGATCAAAGAAACTGGTTTCTATAGAAAACCTCAAGGAAGCCTCTGCAAAGTCCCTTTCAGTTAGCTTTTATCTGCTTAAATACTAGAGCTGTGCAAGAATTCCTCAAAAGAGTGAAATAATTAAGTAACCAACAAACAAAAAAAAAATCGAAAGTGAGGAAAATATTGATTTACAAATTATGCTTTAAACTTTTAAATGAAATGAGCACATCAGCTTAAAGCAATGACTTTTCTAGACTATACTAGCATCATCTTGCCTTTGTATGAATAGGCAAGTTATTCTTACCCAATTTTCATTGAATTAAGATTTACAAATTCAGCCACAATTATGATAAATCAGTGTGTCTGCTACTATGCAACAGTAAACCTTTGACATCTTTATTTAGGCACCTGTGATTTCTTTAGGTTATGAAAATGCTGTCTTCTGCATCCTTGGCATAAAAGGTAGGCTTGGTATATACCAGATATGCAAATTCTGTATTTGTATTAACTGAATTTACTTATCTGTATTTGTATTTTATTTGACCGATTCATAGCAAGTTGGAGCACTTTTAAAAGGGTGGTGAGACTCAGAAAGCCTTGAAATCTTCTGAAAAAACCCTAAACACAGAAGCTAATTGTCCAAAAAGATCATCTACACCACTGTGGCCCAGTAACAAAGCTAATAGTGTTCATTGTCAATGTACTGAATACATTTACCTTGACGAGTATGGCGTATCTACTTACATAAAACTACTCTGCTGTAGCAGTTTTACTGTGCAAAAAACACTGCTCTGAAAAAATCAGATGATTCGAGAGTTTTTGAACCAAGTAAGCACCAACATTTAAATCGGGCTATTTCATAAATAAAACTCTCCAGACCTTGCACTACAATCCAATAATCTGCTGGCACATGGACTTGACAACAGATGCAGCAGAAGGAGCACTGACACTTGCAGTACCAAAACACCTGTCTGTGAGACCAGGATGAATGAAAACAGGTGTTCTGGGATTTGGAGTTCCAGTGAGATGCAGCTAAATTCCAGATAATCTATACAATTCATAACATCAGTGAGACATAGCAAAAACCTTTATAAAAAAAAACTTTATAAAACTTAAGGACCTGCTGAATCCTGATACTCTGACACAGAATAAAATATTTCCAATCATTTCTATCTAGGATCTTTAAGATTATAATCATTTGCAAGCAGGCATGCACACAGCTTATTTAGAGATTTTGACAACAGAACATGGAAAGAAAGAACAAGCTCTCAGTAGATCCCTTCTCTTTTTCAGCCACAAGTCACTCAAATTCCCTACTCTCCAATATCCATTACATTACAAAAGCTTCTACAACACTGGACACATCTACTCTGCACACAACACCTTCCCTATCCAATAACAGGCTCTGCTTCAAAATGCCATTGAATTGAACAGTTCTTGCAAACCAAGAGAACTTGCTAGCTTGTTTGTGTTCAACAGATGGGCCATAAACTTTAAGGCAGCTAAAAGAAGATATAAAACAGGCAAAACAGCTCTGACAAGCCAGAAGGAAGCCACACTCACAAAGGGATCCAGTAAGCTCCCCACTGTACCCTGACATGTAGAAAAACATGCCCATGCCCAAAAAATACTGTTGTATTTTTTCACTTTCACATGAGCAATCTAGGAACATGCAAAAAGGAAGAGGGAGGGGGAAGTGTTAGCTTTAGACTTTGGCAGTTTTGAGGTTCTTTTAAATTTCTAAATTTGACAATTTCAGACAAGCTCTAAAATGGATAACAAAATAGTATTCATAGCTCATGAAAAGCCAGATATGAAGCTGAGAAAAGAGCTAGACAGAAATTCTTTCTATTACAAAACTAGGGTTTACAGCACAGCTTAGAACAACATAAGGTCTCAGAATCTTATATAAATATATATTTCTGCAATTATTTTATTTATATAGAATCTTTTCTTTTTTCTTCAAAATAATACAATATCTCTCTTTGAAACATGTTTGAGTCTTTTTTTACTGATTCATATTTGGCACATTGTTAAAGTCCCAGTTTAACTATACTTCTCATTTGCATTTATGTTTTTGTAATAAGCAGTACAGTAAAAGGAACATAAAGAACACCAAAATAAAGAAAAAAGGATATACACTCATATTAACTGTTTCAGCACTTGTAGTTAGGAAATCTTTTAGAAGTTAATGCATATGTAAAACAAATTTTCAAACCTGAAAATCTTGACAGCTGTAAAATTGGCTCATTTTCTAGGTAGAACAATCTAAGATGTCTTAAAATTAGAGCAAAATAATCAGTGTCCCATAACACTATCCAAGAACAGACATATATATATATATATATATATATAGGTCAATAGCATGCCAGCTGTGTCCTGAACTCCAAGTTCATGGATTAAACTCTGAGCAGTGCCAGGGTCATCTGCTTATGTAGCTCCACCACCAGGAGGGACAAAGAACACTCTTGCTTGTACAACTTTAATGTTGATGATTATAACTGTATAGAAACACACAAAAGTTCTAAGCAGTGTCTGATTCGCTTGTTCCACCTTCTCTAAAGAGGCCCATGGTCACTGCTTCCTCCTCCTCCCCCTTGTCCGTATTCCACAGACCCTCGTATCCTCACCACACACTGCTACAGCTTCTCTCTTGCTCTGATCCAACCTCACTGATGCATCCTTTTCCTCACAGCTTCTATTTGACTCTCCTACACGCACCAGAGCATTTCCTGATCAGGCTCTCTTTGCTTCACCTCCTCTGCTAAACTTCCCCACTCCTCCGAAAGTGGTTGTGTCACCTCCTTCCTCCATCCTTCCAGCTGCAGCTCTATCCATACGGGCAAGTGCACAACCAAATGCACTTGGAGATGGAGCCACCGACTGCTCCAGGAGCTGCTCCACGTTTCTCAGAGCTGCCAGGCACACAAGGGATGCCACCAGGAAAACCCCCACTGAGGCCCAGGGCTGAATCCAAAAGCTGAGCAACACTGTGTGCTCTACCCATCACCCCTACACAGCCTACTGGAAGACACAGCAGCCGAAGATGGTGACTAACTGCCATCCAACTGATCTGCAACGTCCAGAGTATTTAGAGCATATCTAACAGCTTTAAGTCACGGAACAAATGTATCCTGGCAAAGTCAGAAATGATGAAAAATTTGGTCATTTTTCCCAAGCAAAATTGTTTAGAAACAATGTAGGAGGATAGCAATCTTTCTGGCAACTGACACTGTTAAAATAAACAGCGAATCAGTCTTTTAATTTGTCATCCCCTGTTTAATAATTTAAGTAAATTAAATGACTTTTTAAATGTGCACCTGCATTTGGTAAGATTTTAGCAGATGCCCTTTGTGGTAAACACAGCAAAAATTTACAACTTTCAACATTTTTTAGCTATTACCTTCTAATTTGCTCCAACATTAAAGTGCGTTTTGAAAACAATTCAGCGGAAATGGATCAGTTAACTGATATCATTGGTTTTTCTTTCTTCAGTAACTATGATGGAAAGAAATCTTTAGCCATTCTCTTGGTGCTTACTGAAAGAACTGAATTTTAAATTGACTTGTAGATAAACACAAATCTGCCTGAATACCATATAATGAGTAGATTTCGTAAGGCAGCCATTCGAGTGTCTCACTTGTCTTAGGCACCTGCAGTTTCTGATGAAACACTTCAAAAGATTTTCTGTACTACGCTCTGCAAAGGGAGCGCTTTAGAAGTGTGACTAAGCAAAGGAGAAACAGGAGATTGTTTCTGAATACCTCCTAGATTAAATGTTCAATAACATGCTTGCAAAATACTGTAAGAGTTTACATCTAGATGCACATAGACTACCAGCACACTTTACAATGTATCTATATGCCGTGGAAGGCAGGTGAGTACTTAAGGGTTAAGTTATTTAAGTCCACTACCTGCTTTCTAAAATTTGCTCTTAATGAACCGTTGTAAACTTCTAGGGAAAATGTGTAACCCAAAATAACTTCAGCCTCAGTTACATTAAATGAAACTGCCGTGAGCAGAAAGATGCTAAGATATATTTTTCTTCTTCATTTTTTTTTCATTGTTCTTATTAAGTGTAATTTAATACATTAGACATTCTTAGCCATTTTTTTAATTTGTACACACACATGCATATATGAACATAGATTAGTGCAATTTCTGTCATAAGAAGCTTTTATAAATTTAGAATGTACGTATTTTATATAAATAACTATAGATGGTCAAGAATCCATTTCAAAATCATATGCAGTAAGAAACAATGAAGTCTTGTTAAATGAAAATAATGCAAAAACACTGTTCCCAGGTAAACAGCTTTAGTTTAGCAAAACTATTAACGTTACATTAAGCAGAAATGTCTTTATTCTATTGTCAAATAACTTTATATGCTAATTCAAAGTCACAAAAAAACCTCATAAAAATATCTTGCAACTCTGCAAAAGTCATATTTAAAATGCAAAGGCAGAAGTGTATGTTCATAATTAATTGAATAATAATATAAAATGCCATCTGTTTTCTCTCTTTTGTGATTTTAACATACAGAAGAACTATATAAGCCTCTTTTTCAAGTTCAATTTCTATTGTCAGCTTGGTGGGTTTGGTCTGTTGGTAGACATCACTAGAAGTTAATTTATTTCTAGAGTTTTCAACTTTCCAGATATTCATTAAAGAACACTGACTATCAGTATTGGCAATACATAAATCCGATTGAGATAAGATCTGTTTGGGGAGGTTTTTTGCAAATTATCAACTAGAGGTCGTGTTATCTTACATATTGTTTTGGTAAGTAGCTAAATCAAGAGAGCAATATAACCTTGGACTGAACGACCACAAAACATTTCAGACCAACTAGAACATAAAATTATAAATGTAAAATAAAGCATTTTAATTTCAGAAGGACAAAATGAAGACTTAAAGTATCTGCACCAAGCCATCTGAAATATGGCAAGTACTTAAGACTCAGCATTTTCATTTGAGTTCATCTAGAAAGAGCATCTTAATCAAAGGGCAGAAACCCAAAAACCTATTGAGAAGCTTCTGACTTTCCTGAATAGACAGCTACATCAAGAGGCCACTCTGATCAATTTTCACCTAAACCTGTTGAAAACAATCTACTGAAAATGTAATCATAGAAGTGAAACAAGGCAGGAGTAAATTAATGTCTACAAGGAGGATAAAAAGAACTGTCAACAAGTAAAGTCTTGTAAGGAATATATAAAGAAGATTGAAAAGGAAAAATATTTCCATCTGAATAACTTTTTTTAATGCAATATGAATGGAATTTTGATTAAGAACTGAAGCAAATTTTTTCTGCAGCAGAACACTTTGAGTGTGAAAAATGCCATGTTGGATGCAATTAAAAAAACAACTCTTTTTTTTTTTTTTTTTTTTTTTTACAACAAATAGAAGGTAGGAATCAAACATTCCCAGATTGTTTGAAGACAACAAATGTTTCATTTATCATATGGAAAACAAATTAGGGTTCTGCTTTATATCTGCAGAGCCTCAGACTGATCTTTGGACAAACTTCATTTAGCATTCCCAAAAGCAATACTTTCCACATAGGTAAGAACGTGTTAATGAAATTTACTGATGATAAACCTGAGAAGAACTATCAGTATAGAGAGTAAGCACAATTTAACATCTAGAAAAATCTTCATATTTTAAAGCACTGGACCAGTACAATACCCTGAAATGAGCTATTCATTCCTTTTTCATGCTGAAGAGAGTTTCCTGTTTTAAGGTAACAGTTAAAGACGAGGAAAAAAAAAAAAATCACAAGTATGAACTCAAAAGGTGACAGTTCCTGTAAATGATAAGTGGAGTAATCCACCAGCAGTGGACATTAAAAATAAGGAAGCATTAATAACATAAATTTCCTAGTCTCACTTATAAATGAATTTTGGTTCATAAAAGGGACTACAGTATGTTGCAGCTTAGAAGAGCAGGTTAGTTCTGATACATATTCTGAAAACTATTAATATAGGCTCTTCTCACAGAGAGATATCCACCCTCTGGATTGAGGCTAGTCAAGCACACAGAATTTGGAATAGAAGTATGATATACTTGTCACTATATAAAAACTGAATTGAGGAAATCACTCAAGCTGTTCTTCTGAAATCAGGCACAGGAAGAACCAGTCACAGAAACAAGCATATCTTTATTAAAGAGGTATCATATAGAATAAAAAACATGAAGAAATAAGATAACATATAATTGCACAATTTTTTAAATAATAATCAGTAATTGTTATTCAATGTTTCACCTTTAAAAAGTATGTTATTCTTTTATTATGGAAGGTATGTAGAGCTGAAGCTTGTCCAAAACATATCATTTCTTAATACTAATGAAGAATTTAGAATATATATCTCTAAATTGCAAATTGATTAGGACCAAACTGTTTATTGAGACCAAATTAGATATACATAGAAAAGATATGCAAAGGTCCTGATTATCTCAAACTGCTTCTGTTATTTTACCTCAGGTCATGCCTCAAATCACAGGTCCTGTTTATATCCCTTTTTTTTACATTATTTCTACCCTCTCCCTTCTACCCAACATTTCAGAACTTGTTGCATTTTCCTACTTCCTAAGTTACCATAATATCTCACGTTATCATATGAATGCAGGTACCAAGAAATGGGAGAAAGCTGAGCATCAGGCAGTGCTCACTTGCTCTGGATCTTTGGCTACGATCTGGCCAAGCAACAACAGGAAGTGCTAAAAAGATATTTACTTTTGCCATACCAAATGCACCCACTACTGGTTCAATATTCTTCTTTTACAGTACTTCATTTGGGTTTCTGCCATTTTCAATGTTATGCTTACCTCTACCTGGATAATTTCCTGAAGATCTAGAATTTAAGGATGTTAAATTTTGTTAGCATATATAAAAATGCCACTCAGTCAAACAGAAGTTATGAAACACTGACCAATTCTGCTATTCCTTTTTGTCTGCATATCCTTTTTTTTTTTGGCTAACTATGCTTAAATTTTTGCTTCTGTTTGCAGTGATCAGCAGAGGGACAGATCTGTTTATTTAGTTTAGTCATTCTTGTTTGTCAGCCTGCTGCCTCAGTATTTCTCCCAACTCTTTCCTCAGCTGACACAGAGAGGTACCCGTCAGAAACACCAACATATTTTGTGGAGCTGAGCCTTGTTGGGGAGGTGCAAGAACTGGCAATGAATAAATTTGCTGCCACATTCTAAAATTCCTGAATTCTAATTTGTGCCAGCACAGTCAGCAGCTCGGCTCCATATTAAGTAAAACCTCTCTACATTTACCATTTCCTGACAAAAAAAGGCAACATAGTGAAGACTTCAGTAAGGAGACCAAGAAATTAAAAAACCCCAAACAAAACAGCTCTTAAACAGCCCACACAGGACCACAACCACTCCCTATACCTAACATTATCCAGGAAGGTGCTTTGGCTATGTGATCTCTGAGAAATGCAAGACATGAAAAGCTATTCTTCAAAAAAAACAAAAGAAATCAGGCATTTTGCCATAAAAAAAAAGAAGGGGTTTTATAAGACAAGGCACCGTCCAAGACAAGTGAAGCAACATTAAAAGCTATAGGAAATATTCATGTTTAAATTCAAAATTAGAGTAGCTGACCCAAAATTACCCAAGTATGAGTTTACCATTACCAGTTTTGTGACAAGGCTTTGCCGGACTTCAAATGAAAGTCACTTATAACTAACAATACATATGAAACTCCATTGCCAAAATTCCAGCTTACATGAAAACAGAAAATATGAACAATTTTTCTTCCTCCATAAGGTCTTCCAAACACTTCTAGATTGTCATTATGAATTTAAGTGTGATAATTGCAGACTACCATTTCATTTGCTCTTCCACACGTGCTTGAATTTTAAGTAAATTGATCCAGCCTATGTTCCTGCTTGTTTTTCAAGTAAAGAAACTGAAGCTATGAAAACTTCTTGCTTTATATTTTAGCAAAGCATTGAGGAAAAAAAAAAAAAAAAAGTATAAACTTGAAGTCCCTTCTTTACAAAGTTTTACTGATATTATTACAGATAACCTAATATCTTCTGAGAAAACTTGATCTTAAATTCAAGCTTCTGAAAAAAAGGAAACATGAAACAAGTTTAATAGTTCATCAGTGAATTAACAGCAGCATTAATCTCCTGAGTTCTGCCTCCAGGAATTTTGTCATTCTGTATCAAACTGGTTTTCCACCCTTTATTTTTTTTTTTTTTTTTTTTTTTTTTTTTTTTTTTATTTTTTATAATTTTTTTTTTTTTTTTTTTTTTTTTAAATTGGAATAATTTGCTTACTTCCAGATTTTTCTGGTTAGCTATGAGCAATGAAGTGGATTTCCAAACAGGTGTTCAGAAAGAATATTTGTCATTTCTTAGAAAGTACTAAATCTTCCTTAATTCTTTAAATCCTGTTAAAGAATAATATGATCTAATAGTTCTGAGGGTCAAATCACAGCGCTTACTCCACACATATGTGCACACTCAGGTCTGTAGATTAGCCAGATTAGTCTTTATACTCCAGTATTAGCAAGGTGCATACAGAAGATATGGTTTGGCAGCTCCCCTCACGTCTGTGGAAGCCAATAATAAAAACAATACATCTGCCACTGACAATTTAGTGGATGCACTTCACATGCATAATAAAATTCATATTATCATATTTTATTAGAAGTATTACCTTTTAATCTTGCTAGTAGACAGCCTAATATTTTACAGAATTACTGCTTAACAAAGACACCTCAAAGAAAGAAAAGAAAATGCTTCTTAAATCACATTCAGTGCAAAACTAGAGGCCTTCCAAGTGACCTTCTCGTGTTGCAGATTTCAGGTTGTTTTTGTGAAAAGTGTTGCATTAACACTTGTATTTCAAACTACTTTTTTTAGGGTAAAGTTCAGCTGCTAGAAAAAAAAGCAGAAATACTAAAATTATTGAAAGTATTCATATTAGACACTTTTGTTTCCACTTGTTCAGCTACTCTTGGAGTCTAAGAAATTCACAACTTTAGCACATGAACTCCTGAAGCTACACACAATAATTGAACAAAAGTTAAATTAAAATTAATTTAACCAATATTTAAGGAATGGCAAGCTGACATCCACCCATTTCATAGAAATGAATTATGTCTGTTCAGCGAAGAGCATCTGTTTCAGCAAAGTAGGACAAAGGCTGTGCTACATTCCAGCCTTTCACATCCAGCATTAACCAGCTGACCCACAATGACCTGGAACAGCATCATTCTGACTCTGTTGAACTAGCTAGTAACAGGACTTCCATACCCCTCTGCATTGACATCAACACCTAAAAAACAAATAGTGCGTATTTTTGGTGAGACTTTTATTTACAGAGAGAAAAAAATAAACATTTTAGGGGGAAGGTTTCACTTTCCCCTTCCAGAGCACTTCAGTCATTGCACTTAAGTACTCTTTAATTTAGCCCACTCTTTCCTGTCAGAAGACAACTTACGCATTGACACTTAATTTACTGGCTTTATCAGTGCAAATCAGGTGATGAAAAATATAAAGTTAAATATATGTATGTATATATTAAGTTAGACATTAAACGTTTAAATGCAGCCTATGTACCATATATTTTTTTCTTAAATATTAGAAGAAACAACCTGATTCTTTTCAAACTCCTGCACATCAATTTCTACTGATCACAATAAATATTGCATTTTAAGCTGGCCTGCATCTCACTCAAAACACTGAATTTCGAAATGCTTTTAGCATTATACTGTAACACTTTATGATAAATACTATTGATAGAAACCAAGACTGATGACTAGATCTGGTTCAGTACAGTGATAGAACGAGTTGATACTAAAAACAAATTCACTAAGAAGAATAGGACAGGTACTAACAAAAAGTTAAATGGTTGTGTTTGCAAACAGAAGGGTGAAGAAAACAAGGGTATTGAAGAGGAACTACACATGGCTAATTAGCTCAGCCACAGCCCCGTGATGTTTCTAGTTCAGCGACTTGTTTGGAGAGCTCCTCTTTCAGCCTCCTAACCTTGTTATAAGATGGTGAACTACAGCTGCTTAGAAGATACACTTTATGTAAAACAAGGCAGGCTCAACACAACAGTTAGAGTAGAATGAAGAGCTCTGTTTTGCTTCATACTTTGTCTCATGGGATTTTGAGATGAGGAAGCCTCAAAAATGAAAATATTCAAAGGTATTTGCCAGCAGACATAGCAACATTTAAAGGACCAACAGCCAATCTTTTAGCCAACATTTTAGGTGGCCAAAAGCTTTATTTATGGTATCACTTTACAGAACAAATTATAGCACTTCCACTATTTCAACAGACTATTTTGAGGCAGAGGAGAAAGAGTTTTTGATCTGCTGGCATCATCAGACAAAAGCATGCATCACTGCAAACTGCAGAACAGTAGCACTTCTTTAACAAATTCATTCTGGGATGCACATGCTGACAAATAAGCATAGATAAAACAGTCCTGTTTCTACACAGCAATTACTTAAGATTTACAATTTATGCACTCAGCAAGTTGAAGAAAATGCCAACATTCTTGTGTGGCTGAATGACTTCTCACGTCCGCGACTGCACCTTTGAATTTTCACAAGCAGGTATGCAACACATTCCTACAATTCCAAAATCAATTGCAAAAAATTATAGACAACACTCAAGTTATTCCATTGCAGTAATAAACCCCTCAATTTCATCTGAGCATTGATACCGATTACTTGTGTGTTTCAAAAAGAAAATAAACAGAATTGCAAATAATACAGTTTCTGCACAGATGAAAAGAGACAATACAATCATCTTTGATTCAGCTCTAGATAACTCATATGGTGACAAAAGTGTTAGTTTTTTATTTATTTTATCTATTTTTTTAAGTGTTGCCACCAAAGTTTCACGCACACTTGAAATTCTTCAGGGGTGAGGGGAGAGTAAAGGATGGCTGGCAAAAAAACACCAAAAAACCAACTTGTTTCCTGGATATTGGAAACATTTGCATACAGACAGCTAATAATTGAATTATGTCCATCAAATATAACGTGATAATTACCCTGTCTTCCAGATCATTTACTTTCTGTATTGATCTGGATGGATGTACACAAACAATTCTTTGCCTATCTCATAATATCCATTCAATTCTTGGGTGTTTGCATTATTATGCATAGATATGTGTTTTCAAGAGAAATTAATCATAACAAACACCATGAACAACCTCTCAAAAAAGCCCTGTATCATTATCATGAGCCTAAGTAGCCTTAGAGCTCAATTTAATTAGTATTAACTTTAAAAAGTTAAATCCAAAGGTTCTGAAATCCCATTATCAAGGAAAAGAAGTAGTAAGCATTTAGTTTACTCTAAATATTGAATATTTCCTTTAAATTACATACTTGGAAGAAAGACTTCAAGTGAAATTCTCTATATACATCTGTTTAGTTTTAATCTGAAGTCTGAATTGTACTGAAAAAACAAACCAAAGTCATACTCTATCCTAAAGGTATACTAAAGGGGTTTGCTTTGATTATATTTTAAAGTAAAAAATTACTGTAACTGTGGCAACTGAAACTAGGAAAACAAAGGGAAAATACTTGGAAATATAAAAAGAAAGTATCTAAGAACATAAAGTGGTGCAACCACAGCAAAAACTGAGATATTGTTATGAAAAAAAAAGGTTCTTCCCCATCGTCCCCTTCTCACAATGTGCAATAGATGCAATGGAAGTTATTCTTAGTTGTCGTTTTTACTAAATCAGACATTAATCTTTAGTGTTATCTCCATTATCTTACTCAAATCCAAACAAGAAAAAGAAAAAAAAGCTCCCACAAAATGTTGCCTTATGTCTGAGATCAGAAAACCCTGGGCTGAAGTTTCAGATGAGAATGGTTTCCTCATGTTTTGGCCCCAAACGGATAAAAATTTCATGTTTAATCACACTCCTTCAACTAATTAAATGCATTTAAAATATCAAGTCTTAAGTCAGCATACTGACACAAGAACAAAAAAACTCCTAAAAACCTAGATAATATAGGAAGAAGAGATAAAAGAGCAGATTAAAAGAGAATAAAACCTGAAAATGGAACATAAAGCCTAAGAGACCTCGGAAATACAAGAATACTGAAAAAAATAACGTTTTCTCACAAATAAAAATGTCAAGTATTTTATGGTTCCTTTACATTGTAGCATTTTTCTAGATTAGAAAAGTAACCTTATACATGGTGTCATCTTGTAGTTTGTGTATAAATTATTCAGTGCAATGTAAGCCAAGGGGAAAAAACCTACAGTATTAATCCCATGTTTTCGAGGAGAAGTTACCTAAAATTCAATACCTAATTCAGATCTCTCCCCATACTGGTCATATCTGGGAGGGAGGGAGGGAACCAAACAAGCAATACTTTAATGCACTCTGAAAGCCAACCTGAGCTTTAGTGATCACAGGATCATGGAATCATAGAATGGCGTGGATTGGAAGGGAGTTTAAAAAACATCTACTTCCAACTCCCTTGACATAGAATTTCATGCTTTCAGAATTATTGTGTTTCCCAGAAGCCACACACAACATAAAAAAAAAAAAATAAAAAAATCATATTTGCTCTGTTTTGAAATAATAATAACCTCTCTCCTTGGATCTGAGGATCAACCAGCACTCATTTTCCAAAAGTTACTTTGGAATGTTATAGAAATCAGGGGACATTTTCAGTGCAACCAGCTGAAATTAGATTCCTTAACAGCACATATATCTTAGAAAAATCTCTCAATAAAACAACAGTAGTTCTGATGCACATGGTCACGAGGTGTGGGCTGGTGCAAAAAGACTTAGAAGTGGCCCTTCATTTATTTATTGACAATGCAGACTACATAAAATACAGTACAAAATGGACAATTACAACTGTTTTGAGTCAGAAGAATCAAAAAGATGTAACTACTTAAAATAAATTATCTTTCTCTCCAGTCAAATATTTATTTTGGAGGACAAACGCATATAGGAGAAATTGATTCAGGAGTCCAACACCTTCCTGGAAAAAAAAAAAATAAAGAGGAAAATACTGCAAAAAAATTCAGTACTTCAAATATTTACGAGTATGGGCTAATCCACAAGTCAAACTGCAGGTTGTGAGAGAAAGCAGAAACTTCTTAAGGCAGCTAGTTTAATAATTTTCAGTTTATAATGTGCATTTGGAAAACTTCTGCACACTTGTGCCCAAATACTGGTAGGAACACAATCTATCATCACGTCCCTTTCAAAAGTTAATATTCTGCTAACCCATGCACACTGAACCACTATCTCTGAGATACCACTCTGGAATAAGTAAATGCTAAGCACTGAATTAACTCTGGCAGTGAGGTTTTATTAATAGATTTTAATGGTACAAACCAAAAACATTCCATAAAGTCAATTAACACATTACTAAAATGTGACTTCTGCTTCAGAGCCAATAATACTTAATTCTCAGGTGCAAACAAGAATGTTTAAAACTCTTTCTTCATGAATTAGAGTTGTTTTGGGCTGCTTTCCAGCTTCCAAAAATAAAACACCTTTTGGTGCTTTTTAAACACCAGAACAACAATAACTACACTTAAGACACTGAAATCTTACAAAAATCGACATAAATTGCATTATTGCTTTTAACCTTAGTAGATACTAACTTGCAATTGTATGGGTATTATTTGTAGATGTAGCAAATCTCTAATGTGAGTCAAGTAAAAGCCTTTTACCGTCAATAAGTCACAATTAATAAGTACAGCCCAAACTTTCTGCTCCAGATTTCACTCTATACTGCAGTGCTTTAGAAGGAATAGGAGAGATAAATTCCAAGAAAAAGTGTTTTCACACTCCTCCATTAACAGCTGCAGCTTATTTTTTGAATAAGTAATTACACACTTAGAGCAAACACATTTATAACTCTGACCTAGCTAGAGCACATTTTCATCACTTTTTCAGTGCAGAAGTACATTTTCCCCTTATTTATCTTCCATCTGTTCTTTCAACATTTTAGTTTAAGCAGTGGTCAACGAGAGGCACTCTCTACCAAAGTGCTACATACTGAAGCTGGATTCTAATTACACATTTATTATTCTGCTGCAACACTGAACAGTGATAAAACAAATCTATCTAGAGCCTAGGCAGTTCATTATAATCTAGTGTCACTATTTCCTACTGCAGCATTAATGGCAATGAGACAAGACAGGGATTAAAAAAATTGTATTTTTGTAAATGGAAGAAAATTTAATAAATTGGTTTCCTTGCTTAATTAATTGTGGTTTATATGCTGCTCCCACACAATTACAACAAATTTCTTCCAGCTGTAATTGATGATCTCATTGTGCTGTTTGCAAATTAGTCCCAAAGTGCTTAAGAAAGTAATAGAAAAGGATTAAAAAGGTTCACACATCTAAACACACTAAACTGATCAGACCAAATAATCCTAAATATACAGCCAAATAACTTGAATTAATTCTAGTCATTCTAACAGAATGAAAGGAAGTATATCACCATGCTGAATAAAACTAAAACATTTGTTCAATGCAAGAGGCCTTTTTCATGAAGTGTTGTATTTTGTAGTTATTAGCTATCAAGGAAGTATTCTCAATGAAATCAGAAACAGTAACTTCTTCAAACATTTAAGACAGTTAAATTCATTTTTGAAAAGTAATAACCTGATGTTCTCAGTCCATACTTAAGAAATCAGCTAAGCAACAAAGATGAAAGAACAGCACCACCTAGTTCTCTATTTAAAAGTTTTCAAATATTATCATCCAATGATTTATTTTTGTAATCTATATTCACATATGTGTGTGTATTCTGCAATGAAATCTGTCACATTGCCACAGAAAACAATACTAACAAGTTTGTCAGGAGTTATTAAAGCATCCAATGTAGTTACTTTACAAATTTATACTGTGGGAAAACAAATGAAAACAAACAAAAAAACTGCAGCCACGTGCATATGTAAGAAAGCTAGATAATTGCAATAATACAAATACTGTTATGAAGCACCATAAACACTGGATGGATTGCTCATCCATCCCTAATACTATTTGGAGGACCATTCCTGTAATTTAAGCAAAGCAGTGTATTTGTATTGATTCCCTTGTACAGTAGTCTGACACTTGGCAGTATGTGCATTTTTTCCAGATATAAATAAAAATATTCACAATACAAACATCTCGAGTGCCCCAGTAAGATGTTAACAAAACTAATTATAGCTCATGAAAGTTGTTTCATAATTGCCTCTCTGCTCCATAAACAGTAGAAGCCTTTCAGAATTTCGGCAGATATTTTAGGTGTTAGTTGGACTGAAAGTTTTCATGTCAGGAATTTCCCTTCTAGAGAATAAGATGTGTACTGGAACAATCCAGAAGTTTAGCAAGAGACAAAAGCAGCATGTAAGGAGCTACCTACTCCCATCCAGGTTTTACTAGTGTAGCTGCCAGTGTTTAATTTGATAAACACAACACTACACATGCAGAACAGTTACTCTATTTTTCTAGTCATGCTAGATTTCCTAAAGTCTCACTCACATCAAGAGGACATAATAGCAGTGGAACTGTATTTCTGAAGACATCTTCTGTTCTGATATTGATATTTATAAGTCAACTCCAATTTCTTATACTAATATACATTTCACTAGATTTTTTTCTCTAAGCCTCTTAATTTGAAACAAAGCAAAAATGGCATTGATAGCGTGAGTATTCTGGATAGTACTGCATTCTACATTGAGATAGCCTGTCTTGTAACATTATAAAGAAAATGGGAGTTAACTGCACCTACAAAGTAGTTTAGCTGCATTTGAATGAAATGTTCGAATCAAACAATTGATTTATCTTAACTCAGAACAAGGAAAATGAAAGGCAGCTATGCTGAAATGCTCTCATGTAGCACATTTGTATCAATCTGCTGAAATTCATCTAGATTCCTGGTTTTCATGAACAGTAGCTTTTGAAGTATTTTCAGCTCTCATATTTGCCCCTCCTTACCAATGCCTGTAAGTCTTCCATGCTGTACTGACACAAGAAAAAAATCAAGCACTTGATGGACAGAAGAGGCAAGAGCCTTATGACTAACTCACTAAAAAGCATTTGAAATTGGTGCCCCTGGCAGGAGTCAGACTCCAGTGACAGGGACTGACTCCCACTGGTGCCTCTCCTGCCTTCTGTCAGTGCACATTTGAAGAAGTCAGAGAAGTAGCGGGAAGAAAACAAAATTATTTTTTTAAAAAAGAAAGAAAAGAAAAGAACAAAAGAAGTAAAAAATGCTATCACATCACTCTGCAGTATTTTCTCCTCTAAAATTTTCACTTCTTGCATTTCATTTCCTGCAGAGAGGAAGAGGTGGAGAGTCATAGCAGGAGAAAGGTGAAAAGATACTGCAGTCACAGAGTGGTTTGCCCCAGCTTAATCTTCATAGATGGCCTTGTCTTTCACAGTAAACGCTTCTGTGGTAACTGTGGAAGGGAACTTTTATTCCTAGAGAAAATTAGCTGTCCACATGCCCTGTCCTCCATCTATCCACACACCTACGTGTCATCCATGAAGGCCACTTGGATCCTGGCATGGCATAGCTCTCTCACTTCAGAATTGACACATCAATGTAAACACATTAGACAGGATTCAAATTTGAGGCCTTTATCCTCACAATCTTAAGAAAGCAAACCCCTCATGCATACAGAGCGGGGCTACTGCTGTTTCCTCACCACAAGCCTTGCAGCAGCAAGCAGAAGAAAAAGAGAACTCCGCTTTTCTTGACAGATATCCTAGGCAGACGAGGCCTAAAGGGAGATTGCTCTGCATTTATCTGTGACCAGCCAGTCACCTATCTTGAAATTTCTTTTTCAAGACATTTACTTTCTATGAGAAATTCAAATTATAGGTTTTTAAAGGCCAGTTAAAAGAAAAAAGGCCTATGATGTGAATTCATTAAATGGCAAACTTTCATTTGTTTCATTTTCGTTTGTTTACATCATAGGCTGCTGAATTCTGGTCTCCTGTCAGGATTTACAGTGTATCTGTTTGCAATAGACATAATCTAATGATCATTTAATGCATCTGCATTTCCAAATGCTGCAATACAGATGTCACATCAAATGAAGAATGCCCCTTATAGGACACATTCAACTGCCTTCTTTATCCAGAATTCCTGTTACTCCATTTTGCATCAGGCCAGGAAAAAAATTTTGCCTTTGCAGAAGTATCACTTCCTTTGTAACAGGCAAAGACAAATCTGTATGAAATCTGGTGTAACTCTTTTTCTCAAAATCTGAAGATAGTTTGGGAAATTATGCAATCACATTATTTTTCAAGAACAGTCCTCCCCTTCCCCTCCCTCTCCTCCAAGTACTGCTTGCAAAAAAATACATAAAAGCCTGGTCATTTAAACCAATCTTACACTCCAAGGTATTTTGAAATTACATTAATCTTATGTGTTAAACATATGTGAATGTCCTATAAATCAGTCTATAAGCCACTGAGGTCTTTATCTATCATAAATAAAAGCAAATGGTTTGAATATTTCTATTGATTATATGCCTTCCCCAGTGCTGCCTCAAAAATTCACCATTCAGAATGCATCAAAGTAATTATGAATTATAATTTGCAAAACAAGGATGACTTAAGGAGCAGAAAACAATTTTATTACGATCCAGTTCAAAATCTCAAGCTTATTTTGTAGGGAAAGTACCGAAATTATGTGAGCTTTGGATCATTCTTTCAGTGAACGATATTTACTCACCCTAAGAAAGGTATGCATTTTGCATACCAAAAAAATAAAGCATTGACCAGCAATTTGTAAACCTCAAACTTTACATTTGCTGAGAGATATGCCAAATATTAGACCAAAAAGAATCAAATAAGCAAGAAGAAGGTTCTGAAGAAGTTGGGCAAATAGTCAAAGTGCTGCCTGTGTTCAAAAACATGTCATCTTGCTTGTGTTTATACAAGCAGCAGTTCAGGATATACCCTAAGATACGTTAGATTGAGAACTCCAGGCTTCAGAGAAAGCACAGTTTATAAAGCAAATTCACTGCTAATTTGGTTTTATACCAAAAGATGAGACACACTGTCTTTTAATAGCACATTGCATATTAATTGTCAGACTTGATATTTAATTTCTGAAAAGCAGAAAAAGGGTTAGGTTGAAGAGCAAAAAAGCTCCTCAATGTTAGGTGTTGCAAATTTTGCTGCAATTGGTTTTAATTTAAAATTGAAGGGATACCCTTTTCATCCACTGATACAATTTTTCATTACTCACAATTATCATTGAAAAAGCAGGTACTTATATCTTCCTCCATATTACTCCAAAACTAATTTTTCAAAGTATTACAAGGCATGATACAAGCCTGGACATACCAAGATCACTTTTAGAAATCTGTAAAGGAAAAGTTAAAAAATGGTAAAGCTACAAGAAAACTGCAATGCCAAGCTTACTCTAACGAAGAAGATATTTCACGTATCGCTTAAAAATTGCCAGGTTAGTTTAAGGTTTCCTCAAAAAAAAAAAAAAAAAAGTTCTCTGACTTTCATTACCATTATCTTAGATGTTAACAAAAGAATTCATACAAACAAAATACTACAGCAAATTTCACTGTAAGTTCATTCTAGGACCTGTCACAGATTTGGGATACTATGTTAATCCTTGATTAGTAATCAGTTTAGTGAATAATATTTCTAGTCACTGCATTTATTTATGAATTTTCAAACGGCTGTAGTTTAACATTTTTGTGTATCCAAAGACATAAAAAAAAAAAAATCTTTCAGTTGATGACCAGGAATATGAACAACTGTTTTCATTTATCAAATGAAGTTTTACTTCCTCTGTATAAACTGTGCAAATCAATGGCAAATTCTTCACTGTTTTCCAGTATACCACAATGAAGCATCAACTAGTATGTCAAGACTGAAATTTCACATGAAAAAAGCCATATTAACACTCAGGGAAGGAAGAAAAAACTATTTTGAAAGGGATAAAAACAAAATAAGCTTGACATTGGAACATATTGTGTACAATCTTTTAATTAAAAGAAATTGTATTGCTTCTGCCTCAACCAGTACAGCTTTCCCCCTTATTAGGGACTAACCAGAACAGCCTTCCTGCCTTATAGCATAGCAGGAATAAAAGCAGGTCAAGTTACACTCTTAATCCAGCAGATGTAGGTCAGTTTGGGATAAATATCAGAACAGACAGAAAATACCAAAGTGTCTGTGCCTACTACAACTGCTGCTGTGAAGTAATTTGGTCTTATACTCTCTTCAGAGCTGTCAGTCAGTTGCAGTTGTTGAATTTCCACTGCTGAACTTTGAAAACACAGGGTTTTAAGACTCAGATGGGCCGGTACAGCTGTGCTGCCTACTCAGCTTATGCCAGAAGAAGCAGCAATTATGTGCAGCCAGAAAGGTGAGATTGCATTTTCATACGTGATCACAAATTATTTCTGCATGTAGTAGCACACCCTGGTTACTTAACCTAAGGTTCAGTAATTGAATTACCATTATTAGAACCACTGTTTGATTAATAGTGTGGTATATAAGAAGTCTAAAACACAACCAGGATATTTTAGCCTCCAACATAAGAAAAGATTTTCTCTCACACTATTCTTCCCATTCAACAAAGGAAGCATCAGATAGTCAAAAAACTGCTTACACAAAGATGATGACAGAGGGAATATCAAAGCTCTTCAAACAACCACCATTCTGCAAATACAATGATACTATTTTACAAAAAACCTAAATCTTACCAACTCCATTCACAGAACAAAGAATAAGCTGTATAGGAGTTCAGTTATGTACTTCCATGTAAAGAAAACTTACATAGAGAAGCCTTCAGCTCTGAAAGACATTTAGGGGTTCAAATTGAGAAACAGAGACTACAGACTAATTATTTTTCTGAAACCAAACAGCAGCTGCCTATAGACAGTTAATATTCTTTATCAACTAAGTAAGAAAAAAAAGAGAAAATCTAAACTGAGCATTACAAAATAACAAGATAAATATATGAATTTTTAGAAACATAAAAATACATTAAAAGTGATTTGATGCTATTTAAAATGTGAAAACTATAAAAGCATTCACATTCTCCAAGAGCCATTTGATTAAACTAGAAAGCAGTAAATACAACTCAATTCGTGGTCTTTCCCTCAAAAATCCCAAATTTGTCAAGACAGCAAAAACACTTTTATAAATAAGGATCATATAGATCCCAAGATCTCTCTATTGCAAATAAAAGGATAGCAAAGGAAGCAAATCCAACTTTATTTTTCACATTTAAAGATGTCAGAGGAAGAGACAGGACAATAGGTACACAGACACTATGAAAGGAAGAGACAGACTGGAAGACTCCTTATCTAAAACAAAATTTACCACCTACACCCCTCATTGAGTACTCTGTGCCTGTTCCAAGTTCTACATGTTAAAAAGTCCAACACACAAAACACAAGTATTAAAAGAGACCATTGAAAGGTGCACTGCACAGCCTCCAGTGCTCTGTCAGAAATAAATGTTCTTTGCTTCTTCCTCTCCCCGTTAAGATGCTGTAGCATGTATTGATATTTAAAGCAGCCATCCTGGGCTTAGACTGCCACTAACATAACAGAAATTGTAAACATTTGGACTCTGTCTTTAATTTTCATTTATAAAAGGAAGGGAAAAGACCCTGAAATAGGTTCAGAGAAAAAAAAAGGGGAAAAAAATAAACAAACAAACAACCTGCAACATTAAGAATGCTTGCAAAGACACCCACATTCCTTTTAGAAAATACTCAATTCTTTCCAAAATATTTTCATTATGTAGAAAGATAACTGTTCAAGGGCAAATTCCTAAGAGCAATCACAATTTTACAATTTATTCCTTACCACTGGAATGTGATATTTCCCTTTTTTCGTTTCAAACACACCTCAAAAACTCCTTGGGAAGAAGGGATATGCTCATTAAGATCATCCTTAATATCGATGCAATCCCAGAGGATACACATACTAAACTGTGTCTAATAGTTTTACCATTCTACATTTGTTTTAGAATGTGTATTTGAAAAAGCATGTCAGTGGCATTCTTTCTACAGAAGACCTCGCATTGTTTTGAGGGGATCTAACTTCTGACAGTTCCTGCTTGCTAGTTAATTCAATTAAAACAAAATTGAAGTAATTCTCCTTTCTTTTGGAGAAGTCATTGAGAGGACAATGACATCTATTTCTACCTTTTAAGTATTAAATAGAGAGGGAATGATTGCTCTAGTAATTGTTTTAACACAGTCCACCACGCTCTGGTTATGCTGCTGATCTCTGATGTCCATGTCCATTCCATACATAACAGCTGTTATCAGTTACTTAATCACCATTTGTGATGCACAAGAGAAAAATATCACTTCACAATCAAATCTTGACTTTACATATCAATACTAAAAGATGAATTCTTTGGTGGAAAGAGTAAGGGTAATCACATTCAACACATTTTGTCAATACTGGGATCAGGCCAGAGTGATCAGACAGCTGATTATGAGAACTAAGGCTTTTATAATAATAAGTTTATAATACATTATAATGGAATTGAAACTCACAAGTAAATTTAAATACAGAAGGGGATTCACTATTTTTCATTTCTGAAATAAAAATAAATAAAAACAAAACTAACATGAAAGTAGACAAGAAAAATGTATTTGTTTCAACAGAGGTGCTCCTCTTGATCAGCATTTCCATGGAGTTACTTCTTTGATGAGAAACTTCAAAACTGTTTACTGCTGATTTGATGATAGAAGCTTGATAAATACTTTGAGTGCTAGAGTGATAAACATTATGTGAGTGAGTGATTCCTATTCATGTACTCCTCAGGGAAGCTGAGTGACATCACCAAAGGGAATCTGGATCATCTAGTTACATCATGTTCTAAACCTGAATGTGAACTACTATATAACGACTATCAATAAAAAATACATGAAGAAATCAAGTAAAAGAATTCATAAAATATGAACTAGCCTGGGAACTAAGCTACTAACAGGTCTATCAGGCCTTGGTGAGATTGATGGAAGTCATATAAAGACAAACACCGTGAAGTGATACATTTGACGTTTCAGCTTGTTTCTCAAACATTCCAAATGAATACTGTATTAAAACTACTGTCTTTTAGTTTGTAATTGTCTACACCCTGACAGAACTTACAGAATTACTATAACTATACACATGTGACTTGCTGTACACTGTATTAGCATAGGGATACTTTGGTGTCAAGACAACCCCTATGCATACAGCGTCGGGTTACTAAGATTTCGATAACAGAAATACAACTGAAAATTCAAAACAGAATCGAGATATAGAAGACACTGAGTTTTGTACATTAACTTCATCTTAAATCGGCTTAGATGATCTCAGAAGTAGTCATTTGCATACTTGTCCAGGTTTGTTTGTGGGTTTTTTAATTCTGCTTGTAATAGATCTGGGCTAATGAGAAAAAGAGTCCCATCCGTAAGCAATTACCTGTCTTCACTGATTTGTTGCATCAGTGACCACAGTTTCAGACCAATTAGAAGAGTCCCTATATCATTTTCGTTAGTAGGCAGGTTGCAACCATTTGAAGTGTATGAAGAAAACACGTCGAGAAGATTTGCCCGGCATTGGCAAATTTTAGAATTAGATCAATTGCTCCCACACACGGCACTATCCAGCACCTTCTCAGAACCCAGCACATTAAGGCATTAGATGCCATTTGCATTATCACACAGCAGGGGGCTACAGCAGCTACAATTCCAGGATATTCCTAACCTGTATCTGTATCCTATGAATCCAACAGAAATATTTTTAATGTTAGAGTTTCTCGTGTGGTAACCCTTGACAATAATGAGTGAGCTTGTCAAGTTGCACAAAAACAGCCCACACAAAGTACTTGAAGTATTCTAAAAACATGCCCCCTAGAACTGTTAAATTTTGTCTAAGACTAAATTCATGAAGAAAAAAAACCCATCAGAATGAAACACAAAAAGTAAGGCTGGCTGTAAACATAAATAACAGCTTAACCCCTTGGGACATCATTTAAGTATTCCAGAATCATTACAGCACACAAGTTAAGAACAACAGCGGCCAGAGATCCTACTATTTTCACAGCAGATGCTGGAGAGGGCAGAGCAGACTAATATCATACCCGAACTCAGCTGACAAACTGCTTCTCAGCTCAACATGTTATTACTCCCTCTTCCACCTCCATCTCTCCCTTTTCACAGCAAGCAGTTGACACTGGCCTCTTTTACTTCTTGTTTGCCTCCTTTCTGAAGGAACTGCTTGCTGCTAATGCTATTCCATGCACAAGCTGAGAAGCATTATTCTATGTCCTCTTCCCTCAGCTGATGCTTCATCAATACTCAGGACAGATTTCTTAAGCAAGTCTCTCCACAGACCATGTCAGAAAGGCACACTTCTATACAGGACACATGTCAGCTTGACTCTTTGTCACCTTGTCTTTAATTAGCTTCAGCTTCACCAACAGAAACCGTCCGTAATTACAGTTCAGAAGTGCCTCGAATCCTCAGAACAAAGATCTTATTCACGTACAGAGCTGATGAAAAACCTGCATGTCCCACGGCCTACAAACAGAAAACTGGAGGAATCTAACAAATTCTCTGATTCACCTCACAAAGCAGTTTGGGGAAGTCAATCAAGCCAACAGGAAAAACTACTTTTAAATGCAGCTATAAAGCTATCAACAAGACATGTGTCTAATATGGTAACTGTATCTGCTACTCATGTCAAAATAAATGGCAGAAACTGAGAAAACATTTATGAAGTTCCACTGTAAGGTGGGCTGAAAGAATTTGATATTCTGTCAGATGCACTTGCTATTGAGGACAGTCTTCTAAAAAATATTTACGCATCTTCTCCGTTCTCCTTTATCTTCGGAGAAAAGGATAGGAGAAACTACTTCCTCTCACTCCTGCCTGAGCGTTACAGGTTCTCTATATCCCCTTGAAACACCACTCTGCTGAAGTGCAGTACACAGTGCCTAAGCATTTTTGATTGAAGTTTTAATCAGGAGCTAAAAAGATAATTGTACGAGAAACTGAAGAGAGGGGAGACGCTTTACACACGCGGAGGGCAAGCTGGATAATGCGTTAAGCATCGCTTTTCCCCATCCGCAAGGACAGGCTCAGTCTGGCTATTTTCAGAGTCACAGTCAGATTTGAATTACACCCCGTTTCTTGCAACATGTTTTTTACCTGATGCAGTTCACAGAGTTACATTCTGCCTGGCACACTCCCTAAACTGCGGTGAAAGACATCGCTGTTTTTAATCACCGGTTTACTCTCAAAACTGCGCTGCGCTGAATGCGGTTGATTGCATCTTAGGAAAGATCAAATCCTCCTCCTCCAGCAGCAGCCCCGATTTTATTGGTGACAGAAAGTCAGTCCAGACGCTTCCCACCCCTCACTCCCCCCTCCCCCCTTCCCGCTCCTTTGCAGGGCAATGAATTGACAATTCACAGGGAAATGTAAAAGGCAGAGACGAGCCAGCCCCCAGGTGCAGCGCGCCGCACATGCCCCAGTAAATAATCGTGTATAGCACCAACACAGCAGCTCCTTGTGCGGTGACGTACCGGGCAACCCATAAACATCGGGAAAGAATACAAGTAAATCCGCCCGACGGAACCGTCCTTCTCGGTCGCCCAGCGCACTCCCTTCCCCTTCCATTCCTTCTCGCCTCCTCGGCCGGTAACTTCCCCGGGAAGCGAAGCGAGGGCACTCGGGGGATGTGGATGATGCGGGGTGTGGGGGGGTTGAGGCCCGTGTGTTTCGGGAACCCGGGCGGCTGCCGGTGCCCCCGCTCCGGGCTGAGAACCGCTGTTCCCTCCGGACATCGCCCGACACATGACGCAGCCATGTGAAACGCGAAATATATTAAACTTGACGTGAAATGGCACGACGGAGGAGAAAAAAGGTTTAAAAAAAAAAAAGGACAAAAAAAAAAAGGAAAAAGGTGAAAAAGCAAAAATCTTACAAGGCCACTTAGTTTAATCGACTCCCCGCTTCTCCCTCCCACACTGAAACGCCCCGCAAGCCCAGCGAGGGATGGGCAGGGAGATGCCCCGCCGGCGGCGAGTTGCTGCGCGGTGGTTCCCCGCTCAGCTCCGCACCCTCCGGGCCGCGGGGCCGCCCCCGCCCGTCACCTCCCACCGTGCGGTCCCCCCAGGGCGGCGGGGCCGGGGGGGGGCGGG
>VXBA01001841.1:373028-527950 GCA_013399895.1 Serilophus lunatus
GTGGGGAAGGGGGGGAGGGATGCGCAGGGATGCCGCTCCGCTCCCGCTCCACTCCAGCCGCTTCCCGGCGCGAGACACAAGGGCAATCTCCGCTCGCCAGGNCGCCGTGCACCAAAAGAAGGGGGCGTTCCCGGCAACCGGGCCCGCCTCCCGACGGTGAGTGACAACCGGCTCGGGCCAATCGCGAGCAGNTTACCGGCGCTCCCGTGCCGCTGGCGGAGCGGGGCGCGCGCGGACGCCATGGCGTCGCTGAGCCCCGACCCGGGGCCCCGCCCCCCGGCGTTCGAACCGGCCAATGGCCGCGCGGGCCAATCGGCGCGGAGGGGGCGTGGCCGCGCCGGGCGCTGTCCGCGGCCGGTCCTGAAGCGCCTCGTCCGCCCGCCGCCCTCCGTCCGCTCCCGGCACGGGAGGGGAGGGACCGGACGGGACGGGACGGGAGAGGAGAGGGGAAGGGAGAGGAGAGCAGGGAAGGGAAGGGCTGGAACGCCGGAACGCCTGTGCCGGCCGTGAGAGCGGCTCCGCTTGTGCCTCCCCCGAACAAAGGCAATAAAAAGAGCGTCCGGGACTCGCCGCGGCGCTGCCCCGAACTCCGGGTGGCTCGGGGGAAGGGTTTTCCTTTCTCGGGAGGGTCGGGAGCGTTCAGGCTGCGGCCCCGGACGAGGCTCCGGGCGGCACAAGGGATGCGGAGGGCGGGCGGGCACCTGGCGCTCGGGGCGGGCGCCTTCGGCCGGGGAAATCCCAGTGCCGGGTTTTTGAGTTGCTGGGTGTGCCTGTGAGACGTCCTGTGGAGGGGCCGTGTTGCCCTGTCTCGGGGAAAGCAGGATTCTCCTGCGCCCCAATGCCCAGAGGTTTCTTCAGCTCTGGCTCCATCCTCCGAGGTTTGCTCTCCAAGACTCAGCTGCTCCCTGCGCCGCTCCCAACTTCCACCGTGATGTCCTGTCCCAGCCTCTGGCACCAAAGGGCTTCTCCGGGACGAGTTATGGAACAGCCTTACCTTCCTAGGAGAGGGAAACTCTTTGACAGCTCGTTTCTCCCGAGGCTGCTCGGTCTCAGATCGTCGGGGAAGTGCAATCAGTTGTCAACCTCGCCTCGAAGAGCTTGGGCTAGAGTGGGATCTGGGAAGTTACGTGCTCGTTAGCAAGTGATGGTTATGCCCGGCAACAGCTGAGATTGCACCGGGATTTATATGGAGTGCCCTCTCGTCTCCAAAGGATGTTCACATTAAATACAGAATCAAATTAGAGAATTACATTTTAGTGTTCTAGCATTTGTATGATCCTGTATCAAAGGAACATCACTTAGATCTCCATGCCTTTGGTAGGTCACATTAACACTGTCAAAGATGTGGTCCTAGAATATCCCTTAGGAAGGGAAGCTTTTGAAGGCTGGCTGTAGTGGATCAGTAGATTGGATGATACTTTTTTTACGTGGGTTTTTTAATTGATTCTGAAAAAAAATGCACCATAAATGGAAGTTCTACAACTCTTCCCAGGGTTCAATGCAGGTACAGCAGTGATGGAAGGGAAATGATTATCAAAATATTTGAGAAGTCTTACAAAAAGATCAAGTCGTAATTTTTAAGGCAGCACCATAAATTTCAACAAAGGTTTCTTTTTATTTATTTATTTATTTATTTCCCTTTGGTTGAAGGAGGAGATTAAAAAAGTACTTCCTACAAAATAAGCAATTTAAATCCTTTGCTAAGGCAGGCCTATAATACATCCCAAAGTGCTTTTGCATTAATTATGACAACTGACAGCTCTCTACTTTTGACAAGACATGCTTTTGATTGTAACCTTGCTCTAGGAAACATTATAGGAAAGATACAAGTGTCTTCCCAGCTTGGTGAATAAAAGCTGTAAAAAGAGGTCCCCTGGCAGGTGCTGGAATGCAGTGCCTGTCTGTACATCATGAGGGTTCCACATCTTTGCCACATTAGTGCACTTGGGAAAGTTAATCTGTGTGTTTAGAAATGCCAGCTGACATTTCCTTCCCAGAGCTCAGTAACGTGGACATTACACCACACCCCATGGCCGAAGCATAACCAAAAATACTGGTACTCACCATTCTTTTCTGGCTCAAGTGGTTCTGAAATGAGCTTATGGAGGGCAGAGTTAGCATTAATCCAGTGCATCACAAAGGAGAAATCTTTGCTAAACATTGGAAAATTACACCTGGGGTTCAAACCCCGCCAACAATGCACTGCAGTAGAGAGGAGTATCAAGAGATCTTTACACTGCGTATGCTGGAGTGACCTTTCTCTCTACTTCTCAAGAAGAGAAAAAATTCACAACAAAACCCTGGTTTATCTCACTAACTATATAGCTCTAAAATTTATGATTAAAAGCATTAGAACTCCCAGACATGATGTCATACTTCTTCTGATTAAATCAGCTCTGTTAATTTGACAGTTTCCATGGGCATAGTATCACGTTTGATGACATCCAGTGGCAGCTGACATCAAACAGAAAGAGAACTTTGTAATTGGTCTGTGGAGCTGGAGCACATTCACAGCATGGCCAGAAGCCTCATTACTTCCAGATCAAATAGGCAGAAAACACACCTCAGAACAGAGTAAAGAGTAATACCCTAAAATATCTACATGAGATAATGCTGAAAATCAGAAGCAGAGGGTAAACATTTTATGACAACAATAAAAAAGTTCTTCTGCATTATCCTATTTTCCATCAAGGTGATACGTGCAAATATTCCTAATACTAAACAAAGCAAAAGAATTTAATCCCCAAGTATGATTCAGAAAGAATCCCCAAATTTTTCCTCTCACTAAATTGATAAACAGCAAGTTGCCTAGCTTCTCAAACACTTTCAGCACAGATTTTGTATTACCTTCTCCTACCTCACAATTTTTTTTTTCTTGTTTGTGTTCACTCAAAAAATTAATGGACCAATCCTTCCTCTAGCAAAACAGCCAGCTTTCTTAGTTGGTTCCCCTCAATTATTCCCTGTTCATCCTTTTTTAGATGGCATGGATTTCACAGGTATCAGTGAATAGCTGATGGAACTGCACGCAGCAACGATCGACAGCTCAGCTCACAAACCACTTCATGTCTGGGTCCTCTACATGGTCGGTTAATTTTCTTGCACATTTCTCCTGATCAAGAAGACTTTGGAATTCTCTCTGAAAAGCTAAACTCCACCTCCTCCAGAAGGAGCCATCTGTATAGTGTTGGGCCAGTATCTCCCTAGAGTTTGCTTTGAAGGGCAAGCAAAATCTGAAGGGATAATCATGGGTTTTAAGGGAGTTCCTTGATAGCATCAGTGGTTAGTGATTAAAGAGAGGAAATTATATATCCAAAGAAAGCTTATATATTTGGATAAGTATGGTTTTGTTGGATTTGTTGAATTCAGCAAGCAGTGGAAGATATAGAGATAATTTAAGGAGAGAGAAACTTCCAGTATTACAAGCTGAGAAACATAGCTCTAGAAACACTTGCTCTGTGCTATGTTCTGTAAAACGTATTTTAAAGTAAATTTTGTATAATCTAGAGGGTAGTGAACAAGTAGTCAAAATATGGTTGCAGAGTTCCAACAACAACAAAAAAGCCCCCCAGGAAATAAGGTAGGGAGAAGGCAAGCTGGTAGTGACAGAAGTTAGAGACAGATTCTATCCTGAGTTGCAAACTGCTAAACACTCACAATCACATTTAAAATAGTAATTTGGAAAGTGAGACTTATTTATATGGCTCAATAAAATAAAATCTTGAGAGAAAACCTCATTACAGCTGCCACCTAGCTTTGAAGAAGTATCTGGTTGGGTAACATCCACCTCTTGCAGTAGTTCTCAGTAGGTCCTTAATGTTTTATTTGCCCCACTACACCTGAAAGCAGCAGCATGGCTTCCCTTGTGTGCAGGATCCCTCTTTAGAAGGCAACACGTGGGATCACAGAAAGTGCATTTCCGTGCACCATGCACCATTATTGGCCTATATGGAAACCAGAGGACCAAATGTTCCTCAACTGAAAACTGTATATTTGCCTTTTACGTTACCATTTACCATACTTGGGCAGCTGGAACAGAAAGGTTGTTTTGGGTGAAAAATTTTGCGTGGTGGAGGTGAGTCAGTGAGTTGCTGTTGTTTTAAATGATGTGGGTTTGGTTGAAGCTGATTACTAAAAAAAAAAAAAACAAAACAAAACATATAACATTTACTTACCAGATGCCAGCAAAAATGCATTGGTTTGAACAAATACTGTAACCACTAATTTAGTAAAATCTATCCAACTGTGAAAATATATTGGCATGAAAAAAATATATAGACATGAAACGCATTGCACTTTTTTTTTTTAGTTTGAAAAAAATTGGCTTCAGTAAAGAGCAATTGAAGTTTGAAAATATGCTCCCGAGATGAAATGTGTTCATTTCCATAAAACATATTGGTGTGTAAATTTACAGTATGTATCTGTATCAGTTCCAGAACAATATTATGAATTCAGTGAAATTCTGTTCTGTCTTAGTTAGTAAGATGAACCAAGTAAAAGGAATTGCATTCTGCAAATACATATAAAATAGTGTGTGGGATGAAGTCCCATTTAAAAGCAATTATAAATGTGAGATATTTCACAGACTTTTGGAGGAGAAAAAAGTCTATAAAACAAAAAACCTGTCAATGCAAAGTAAACCAAGGTCAAACTTCACTGGTATCATTATCATTGAAAAATATCTAATCTGCATTTTGAGTTGGTGAATGTAATTGAAGAAAAGTACCAATGGTGAGTGGAAGCAAAATCATCTTATTCATTACCTGACCTCTCATCCATATAATTTGTAGAATGAAGACACAGAAAAAAATGGTGCTGGTAACATAATTCTCTTAATATCATATTTAGGTCTCCCTCTTCCTAGAGTCTTTGATAATTAGCAAGTGTATGCTTTTCTACACTTCTAACCACCAACTAAGAAGCAACTACTTGAAGAAACATTAAGCTTACCTATCCCAAATGATAAAATGGTTGAATTGTATCCTGCCAGAGTTCAAGAAGAGTTTGGACAATGTTCTCAGGCACATAGTGTGTTTCTCATGGCTGTCCCATGGAGGGCCAGGAGGTAGACGCAATAATCCTTGTGGATCCCTTCCAAGTCAACAAATTCTGTGATTCTATGATCCTTGTGGAGCCCTTCCGACAAAAGGTATTCCTTTATTCTGTATAATGTATTCTATATAATGTATGTTGCAGTTTGCCATAAAAACCATATTAATGCATTGAATTAAAATAGGGACTAATTATGTTTTAAATATGCTTGAACATGTTAACATATAGTTTAGGATACATCCTAGCATCCTTACATCTTTGAAAGTAATATTTATCCAATTATCAATTAACATATTTGAAATGTGAATTATCTATTGTTTTGATCTTTTTGGCAGTTTTCATGTCATCCATTTTACTTTCTGAAGAGCAGCTTTGATTAATGACACCAGTATATTTACAATGGTTTTCTCTCATGTGCTGGTAATTTTTAAAGAGCCTCTAAACATTTTGATCCAACATTTGGATTTTTTCAGACCAAGATTTTCGCACCCCACTTTGAAAATATTTTCAAATGCAAGTCAAAATATTTTGAAGCTGATCCAGAGTAAGACTCAAAGAAGTGAACAAACACATTAGCTTGCCCCTACTAAAGACTCATAAAATATTTTTTCTAGCACATCTATTCTTTAAAACAAAGCTCTAAGAATTAATAGGGCCTTTCTGACAGGAGTATTTCTTTTGTTCTCTCTGTGAAAATCAGCCAAGACATAAGCTTCAGGGAAATAAAAATATGTATACAACTGACTTAAAGATCATAGCCTTTTAAACTTCTATGTATTCTATCTCTGCTCATCTTCTAAGAGTTAAAACATCTGGCACTGAAATATAGCTATCCAGCTAGACTGGATTACTAGTGCTCTTTCTAGCAGTGAGAATGAGATTGCAATTCAGTCAGAAGGGTAACATTAGATGCTACAGTTGGGAACAGAAAAATAAACCCTGCTTAGCTTGTGTCTAACCAGTTCATGATTTTCCTTACTGAAGATCTACTTGAATGCATCAAGGCATGCACACCAAAATTCCCTTTAACAAAAATTGAGGGAATACGAGAAATTGTATACTCCAGTTTTCGCCCTGCCTTTAGTCATGATGTTGAGTGCATTAATGAGCATTTTTGGTCCTGTCCATGGCCTCACTGTGGGTCTCCACCCACACTCATGGGATCAGAAGGTCTGTTTAAGCTGATCTGTGTTAGAAAAGTGTATATCTCCAGCTTAGTCCTACTTCTATATGTTCATGGAACACTTTGATCCAGATTTCCATCAATTGCTTGATCTCAAACTGCCTCATCTTCTGGACCTGCCTAGTGATCAGTGCTCCTAACCTTGACCCACAGATTGACTTCACAGTGTGATCTCTGAGCTGCTTCATTTCCATGATATTGGCTGGACACTTAGTTGGACTTTGATATAACCCCTGAGTCTGTCCTTGTTTCTTTGCTGTGGGCCTGGGCTGTGTGTGATGAGGCCTCTGTCCTGATGAGCTGGGCATCTCTGTGTCCCTAGATCACCTTTCCTTAGGAAACAGCCCTGCTCTTGTTGATTCCTAGCAGATATGGTCTGAGAGATCACAGGTCCCAAGAAATGGAAAATAGATTCAGGTTTTTGTTTTCAGAAATTTGTTTTGCCTTTAAATCTGCTGACACCAAGCAAAATCAGAGGGATGTCACATGGCACAAAAATAAAACAAAGCAAAAAAACCCAGAGGAAATCTATATATATATATGTATTCATTGAAATTATTTTGGGAGAGTAGCTCTAAGAAAAGCACAGGTGTGAAGGAAGGTCAGGGTAAAAATAGGACAATATGTCGAATAGATGAAAAAGGCTGGAATAATGCAGAGGATGAAGTCTGGGGGAAGATGAATTCATAGTAAGGGAAAGCAAAGCAATGAAAACATGTTGTTAAGACCATGTTAGGAAAGGAGTGTATGATCATCCAGGCAATGAATTGAGGACCAGCAGAAGATGACTTTGGAAATAAGAAGTGTAAGATAAACCTGAAAATATAGCAAAGCTTCAAAGAGGAACTGAGAATCCTTGGGCACAGAAACTGGACTGAGGAGCCACAGGATGGGGAACATGAGTCAATACTAGAAACAAAGGGGAACTGTGTGGAGATGAAGAACCAGAAAAGAGAGTCCAAAAGTAAAAAAGAGACGACATAGAAAATAGAGGACAAAAAGCATGAAAAAGAAAATCGAGATTTAAGTAGTACAACTCACATGCATGCACTGAGAAGTCAAAGGAATGGAAAGGGGAGTTATAAAAGTAGCTACTGGTGGATGAGACACAACTAGGAAAATAACAAAACTTCAGGTTTCAAACAAAAAGAAATGTTGATACCCAAATTGCTTCACAGGGCCTGAAACTCATTGTATCTCATTTTCATAATGCATCTGCTTTTAGTAAATAGCTGAGATTCATGATAAAGAATATGTGATGTTACTCTCTCCTCAAGGAAATAGTAATTTACTGTACTGCTCTCTAACCAATGAGCTCAAATGAGAAGTTGTCAGGTGGATTTCAAGACCTTGTGGACAGCAATGTGATAACTTTTCCCCACTTCACTCACTTTCACAAATTTTAAGGAAATTCATATGGACACTGTATGTAAGGCTCTTGGAGTTAGGAGACATTCATAATGAAAGAAATGAGCTTGTTAGTTATACAGTCTTGGTGTTGCTTTTCCATTTTTATATGGTGAATTATATCAGCTTGATAGGTCTTCCCTATATTTTCTTCCATGCCTTGGCCATCTATCATCCTGTTCGAGCCCCTCATAACACAAGGCCTTGGTCTCATACAGCCCAAGGAGAAGCTCTGGGGATGATTCTGGAGAGAAGTGAGGCACTGATAGAATATGTAATTCATCAATTGAAAAACAGTGGAAAATACACCAACAATTTGACAGAGGTCTAAAAGAAAAAAAGACAGTCTTAGAATAAGTGAACAGTGCCTTTGAGAATTGAATGATGTTTCATTATGCCACAGAGTTCCTCTATGATGTTAGGTAAGTCACTTAAACCAAATGTTTTTACAGTGCTAATAAATTGATATTAATGCTCTTTTCCCCAGTTTCCAACTTCATACCAAAGAGTCTTATCTACAGAAACGTGAAGTACTGCAGACATCCTAGAGCCAGTGTGAACTGGACTAAGAACACGCAGAGCTGTGTAATGAAAATTGGCCACTTGGAATTAGTGGTTACCTTTGACATTAATCTTAATTAAATACTTCATTATAATGTATCTGCAGAATGAGGACAAATTAAGGTTGCATAGGCAATTCTGAATCCTGGCATTTCTTAAGCCCTTGATTTTTCAATTTTAGTGATGTTAATATGGCTTTGTGTATCTATTTGTTCATTTATTAGATTTTTTTCTGATCTTATTAGCTTTGATTTAGTTATTTTTTTGAAATATTTGCCTAACACTTTTAAATCTGTTATATCTCAAAATTTTAATCATCATAAATTAAGCCAGTGAAAGTTTCAGGATTTTTTTTTTTTTTTACCCTGTAGAGTGTGAATCTCTTGTATTAAGCCAATAAATCACGAAGGAACACAGACATTATGAGTAAGATAAATAATGACTTACATTGCAACTTATTACTGGCTGAAAATATGCAACTGACTTCACTCATCTTTAGAAGAAAAATAGTAGAAATATATTTGGAAAGAAGCAAAACCGAAGGAATTATGCAAAATACAACAACTTGTCAGTCTGTTGAACTGTACTTGTTTCAGAGTAGGTGAGAGGTGTTCATTACTGTGGTTGCTGCATTATTTGGCATATAAACCTTCTAATTATTTTTTAAGAACATTTTTATTTGTGGTCATATTAAAATACATGTGAACCACAGAAATCTGTGGAACATAAGCGTTTATAATTGCTAGATTTACTTTTAAAAAGTGTGGTTCTGGACCTGCAGTACAACAAGCCCTGTTATTATGCTATTCAATAAACACAACATCTATGAACATGGCATACTTTTTAATGGTCTTAAAACATAACGAAGCAGTAAAGTGTTTCATTATATCACTTGCCATTATGATACAGGACAATCAATTCAGTTGTGACAGAGGGGTACAAGAAACCATAAAAAGGTTTTCAAGGTGCTTGTACTTGTTAAAGTTCTCTGACAATCCCAAAACTGGATTCTGGCAAGAGCATTTGATTGCCTATAATACTTCATTCATTAGAAAAATTGACTAACAGAACTTTAAAATAGTGACATAAAGAACAGTAATTTTGGTTCTTATGGGTCTAAATTATTTCCCGAGATTTTTATTAATATCAGAATTGTGTTGTAGCCCATTGCCGGTTATTTTTCAAGTTACAGATAGTAAGATTTGAGTGAACTGAAAATCAGCCCTTGCTAGGTAGAGGAAATAGTGTTAAGTAGGGACACATTCGGTTGTCTGAAATTTTTCACTCACAACAGAGATTCTTAAACCAATTTGTTTAAGCTATGTCTCATTTTTTCAGATCAGAATGATTTTTATAGTGTTAAACTATAGAAAATCGCTAAATACAACTATCCCGTGAGTGTGCCCTTAGTTTTGCCTGTGAAACTATAAAGACTGAAATTAACAAATGCTATCTGAGCAGCAGGCAATCCACTGGAGGCTGGTTTCTTGCCTACAGCAGAACTCAATTTGATTTGCTCCATATTTATAGCTTTTGCATTTTACAGAGGTCAGAAAAAGGTTAATTAAATAATTTCAATATTTCACTTTAACAGTATACAATATCTATTTACTATATAAAAGGTAAGTTGAAGAGGAAAAAAAAAAGAAGCATTATTCATGTTCAGTTCTTGCATTCTGTTCAGGCATCTGTTACATGATGAAAATAAAAGGTAACAATGGATACTTTCCCAATATTCATACTCCAAAATGTGTCTTGATGCATGAAAATGCTTCATCACGTCAAAACTATCATTATAATATTATGAAGCACGTGTTTATCTTTCTTTGAAAGAAAAACTTAATTTTTATTTCCGATTAGAGAATCACAGAATTGGAGAAGTCACAGAATCAAACACAGATGTTTAATGAAGATTAAAATTATGGAATAGATATTCTCTTTTTTTTCATAATTGTTTCACATGCAACATTTCCACTGATGGATGTGGAAAAGTGATGATGGATTGTAAATGAGAACCAGGATTACTGAATGACTCATCAGAATCTGTGAAGATGTGACACATTCCTTTTGTGTCTCCTGTATACAAGCATACTCTGAGGTTGTTAATATGGGATGATATGAAGTTTGAAGTAGTTAGAATATGTTGTGTTATTCTCCCTTCCTTTGTAGAAAAGAAGATGTAGTTGAATGTGCTCCACTACTGCTGGAGAAAATTTGCAACTTCTTGACTATTTGGTGACTTGTTCTCTGTTCCCACACCTTAATGTAGGTTCCTAATCTTGTGGAATCCACTCCAAGAGGGATCTTCCCTTTGGAATGGTCCTAATCTGTAACTGTGGTGTGATTTGTACATGTGCATTTGCAGGAGGAACTGGATTGGGTACTACTCCTCAAAAGTATTGTTAATAACAGAGAATTCCGAGGGATTTCATTGCCAGAAAATTCTTATGCAACTAATTTGGAAGTCAAGGTCATTGTGAAGGTGAAAATTTCAGACTTTTCAATGTACAATAGTTGTAGTAGTTGACAGTTTGAACAAGGGACTTTTTCTTCATACCCAACAAGAGGTGAACAAGTATAGCCATTGCCTTTAGTTTCCTTCGTACTTGACTGACTACATGCAGTAGTAGATCAAGACAAAAGTCTCTGCATAAAGATGATCCTAAAGCCACTGTAAGTGAAGGCATTAGAACAACCTGGGACAACTGCTAAGAAACTATATTTTCCTTTAGCTGCTACGCCCAGTTTTCTTTCCAAGTTTAAGCATGTTCATGAATTTTCTGGCCTTCACTGCAATATATTTATCAAAGAATGACTTTTATGTTTTTGTGGAAGTTATCACATCCAGCAGCCTTAGTTTAACTACATCATTCATTAACCTTTGACACTGAAAACAGTAACAAAATCAGTAAGGCAAAGGAAGGGGTTTTAGCTAGACCTTATCAGATCTATGCTCACTAGTATGTTTTGTCTTGGTCTTCTCCAGGGACTTTAGAGAAATGTTTGCTGTGTGAGGTTTTGTAGTTCATAGTGTTTAAAAAATCTCTTTAACCTCTCTGGCCTCTGACTTGGATTCTACCACTTTTTTGAGAGTCAAATTTCGTAAAAATGGATAAGGTGTTTATGACAAGCCTTCTGACAGTATTCTGATAAGGGACCCAGACAAAACATCACAAGTTCCAGTGAGGATTAGGACTTTGACTAATGCCATGCAAAAATTGATTTACATTTTGCCAACACATTCATCTTTACTACATAAATTAGCATATAAAGTCAGTTTCGTTGAAATCATGGTTGTTATCATTAGTCATTCACTGTTGGTAACAATCATATGTAAGGCTGAAGATTTACAATTTTTATTATGTCATATCCTATGGAAATCAAATGTCTGACACTTTGAATTGCGCCAATATAAGTGTTTTGTTTTTCTTCAAACACCATGATTTGCACTTCCAAATATGGCCATGAAATAGCTCTTTCTCAGTCTTCATTTTCGTTTTGTCGTGTTTTGGCAGTCTAATTGTCTGGCTATATAGATCAGTAGTATGGCATCAGTAAAGGTGGAGACTTGTATTCTGTGCTTACAGGCGTTCACTACAAGAATGTTACCATTTTAAAACTAATTGTGCATGATGAATTACATAAGACCATTGAGGCCATTCACAAGCTTAAAACTTTGCAGACACTTCTCTAAATTCTGACTTTATGGAAACTTCGAGGTGTGCTTTCCATGGTGTGTTTTATTGTTGACCCTGTGTGCTGTTACGGTGAACCTCAAGATCACCCACGGTTGCTGTGCTCTGTGCAGTATCAGAGACTGGTCTTGGAAGTGGAAAAGATGGATTTTTTTATTTATGAAATTAAATCATAATGCAAGCTTGAGAATATAGTTTATGTATTCACCCGCTCATGGTCATTTAATGCACAAAAATGGACTGCAGTTAGTCTGTGGAACTCTTTCATAACTATATGCTTATGATATTTTCAGAATGAATGGTTTTGTTCTGCAGTGCCATTCTTATATTTTTCTTGTTGCTTGGTAGCTTATATGTATCCTACAAATGAATCGAATTGTATCAAATTTATAATTGAAAGCACAGTGGGGTTTAGTCCTTTCTAGAAATACAGGAGAGAAGAAAAAGAACATTAGTTTTGCAAAGATTTTTGTGCACCTGGAAATTTTCTTTCTTCATTTTCAATTGAACATTTCCTTCAATTCCTACTTCTACTAAATGAATTTTTTTCAATAACATGTGTTTCCTTTGTTTATTATTTTGCGCACAACAAATATTTGTTTATGACCAAGGAAAATCAAGTTGAAATCCTGGATTTTCCATTTAGCTGTTCAAACTCATTTTGGTCTCAATAGGAAAACATCTAGTGAAAGTTGCCTAAGCTTTTCCCTTTTTCTCACTGTGCTTCTTGGGTCCTCATGAGCTGGCAAGATCTCTTCTGTTTCCACAGTTAAGTTGTGACTGAGTTCTGCATGGGACCCTGTTTGAAGAAAACTATCACTTGACCAGAAGCACAGCACCTTGGAAAGCTGTTTTAAATTCTGCAAACTGGCAAGGAGTATTAAGACTAGTATGCAAGAACACTAGGAAAAAATGAAATAATTTTAATAAATATAATTTAGAGGAAACGAATAATAGATGTATGGCCATAATAGCTTAATAGGGCAGGATTTTCAGATTAATGTGCAAGTATTAAATGTTTTTCTTAACCCTAACTCTTATAAACATATGTTTCTTGTTGTTGTCTTTCCCCTGATCATCTTCCTGAAGAGAATGAGATGACCCTGGTTAAACATTGTGGAGTAGAAACTTTGATATTGTGGCACTGAGCAGTTTAAACTAAACACTTTTTCTTTAGTTTACTTTTCAATGGAGAAAAGCTATATTTCATTTACAGTGGGAATTTTGTCATCCTCTGGATTGGAATCTCATTTATTTTCTGAAAACAGTGTAAGACTGGATCACCTGTGTCTCAAATGGTGATTCTCTCTCCTTACTTTGTGTGTCTCTCATCTTTCTCTCATTGCTGCAGAAACCGTGGCAGTCCTCACAGCAAAGATTGACTGTCACTCCACAGCAATTTATGAAAAACTTGTTAGGGTACATATTCTTTTTCTGCTTCTAAATTCAGTCCTCTTTCTCAACTCACACACTCGTGTCCACTTAGTGGATGGGCTAAAAAGCCCTAAGTCTTTTCTATCAAATTCAATCAAACTTTATTAAATCAGCAACAGAACAAAATCTTGATAGATCTTAATTTTAAGAATAATTTATATAAGTCAAATAGGGAATGCTTTTCCTTTTGCTGTGAAAAATACTGATTTTTCTTGAAGAAAAACTTGCCTTTAAATGTACATATAACTCTATTTCTTTCTGTTTTTTCAAATTTCCAAAAGCATAAGCTTTGCCATGAAATTTCTCATACAGTAATACGGAGTCATTGTCTTGAAATATCTTGACCTCAGTGTATTATGCAATTTCTACTAATAATTTAAGGTTGATAAAATTTCCTTACATTAAAGTAATAAAATTACATTTGTGATATTGTAATTCATTAATTCAGTCTCAAATATTTATTGAATAAGGAACGATAAGTAGTCCACAACTAAGCAATTGAGTTGTTCTGTGCTTCCCTTCTGATACTCCCAGTCTATGTAAGTTTATGGCCCAAAAGAATTCTTTTGTGAAGGAAATAATTGATGTGGAAAATACACTTCTGTTTTTAATTATTTTTGCATTCGCATTCTTAGGCATCATTATATGAACATTGGGAAGTGCAACTCAGTTTTTTGATGTATTGTTTTGACAGACTCCATATTATTTTGCAAAATTTTAAGAAAACCTTTCCTTTCTAAGCGATGTCTCTGTGACCTTTTGTTGTGGGAGAGTGTTGTTAAAGCATGTACTGAATATGGCTGTGGTATAATACAACTGACATTTACTATCTGTCCCACTTGAAAAAGGCTTAGCAATACATAGTCAGAGATGTGCAGATGCATCATCCACCTTCTGCATGACTTCAATGAAGTTCACACTTAAACAATCACAAATTTCCCTGAAATTGCTAAGTTCTCTTCTTTTGGTATGAATTTGTCCATGATCAAGCTGTCATTTGGATTTACCAGCTTCTCTCCCATCTGGTGATATTTTTGAGTATTTAAATACTTTTTCCTATGAAGTTGCTCTTTTATATTTCTCAAGAATTCCTCTGCTTTCACATTTCCATGTGAAGGGAATGTGTTGTGTTAAAATTCCAATCTTACAAATGCTGCATAGTATTATTGTAGTCTAAAAATTCCGTATCAGGAAAGTAATCTTTATCATGTTCAATGATAAATGTTGCTGAAGATTATGGTACAGGTATTATTTTCCAAAAATTAGAATGATAAACTTAGGAAAACTATGCATTTCTGAAGCAAGTATGCAATGTTTCCTGCTTCAGAAGTCCTACAAGAATGAACTGTGCTCTTCATTCTTAGTAAGCATTATCTAAAAATCAAAGCCAGTGTCATGCACTGGTACTTGTCAGAAAGAGTAATATTAAAAGAAAAATCATCTGGTTTGCTACTACACTAGCTGGTACTTGAAATTAAAGGAATTTTTCAAGACTGCATCTTAGTAACCTGAAATACAAACAAGTAGGAAAGGGACAGTTTACACTTCCTGGTGATTTAGACTGAAAAAAAAATAAATATGTGGAATTACCATCTAAAGCTGTGTGTGTTTTATGGCATAGGATGAAAAATTTTTTTGCTGGTCTAAAATTAGTGAAAAAAGTTCTAGTCTGGTGGTAGTGATTGACACAGCAGAAAGAACAATCATTAACAGTCACAAAACTAATCACTATTAGGAATGACTCATAAAACTTCAAGTTACAGTTACTTAGATGAAAGAAAAGAATTTAAATTAAAAAAGAGAAAAGATAGAATGGTACTTTAAAACATTGATTACTGTACTAGACTTCTATATGAAGGTCATGTAGTCAAGAATATTGTGGAGCAGAATGGCTTGGTGTCTGTTGGGAAATATGGAAGATCAGAAAATTCACAGAAACTAAATATTCTCTTGCCACTTGGGTCCCTCAAGATAACTATCTCAAAAAATTTCATTGTTTCCTTTCTTGCTCTTTAGGTTTCTTTTCCCTAAGTAAGATCGAAATTCTCTTATCTTTTGGAATGGAAAATACTTTCTGTTCTCTGCATTCCGATAGTTTCCTTCACAAGTTCTTAGTTCTACTGAAAGGGACAAGTGCTATGCAAAATATTCAAGTACAGTTTTAAGATAGTAGTACTGCAGAGAAATTTCTTCTGTCTTGTCTGTGATGCATCCACTGACATAGTACATAATTCAGTATGTTCTTTCACTCACTGAATAGTATTCTGAAAGGTTTGAAACTTCTTGCAATACTTCCTGAGAACATCTGCTTGTTCAGTGTTGTGGAGTGTGTTGCTGTAGAGAGTGTATAATAGCTTGTCTTTTTTTATCTTTCTATTTTTGGCCGTGGGCTTGTTGTCTTACGCTTCTCTGAATTCACTGAATTGCATAAGTCAGCACTTTCTGAGCTTTATGGTAAGTTTTTTCCTTGTTGATTGATCCTTTTTCATTCTGTGTTTCGTTATCTACATATTTTAGCAGCTTACCTCTCATTCTTATATAAATAGAACAAAATAAACTGCAGTGTTCTTGTGGCATTCCTCTTGTAACCTCTTTCAAACTCCACTGTTTTTCTCTATATAGATTCATTAAGCTGCTGTATGTCATTAACTATATGATCTCTTGGAGCTAACAAAATCAAAAAGCTGAGGATTTTTTTATATTCCCTGCTTATGAATCTTAAACTCAATATAACAACAGTAAAACTAGCATCATACTAGTTATTTTCCAAATGATTCAGAGCATTAGATAAATGCTGAGGATACTTTACTGATGTGTTTGTGAAAGTCTATTGTTCTGGCGTTCTTTTCATACCATCTCATGATGCAAAAATTCCTGTGTAGTACAGCTTTCAAAGGTGTTAAATGAGCAAAAGATGTAGCGTGTGTTCAAATGTAAATACTTTGATAGCCCCATTAATGTCTTTGGCCTTTACAAGAATTGCTCTACTGAGATGGAGTTATGTCTCTTCACTATTCCATGTCAGTGGATGAAAAGTTGTCCGAGAAATTGTGGATGTCCCATCTCTGGAAGTGTTCAAAGCCAGGTTGGATGGACCTCTGAGCAGCCTGGTCGAGTGGAAGGTGTCCCTGCCCACAATGAGAGGAGTGGAACGAGATGAGCTTTAAGGTCCCTTCCTGCCCAAACCATTACATGATGTTATGATTCTGTGTTCTGGTCCATGTAAATAATATGATAGATTAGGAATGATGAAGTTATTCTTTATTTCTTCTCTTGATGAAATAACTGCTTTATTGTTCAGCCCCTGAATAACAGAAAGCAAAATACAAGAGAATAATACTTTCTGTTCAGTGTGTTTGTATTTTTCATCAGTTTGTACTGAATCTTCCTATTTATTCACAGAAAAAGAAAGTGCTACAGATGTGGGCTGGCTGTGAAATGTTTTAAATATTGATGTGTTAAAGTTATTACAGTTGGAAATCTCCAGCATGCAGCCTGTCTTAGTCTGAATGGAGGCTCTAGCTCACTGCTGGATGCCATCAGGGTTTGGGCTGGTTGCACAGAGAATCTGACGTAAGTTTTTACAGTGTCTCTCAGTCAAACAAACCTTCTAATGCAGAAAAATAAATAACTGTAAAACTAAGTTCATGTTCTTAACACCTTCAAACAAAGTTCTATCAAAGGGAAGTAGAGAGAAAAATTAGATAAAATAAAACATTCTCTTTAATTATTTTCTTTCTTCCCTAGCTAGTAATATTGAATAGTCAGGAGTAAAGTGGGAAAAAAGTTACATTTTAAAACATAGCAAATCACGAAAGTAAGATTGCTTCATCCTTCAATCATCTCGCTTACATTTTGGGATATAAATTGAAGTGGAAAGATCAGATGCTTCAACATTTTGCAGATTAAATTTTGCACAAGTGTTACAGCTGCTGTTTAATTTCATACTACTTAGTACTTTCATAGGGGTTGTCTCAAACAGAATTTTAATTCTACAAGAAAAAAAAAGGCATAAAAAGCTCTTGAAAAGTGGCTACATGGGTTTACCCAAAATAAGCAATTTGAATTTACTTTGTTTTCTGTGGAAGATGATTTGCAGTGCTGAGTTCCAAATTAGAGGAATTTATGATCAATCTTTCTTGTTTTCATTACATAACAGGAGATCACTTAAAATGGTGAAACAAGTAATTCCAGTGTCCAGATGTCCAGTCTAGGATTTGTTTGTGTTTTTCTAGATTGCATAGCTTATACAGTATTTCGTTTTGGCTTATTACAGAAAATCATAATGACTTCAGAACAGATAAATGCAGTCTGTACATTTTACTGCTTTCTACCTGATTGTGTTATACAAAGTCCTAATGAGAGCCATAAGTTATTTTCCTTGTTCTCTTCCTGGTTTTGCTAACACATCTGGCTTTAACGTGGTCATATGAGAGCTGGAGACTACACGGGAGAGTTCTAAGATAGCACTGATGTTCCTTGGTAGTATTTAATAGCATTGTCTCTTGTAGCTTTAAGAATCACCCTCTGGGCAGTGATATCAAAAAGGTTCTGAGGTAGCTTGGGAATTAGGTAAGCAAGAGGTTTGCAGTAGGTAATAGATTCAGATGTTCTTCACTATGCAGAAATAGTATTAGTTACTACAGGTATTGATGCCTTAAAGGCCGTCAAGAAAAATATGCTTAATATTTTTGAGAATTCACTTTAGCTAGGTGTCTGGATAACTTGGAATATACAGGGCCAGAAGAGCCTGTATTCTGGTGTGTTTGCATTCTTGTGTACAGATAAGTGGGATATAAGGCAAAACATAGTTAGACTTCCAGGCCTACTAGGGGCTGGACATAGGTGGGATTAAGTAATAAGGGACAATTCTGTTGGACGTAGGGGTAACATAGAAGTAAGATGGACTTTAGTTGGATAGTATGGGGAGTGGGCACTCAAAATGTTATAAAAATGGGGAGATTGTTATGATTTTTCTCTTGGGATCACCAGGCATGACCAGTAAAGCTGCTTCTCCCCTTCACTCCCTGTTTGTCAATTTTTTTATCTGTTGCCCTAAAGGCATCAGGTTGGCACCCCAGATGGGACGGGAAGAAGGGCATGGATTCATTCCTGGACCAAGCTCCCAAGAATCCAAGAGAAGGTGGAGACAGCTTTTACAAGTAAAGGGTGATCTTCAGAGCCCTTACCTCTTTATAGGTTTGGTTTTTACCCCTCCGTTTCTTCCCATGCAAGGAGGGCTGCTTGGGTGTGGTTTTGGACCTCCCAGCCGGAGGGACTAAGGGAAGTTGGGGGTAGAGGGTCGTAATGGGCCCTTCTCAGCTTTCTCTGGTTTCACAAGAGCATGTTTGAGGTGGCAGAGGCTGCTGCGTGCTTGTTTTGGGGTCTAGAAGTTCTGAGTTCAAGTTTCATCTTGGCTAGAACTCCTTTCCCTGTCTAGTTGTCTGAAATATGGGCCAAGGAGGGACTAAGTTAGGAATCCCCAAGGATTCTCCTTTGGCTTTGATTTTGAAGCACTGGTGTGAGCTGGTCCCTGCAAAACCAAAGCTGAAGAAATCTAAATTAATTCACTTATGCATGGATGTATGGCTGAAAATATCAGGCGTGGTGTGGTGTGTTGTGGCCTCCAACAGACTCCACCGAATTAAAAGTTGTAAAGCAACTCCCAAGTTCCATGAGGCAGGAAGGAAAGATAGAGGAAATACGACATCTTAATGTGTTTAGTAATAAATATGGTATTTATATTTAGCTAATAATGGTGAAATCTGTTCAGAAATGTCTCAAATATCTACAGATAAGAACTGTAAATGGGATATATTAGAACTTATATTTAATTTTCAAGTATTATGCATGCACTTATTTTATGACTGTAGATGACTTGTGGTTTCAGCAACTGTGACGAAAGACATAATTTGTTATCCAGCCTTAAATAAAAGCAGCCAATGGAAGAGCACTGACTTTATATGTAGAAATCTCAAAAGTGGGAACTGCCCAATTACTTTATTCCAAATTTTCATTTATCTCAGTCTCCTGGTTTCAACAATAGCTGGTGGTGACTCGGCAGTGAAAGAAGGCAATGGAAGGGGGAAATAACCTCAAGCTGTGCCAGGAGAGGTTCAGGTTTGATATCAGGAAGAATTTCTTCTCTTAAAGGGTTGCTAAACATTGGAAAGGGCTGCCCAGGGAGGTGGTGGAATTCCCATTTCTGGAAGTGTTCAGGAAATCACTGGATGCAGAATTAATGGCATGGTCTAGTTGGCAAGGTGGTGACTAGCCAAAGGCTAGGGATCCTTTCCAACCTTAATGATTCTATTCTATTCTGTTCTATTCTATTCTAGTCTAGTCTAGTCTGGTCTCAGACTGACAATATGATGCTATTTCTCATGATACATTCTTTCATTTCCTAGAAATGAACTATTTAGGAATTTTATAAAGGGGAAATTATACCAAAGCTGTTTTATTAATATTCTCTCAATGGAGTTTTTTCCTGCAAATATTTCAATTTTGTGTCATAATCAACTACAATTTTGAAAATTTTTTTTGAAATTTTGTATTAAGCCTATTTCTTGTTCTTGTTATCAAGTCTAGTGCCTGATAATTTCTTTGTGACTGATAATTTCTTTGGGTGGGTAACAATTACTTGGTTAATCACCCCTTCATGATTTCCTTACACGTTGGACAAACTTCCTGTCCCTTTTCTCCTCCAAATAGTCCCTGTCTCTTTAATCTGTCTTTAGTAATGAAGTATACTGTTTCTACAAGCTTCCTGTGACCTGCTCCTTTTCTATTCCAGTTCTTTTATATTCTTTTTGAGAAGCAGCAGCCAGCCAGCCAGTATTCAAAATGTAGGCAACCGTAGATTCATACAGTGACGTGCTGTGGTTTAGTTCTGTTCTAATTTCCTTCCTTGATATCTTCTATCATTGCTTTGTTTCTTCTTAACCCTGACTAGCAGCTCTTCAACAAAAAGCCAGTCAGAGACTCAGCAACGACTTAAGGGAAACTGCTTATCCCTCTGTGTAGTTGTGGGCATGTGTTGGAAGAAAGGTGAAGAATGGGCTGTATGCAGACATAGTATGTAGGGGCTGCATTTCTTTCTGCCAGACATACATTCTTCTGCATTTACTGATACTGAATTCTATTTCCTATTTTATTACATTAATATGTATGAGACTCTTCTGTAACTGTTAAGAATCTATTCTAGCTTTGACTGTTCTAATTACTTTCGAAACAGCAAAGGCTTTGTCAAGTCATTCACCCACTCAGTCCTCTGTAAGCAAACTTTAATCATGTTTTGTTTCCAGTTAGTCCGGGAGTGTCACACTTTCCAAGTCTTCTTTGTTTCTACTACATTATTAAATTGCCTGGAAATTTTTCTCTGCCCTCTCTTGTTGTTTATCTGATTTTTCATGGTATATTTGTGTCTGTTGCTTATTGTAAACAATATTTTATTCATTCAAACAAACAAACAAAAACCCCCACCAAATAAACCAACATTTTCCCAGGCCATATGTTTGATGCTCTGCTTAATATCATGACAGGTCTTCTGAGATATTGCAGTTTGTATCAGTTAAATGACATATTCTTTTATCTCTTGACACTTACTCACACTTAGTTATTTTACTACAGGCTCCACAGGGACACCATCACAGTACTAAGCTGTCAGAGTTCAAGGACCATCTGGTCAACGCTCTTAGTTATAGTCAGTCCTGTAAGGAACAGGGAGTTGGATTTGAGGATCCCTTTGAGTCCTTTCCAACTTTATATATTCTATGATTTATTTGACTGAAGTTTCATATGTAAGGCAGTGATCAAGATTCAATATTTTTAAAATGAGGAACTGCTTCGTATTAAGGTTTAGTAAACTACTGTGGTCCTATACCCTTCTTTGCATAGAAATGCTCACTCATGTTCCAGTAACACAGAAAAAATATTTTGTTTCTTTTCTTTGTTTCTCCAATAGCAGTTTTAAGTACATAATACAAATTCTATGATCTTCTATAATTAGTACCAGAAAAAAGGAAATAAACTCTGTGTTTTGCAAGTATAAGAAGATATAACCTTAAAGAATGCTTTTATTTACATTAAGATATTGGAAATAACCTTATTGTGTCTAGAATAAATTATTGGTAGAACCTCTTTCCACTTTTACTTATTTTTCTGTTCAGCTGTTTTGCATGTTTATTAGCTTCTTATCAGAGATACTTTGAATATAATTTTAAAACAGGAAAATAAATATTTTCCTACTTTTTGTAGCAGGATAGTTGTAAAAGAGTACATTTTCTGCATGGTGTATGGGGAGTAAGGAATGCAATTTCCATTAATAATGAACCATGCAGAAAACTTGCCCTTGAGAGGTACATGTATAGGCATCACAAACATTAATCATTAAAGTTGCTCAGCATTCCTGAACTACTTCTTATCCAAAAATTCTAGGATATATAAGAATTTAATTTCACATTGAAAAAGTTGGAATTCATCTGATTAATTTTACATAAAGAACTGTTCTTGTTCAAAGTCAGCAATGTGATGTCCTCTGCTGTATTTTCCATGGAGTTTAGTGAACAGATCTTTTAGTGAACAGACACTTCTCACATATGCAATTTGTTCAGTTCTACTGCTTACTCTAAGATTTCATACATGTCTTTTTCAAGAAAATATTAAGCTTATTTTTGTGGTCAGAAAATAGATCTGGTTTATTAGTGAGTCTATAGAACTTGGATCTGTCACTTCACATATAAACCACTTCTCTCGGGAATTTGCTACATTGTGTTGCCACTTTCTGTGCCTGGATATAAGTGCAGGGGAGTTTGTTTCCTTGTCCCTTTATCTAACAAGCCATCCCTTTTCAGAGTTAAGCAATAATCTTGTAAATTTTCATGCATATACTTCCCACTGTAAGAAGTGTTACTAAATTCAATGTTACTAATTTCAATAGGATGCACAGCAATAAAACTGAGACTATATGTTAAAATTCGAGAGATTAGGGCCTTTGATTTTTAGTGGATTGTGAGAAATTCTGTGAGAAAGTCCTGCAACCTTGATGGAAAATGCTGTTTTCTTTTGGTGACCCACATTTGCCTGTGTCCCTTTATTGGGCTCAAATAGAAAGAAAATATAACCAGGAATATAAGCCCCTTTATTTTTTCTTTAGTGAGAGTTTCTCAAAAAGGCTTGAAGGCCTAATTCCAAAAAGTGTTATACAGTATTTTCCAAAATGTCTGTAGACTACATTTGAAGCAAAGTTAGTATCTTCAGTATCTGAAGAAGTAGTTAGAGAAGTCTAAAACTAGTTTATGAGACGTGTTCTTATTCCATATTAGTCTTGTTCTCTTTCCATAGATAAAAAGAAGATGAATGCATTTTCATTGAACCAGTATTAAAAAAATAAGCTTTCATTGCTTTTTGTGCAGACTTGAATTAAATTTCAGTTCTCAAAGTCATGAATACTCAGTCTTTGGAAAAAAAAAGCTTGCCATTAGGGTAAATAGTGCTTGCTGTAATCATAACACACATAATTGGGGAGTTAATACTTTAAAACCTTTCCTAGTGACATAGCATTTGATATCTTTCATACAAACTACAGAATCTCTGTTAGATCTCATAGTTTTATTGGTTCATATCTTGAAAGAGAATGTCGTTTCACCTTTTTTTGGAATGTTCTGAACAACTGGTAGAGGAATTCAAACAGAAACACAGGTATATAAGAGTGAGGATTTTTTGCAAGTTTAATTTATTTGGTGAGCAAATAAAACCATTAAAGTTTCTCTAGGTGAAAATGATGCAAAAATTCCCTAAGTTCCCTTGATTTTTTTGGGACATCACTCAGCTTAGTCTCAAAGCTACCATTTCTCTGCATAATTTTTATTTTCTAGTTTTTAGAATTTTCCTTCAGAATACAAAGAAGGAAAACTGCTAAAAAATATGCTGGTTTTGAAATCTTTCTAGAGAATTACATTGTGAATAAAATCCTGATGAGATGAGAGGAATTGATACCAACTAATACGGACTTGACCTTAAGCAGTACTTCTTTTCTGACTGAACACTTCCTACATACCTCAAGAGCAAGCATACATTTGGAATGAATAATAGGTAAGTTCTTAAATTCTGAGCTGGCTATCACTGGAGAGTCAAGCAATAATAACAACCTCTAGGTTGCATCATTCTCAATTGTTCTCAGACTTAAGGAAAAGACTCAGGAAAAATGGCACAGTGATACTATTTCTCTGATAGCAGAGTGGTCTGAATGGAGTACCTCCTATCCCAGTGAGCTACAGAATAGTGCACATGCTCCAGTGAGTCTCAGTGAACAGAAGGGAGAACTAAAAAAGACAGGGGAATAACATTTAGCAGTTTAACTGCCTATAATCTTACCACAGTTCTAACAGATGGCTTTCGTAGTGTTAATCTGCATCATTAAAAAGCTGCTATATAACCTCAGTGCAGTTAAATTCCACTATTGCATTAAATACATGGTGTGTTCACTATGTGGGAGTGTGTATGTAAACATATTACCTGCCTGGAAGATACAACATATGAAAAGTCAGGATTGACAATTCTTGTGATGGCATCATAGCTCTCTTAGTAGTCAGTACTAGTGTATCTTGTTAAGATGCTGCAGGAGCCTAGAAGATCCAGGACTAATATGTGTCTCAATCTCGTGATAAATCTAGATTTTTTTTCCAGCCAAGGACTGTTGTTAATGACAACCAGGGTTTGTTGGTAATAACACTGTGAGAAAGAACAGGATGAAGAAAAGGCTGAAGAAGAGGCCCAATGGAGGTAGGTCAACATTATTTTGAGACAAACTTCCTTGATTTAGTTCCTGAAGACAAGCACAACACAGGACAGTGTAGGATCAGGAAAGAGGTTGAGAAATGGGCAAGGAAAGATCAAGGCCTGCAAAAAATCCCTTTCATGCATGTATTTCTGGGTCATTCAGTTCTGAAGAGATGATAGTCCTGATCAACTATTAGGAAACAGCAAGGGCAGTCAAGCATGTCTTAGTGTAATCATAGCAGCTGGAAAAGTTTCCCCAAAGTGAAAGTTTGAACTTCTGTTATGGTTTCAAAAAAGGAATAAAGACAGTGGGTAAAAGTAGATCAAAAAGCAATAGCAGTCTACTCATCCTACAAGTAAAAACGAAGAGTATCTCATACTATAATAATGTGTATAATACTGAGCAAATAACACTAAGAAAGATTATGGAGGACACGGATATTGAAGAACAACTGTGATGAATGTGGAGTTTAGAAAGACATAATGCATTCTTGCTAGGTTTTTTTTTAATTAGCAATAAGTATGCATTTTTCTGCTTTTTAATTATATATGTATATTTGACTCAGACAACATTATTAGCTACATATGTAGCTAATATCATTAGCTACATGGAGTTATCAGTGCATTTGCATATGGGGCAGTTTAAGAAACATATAGGGGACTACCACGCCCTCTGCAGTGTTTTTAGGAAAGGGATTCAAAATTTCTAAACTATATCAGAAAAATAAAGGAAAGAAATAGTAGTGGAAATGGTTCCTAGACCTTTGGCATCTAGGTGCTTGTTTCCTTTAACTTTATTGCAAGCTGGTCCTGGCAACCTCTCCTACAAAGCCGGCAGCTGCGTTGAGAGACGCAGACACAGAAGGTTACCTCTTCTTTAAGCAGCTTTCAGTGGAACCAAAGCCACCTTGACACTATACAGACAAATCCTGACTCTGCTTTCTTTTTAAGAGGCAACTGAGATTGTCTTGGGAAGACAGTAATCATTTTCCATTGTTTTCTTTAAAACTACATCTCCAGTATTATATTTTGTTTCAAAACCTCTAGACTGAACTGAAGAGATAGAAGTGGCATGGTCAGGGAAAGTTAGCAGAAAAGTTAAAGAGGGATTATATGTAAGTTCAGACACTCTGTAGAAACAGTAAGAGAAACACTGAAGAAGGAGATCATGATTACTGCTGCTGCTCATGTGGCCTTCCAGTCATTTGTTTTCCTTTCACATTTCTTACCATAGCTATTTCTCTAAATGCCATCTTAATTTCAATTCAGTGAATTTAATTGGAAGTACTACACAATGACTTCAAGAACAAGTACAGCCACAAAGCCAGTACTAATACATCTGGAGCCTCGTGTACGAAGAGAATTCATTGCATGAAGCTCAGCAAAAGATCAAGACTAAAATCATTAGTGAGGCTGACTTGAAGAATTTGGAAACTGATTCTGAGGTGACCTAATTTGCATGAAGCCTGCCCTGTGAAATTACATATAGGCAGGGAGTAAATTTATTAGTAAGAGTAGACAATTTTCAGATTACTAGGTCACTTGAATCAAAAATATCATCTTTGTAAAAGAATTTGTAATCCAATGAAATCACCACAGAAGACAGGCCAGAAGACCAAATATCACCCTTTTCTTACATGTTAAAATTCTTGAAACATAAACCTAACAATAGATGAAAGCCTCAATCTAAAATAGGCATGTTAAACATTTCTGTACCTAAAAATGCCCCTAAATAAAAGAGTGTAGCTCATTCTTCTGTAATTTGCTCATGCGAAGAAGGTGCTGTCACTGTGGGAGAAGGACTGGCAAGGATGCACAGGAGGAAAGAAGATAGGAATAAAGAAGAAGAATACATTCATCTGTAGTTAAAAATCATGTTTGATTTTTTTTTTTGTGATAAATCTATTGTTCCTAACTTTAATTCTCACCATTTCTCAACTTGATATGAGATAGAAAATTAGAAGCATAGCTTCAAATAGAGAATGATGAAAAGAAAGCATTCATCATTGCAAACTCACCAGAAAACAGGAAGAATTAATCAGAAAAATCAAGCATTGTGGTAACTGTTTTACAATATCATGCTTCTTTACACCTCCTATTAATTGAATGACAATGTCTATTCACAGTGAGCTATCCAGGTCATTTTTCAAAAGGAAAGATACTTTTGGTAGAGGACTTTGTTATGTACTACTGAGAAATATCTACTGATTTAAGGAATGACTTATTGCTGGATGCAGAAAACTAACTTTCTCTTTCTTTCTTTCTTTCTTTCTTTCTTTCTTTCTTTCTTTCTTTCTTTCTTTCTCTTTCTCTCTCTCTCTCTCTGTCTTTTAGAATGAATCTAACTTCCACCCAGGATTTTAGCTGCCATGGTAGCTGAAATCCCCCAACACACTGACATCCTGATCTCAGCAGAAGTGTCACAACAGGGGACCTTTGGTTAAAGGTTTGAAATTGCTAGCACACATTCTGCTGAACAAATATACCTGTGGTGACATTTATGAGTAGAATCTATTCAACATGAAAAACATCCAACTAAGTTAATAGTATGGCTGACAGAATTTGAATAGTAGTTTTAAGTCTATGTATCTTTGATTTCATTAGGCTTAAATCTTGAAGGATTTTCCATTCTGTCACACATTGTTTGAAGTTATCATAATTTTAGGTGTTACATGAAATGTTTCTTTTTGTGTTCCCTTTCTTCTCCAGGCTAATTACAATAGCATTTGAGAATTTGGAATATTTTGAATATCCTTGAGATGTTGAAACCAGCATGGCCTTATTACTAGAAACCAGATTGTTCAGATGTTGTTTAGGGTTAAGCAACTATTTGTGGCTGCTGCAACCCTTGTGACAACCACTGAAGGTATTCAAGCCTCAGTATTAGTTTTACTTTCTCTAGTCATGCTCTGTAGTCTGTTGATAAGAATCTTACACATACACAGAACTTCAAATTCAACTTTTGACCTAATATATAGATAAGATATTCCACCACTCAGCTGCATGGTCATCATATTCAAGACAATATTTAATATAGGGAATAATAAAACATTAAATATTAGTTACAATAAACTTACTTTTAATTCTTTTCTTTCACAATCTTGAAAAATAACTTTACCTTTGCAAACACTTTTGCTTTGTTTAACATTTTGTTTCTTTTGGATTTAGTCTGTGTGTTGACTCTGCTGTTCACTGTGGATAGCAGCTGTTCTTGCTGAATTGGTTATTTTGGTGACATCCTTCTTTGGATGAGGATTTGTTTGCTCTCTGTTTTCCTCTGAGTGCAAGGTCTTATGGTACTCCAGAAAGTTTTTATGTTGTGGATGTATCCTCCTATCCAGAATTTTAATACAACTGAGATTGCTCTGTCTCTACTAGTTTTCCATATAAAAAGCAAATCAAGGAGGAGACAAAATTGTCTCAGCAAGTTTCCCTTCCATTCCAGTTCACTGCAAAGTACTGTGGCATGCCAAAACCAGAGTACTGCTACCCCAAGACTTTATGACCAGGGATAAGTTTGTATCATTAAAATAAATTCACACTTTGAATGAATAACTGGAATACTGAAATTGAGAAACACTCAAAGATAATTACATCAGTTTTAGTCTTTCCCAGTCAATAAGTGAAAACTTAATCTTTCATAAACAAAAAATAAAGGTATGGGTTACTGGTTTGTGGAAAATATATTTAGGAAGTCCTAAATATGCATTTGGAGGCAAAAGTTCATAAGAAGTGGATCACTTCACAAACTTTGTTCAGAAATATGAGGCCTATTCAGAAAGAAATAACACAAACCTAACAGGAGCTTTTCACACTAGCGACTTGACCGTAAAATAACCAGAAAAGAACAAAATATGTACTTTTAACTCTAATATAATCATCATTTCAATATATAGCTCCAAAAGTGGGGAATTAGTCAACAGCAGAGAAAAATGCCTAAATGTATTATAGCAAATACCTTATTAAAAGACTAATTATTAAATGGAAAGAAAATATAGCAAACTGCGAATTTCTTCCAGGAGTTATAGTAACATAGGATTCAAAGTTACTTCAAGAGATTACCTTGGTCTATTCAATGATGAAATTTGAAGTATATCAAACCTATCTCTGAGTATTTTTTTCCACGCTGTAGGCTTGCTTTGATATTTCAACATTTATTGACCGAAAATATTTTTCCTGATGTGCAAAGTACGTCTGTAAACAAAAATTATTCCTTGTTGATTTTCAGCTTCCTGGGAAATGATTGGTTATGAACCCAAACATAATGCCATTCCTTTATTTGAAATCAAATTCTCCTCAAAATCTTATTTTTTTTCTGGACTGAATAACCACTGTTTTTTCTGGTTTTATTCACAACCATATGTTTTTAAGCCTACCCTCCACGACGGCTTTGCTCAGTAGTGAAAGATTTTGCCAATCTCCATAGCCTCTGAAATTATTTTAAATCTACTGCACAGCAACTAATATTTCTTTTTGCAATTACTAGTATGGCGTAATATGTTGGAAGAGATTGTTTAATTTAATGCGATTTTACAAGCTAGAAAATCTTCTTTAAGGCTGATATATTAAAGTATTTTCTTAAATCTAGAAACCATAGGGGTTAAATTTAAAATACAGTAGAGATGAAAACTCCATAGTAAAATTATACAACATTAGAATTCCAATTCTGTACACTTCCTGATTTTGCAATGTTTTAAGCTTCTATAAATTTGGAAAACAGGATTGTAAGTCTTTTCTGCAGGAGGAACCTAAAAAAACCGACTTGTTCTGGGATTTTCTTTTACCCCAAAGTGTACTAGGTATTTTGTAGTCAATGACATGGCAATTTGTAGAATAATCATAAAAAAAAGTAAGGAGTACACACATGGAGAAAGAATGAGGGTTACCAAACCACAAGATACACAAGCTACTTGAGTTGTGGACATATTCATTAGTCGAATATTGATACTATGACAAATGGCAAGTTTTACAATACTAATTCATGTCACTGGACATTTTTACTCTTTCCCAAAACATTTGAAATTTTGTAGATGTTCTGGGAAATCTGTTGATTGTTTTTCCTTTCATCTTGCTACATGTCTGCTATCTCTTTCCTAAAGCATTTCTGAACTGTGCAATTCCCTCTTGCTTTTTTATGACTGCAGATTCTGTATGTATATAGCAAATACAATATTTTTTAGGCAGTGCTATGAATTTTTTTTATATTGCTGACTTGTGAATTTATACTTTGGAATTTTTTCTGTTATGACTTTCACTCTGTGCAGTCCTTTCCGCACCTCATGTGCTTTCTTCTGGAAAAGTAAGAAAATATCACCTTCTTCTACAGATGAGATGCAAAGGGCTTTTATGAGAATCAGCAGCTGCCAAATGACACGCTGTATGTTGGCAGGCTGCTTCTCTAATCCTCCTTTATTTGCAGTGCATCACTTGTTCACGTTATACAGTGAATACGGTAACTTGAATGTCATATCACCCAACCTTTAGCGGTGGCTGTAGTATTCCTATAATACATTATCAAGAAGACATTGGGACATATAAAAATTAGTTTATTTCTTGTATTCAAGTTTCTTCTCCTGATTTGTACCTTTCATAGTTAACATTTCTTCTCTGGTCCTTTTGGTCAGAAGGAGTGGGTGCAGCACAAGTTAGCTGCAGTTTATTGGACAGTGATCCCGGGGGTGCTCTATGCCTTCATCACATCTGCAAATTTCTTTGGTGTAGTCCCCCAGTGATTTGAGTGCTTTCCTCAGAGTAATTAAAATTTCTGTCAAGTCCTTTAACTTTTCAGTACTCAGTGTTTTCCCTGCCCTGGTGGTGTTTGCATTATGCATGTCTGCCCCACATCCTGTGGATGCCGTGTGTGCACAGCCAGCCTCACCTGACCCCCTGGCCTACCATGTCAGAGTTCTTGCCAAGCCCCATCTGTATTGCCTCTAAGGAAAGCTGCTGAATTGTGCACCTGTACCTACTTTGAATATCTGAAACCATTTTGCTGCTCCAGCAGATATGATGGCATAATTTAATTTTTTTTCCTTTTTTTTTTTTTTTTTAATGGAAATTATTCTGGAAATTGATCACTTTGTGTCTTTTTTTGGGAAATGAGTCATAGTCACTACTGTACTGTATCACTGAGTACACTGTTGACAGCTATTTGGGTGATGTAGTTTGGATTTTAGATTTCATGCACTAAGATTTTGTTAATGCAGGCATCTTCTGCTCTTACCCACCTGTTGATATAAATTTGTGCAATCTCAGCCCTGGCTGGCACTCTGGCAGCATCTCTACCATGTCATTTCCACTCTACAGGTCCCTGGAAGGATGTCAGTCTTCAAAATTGTCTATGGATTGGGACTGAATTATATTTCTTGCCAGACAGCATCCCTGGATTTTCAGTTGTTTCTGGAATGTTTTCTTATCTACCTTCTTGCTTTCCTTCAATTCCACAGAGATACATTGATTAATCACTTGTTAATTATCATTGATTAATCAATGATAATTAAGAAGGTCATAACATGTTTTTAAATATTAATAATTTGCATACATGAATATTTAGTCTTTTATTAATATCCATAGCAGATTAATTATCTGTGGTCTTTCCTGTTAACTCATATAACTTGTACAGTGTTTTCCCCTAAAACATATTCATAATTTGAAGTAATTTATCAGTCTCTTTTTAATCCATTCTGTGTCAGTTTCTCCTTTCTTCTTTCTTTCACCTTGTGCTGTTTAGCAGCTTTGGTCTGGGTTGCCTGCCCACAGCTCAGCTGTAGTTGTCCAGCTTCCTGAGGGACTCCCTTTTCCCCTTTCCAACTTCTAAGGAAGGCATGCTGAGGGGTATATGTTTGGCTGTTGCTTTTGACAAAATACAGTATTAACATTTAGACTGTAAACTTTCACAACAAATACATTTTCATTTTATTTGCTGCCTTGGAGAGTTCTTTTGCCACAGAGATTTTCTCAATATGAATTTGCTATTTGTTTACTGATATTTTCATACTTAAAATTAATAACAATCAATACAGGGTTACTTATGTCTCTCTGCACTCCTAGACCTCTTACCTGCAGCAGTGCATGTTATTTTCTTTTGAATCTTTTGACCTTTATATTATAATATAGGCAGTGAGCGACTGAAAATCACTTTTCATATTTAAAATGGGAGACTGTATACTGTTGTGCACCTTCTTGGAACTGTTGAAGCTCTTGGCACACAGCTAGGTCTAGTGAGGATACACTGACATTTCTGCTTTAGGGAGAAGCATTTATTCCTCCAACACTTTGTCAAACTCTCTAGATTTGATGCTATACATAGAACAGTTTAATTTATTCCTATGGCTTTTTTTGTTTCTAGCTACTCCTTGAAGCTTGTTGTGCCATTGATGGAACACATTGTGCAACACCTTGATTCTCATCTTGTCACTTTCTCTTTTGCCCTTTCTGCTTGCATCAGCACCAGTTCCAAGATCCTGGCTTTGATCCTTTCCTTACTGAGACAGTAGGAGAAGTCAGTGCACAGGATTTGCAGCAAATCCTTCGATAATTTGTTTTTGTCTGCTAGGCTTGTGTGGTTTATGTACAATGCTGTTCTCTTCCTGCTCCTGCTGTCATCATCTTGCCTGAATAGCATGGTTATAATGATGGATGCTATTATTAGTCTCATAGGCTTGCATAGTATGGAATCATTATCTTCTCTGTGGAAGACAGGGAACGGAATGAACCAAATACGTGGGGTTTGTAGGAAGAGGTCTATGAGTCGCAATATTTTATTCTTCTGTCTTTAACTTCTTACCCCTCTCCTCCCTCCAGCATAAACTATCTTAAAAAAAATTCTGTGCTGCCTTTCCTATCAAGTTCTGTGGTGTGAAACTGCTCTTTAAATAGCTCAAACAGTTGCTTCCAAGATTCCTTTTGTTAAAAATCAAACTCTAAATCTTAATCCGTGTAAGTTACTCTTATCTAAAGATAACAGTTCTAAATAGTGTATCAATTCTTCTGCACCCAGCTTCTTGTGTGGTTTTTCAGTTTTTACTGATAAATTCCTTTAGAGTGAACTTCCTCAGATGGATAAGACTTCTAAATCTGAAACTATGTAGATATAAAAATGTATTTTATCTAAACATATACTATATATATTATAGTGTATACAATATATGGGAAGGGGAGGAAAATGCTCTTCCTGGGACTTAAAAACGAATATGGCATTTAATTAATAATGCTGTAATTCCTATCATACAAGTAGTTTTTATCTTGTTCCTGTTTAATCCACATAAATAAGCTATTAAACATATGGTAGTATAGCAAAATAATAGTGCCAGTGTCCATTAATGAATATACTATCAGCAGTTCTTTTACAACTTCTGGAGTTTCTCAAATCCAGCGCTACTGAAAATTTGTCTCAGTTGTCAAAGTTAAGCCACAGCCATAAAAAGTCAATGAATAAAACCCCAAAAAACTGAAACATTTTGGAAAGCCTTTGAAAAAAAGACAACATGTCTAGGAGATTTTATAGGGAATCAGAGATTTGCTTTGGGTTATTTCAAAATATTTAGATTGGAATTCACCTGATTTGGAAGATTCAGCATATTTATATTGGAAAGAGCACACAATGAATTTTAGTTAGTTTGAGGGTGCAAAGAAGTTGTGTAGTGGAAGTTCTTTGGAAAACAGTGGTAGATGTCAGAACAGTTCCTGCATGAGGAAATATACCTCACCTGTAAAGCCTGTTAGGATAACTCTGCATGATGGTGGCCAATGGACTGTGGTACTGGGGCAGGAAATGCAGCTGGGAGGGAACACACAGTCACAGCAACAACCCAGAAAGAATGGAGAAGCTCAGGTATAGGGTGTAGGGGTGGTGGAGAACATTGCAATGAGAGTAAACATAGGGGGAAAAAATCTGGAGAATTACTGTTGGAAAAGATTAGCTCTGCTTCTTTGGGGAATATGCTAGAGAAAAGATTATGGGACAACATGCTCCAAAGTCCACATTTATTGCATTCTAATAATGGGAGTATTTGCTCTTCCAGTAGATGTAGGGATTTGTTTTTCCTTTTCCATGTTTTTATTATTCCCTTGATTAAATTGGTTATTTACATAATACAAAGGTAATTATGATCCATTCTGTTATAATTGATTTACAGATGACCTAAAATGGCTACTCACAATGCCTCCTATTTTTATTATTAGCTTGAATGGGCTATTCTTATGCTTGAAGGATGTTGTCTTTAAAGACTTGTTAATTTTTGAGCTTCTCTACCCTTCACATCTGTCTTCCATAGGATTCTACCTACTAGTTTTCTGAATAAGGTGGCAGCATCTGCAACTAACCACATAACTTCCCTTCTTAGCACTTTTCTTCATATGTGCCTTTTCATTAGTTTATTGTTTATCTTTCTTCCTTTTTTGTGTGTTTGTGTGTCTTTTAATTATGAGTAAAAATGCATAAGTATTTTAATCACAAAATAACAAATTACTTGGACTTGCTGGGCGGGAAGCACCATTAGTGAAGTCAAGTACTTTCACCAGCAAATCGTATCTGTCTAAGGTGCCTACATTTTTCTAGCTTATTTTTAAGCCTCATGAATTTGTTACGATGAAGTTCCATGTCCTTTTATATTTGTCTTATTTTCCTCTCAATACTTTTGTTCTTCAGTGGAAGCAAGACCTTATGTTTCCTAAGGGACAACAATCCTCCATCCCACTTGTCTACACATACTTTCTGGCAACAGAAATCTGAAGCTTAGGTCTTACTTTTGTAATAATATAACATAATAGAACTAGAGAATAAGCATAATTTTCAGTCTAAGATCATTATTTTTTCCTGAAATCAACTTTGCCAATGTAACTAATGACTTGGCAAAATGTGGGGATTCCATGAGCCTGCACTTCATTATTATGTATTGAACAGATGTAAAAAGTTCATGGTGACTTAGTTTGCTATGGTTTGTTTCTAAGTAGGTAGGTTTTTTTTTACAAGTGTGTAGCTGAACCTGAGAAAAAAAACAGATTGTTCCTGGCCCTGATGAATACCCACAGGAATGAAGCAGGCAAGAAGGGATCTGTTGCCACCTGTGTGCATGACACCACTTCAGGCTGTTCTTTGTTCTTGTTCCCCTTTGATGTTATGGTTGGTTTGACATATAGGGAAGAGCTTACTAAAATACCAGGGTGTGATAGTATAAGCACATCATATGAAGACTGCTGAGAACTCCTGCAAAAATCAGGAGAGCTCAGGGTTTTCCCACAAGTAAATATCCTTCTATACCCCTTCCAGTGCAGGCCGGTGTCACAATCTGCCCTTCCACTTTTAATTCTGAAAAAGTTGTTTTCCGTCCCTCTTGGGATTTATGCCTTGCATAGGGTGTGTTCTGTGCACTGCTGGACTCAGGTTTGGGCTCTGGGGGTGACCTTATGCCACCACAGGCCATTGTACATTCTGTAAAACCCGGTGAAACTGATAAAAGGGAAAAAGAGCATCCAGGTGAATTGCCAGAAGCAGCCCTCAGGTTTCATGATCCTCCTGAAAATAAAAGAGGGGTAAGGATATCTTTTCATTCCTTGCTCCTAGTGTATCATAATGTTCCTATACCTGAAACTCCTAAGGTTCCATATTTTCAACATAAGTATCTTGTCCAAAGCTAACTCTTAATTAGGTGAGTATTAGGGGAATTCTACTAAGTAAGGAACACTATTTTTGCCAAATTTCTCCTTAACTAGTGAACTGTTTGACAAATGGTTTCCATGTAGTATCAGAGACTCTCCAGTAGGTGAACATTTAGATGCTAGATAAACTTGAAAAAATACATGTAAATATTTATTCCAACTCTGTTCCCAAATAGATTTTTCAAGGCAAGAAAACTAGATAGAAGTCTATCCTGCACGGAATTCACAATGGGGAAGAGTTTATTTCAAACTTAGCTCTGTAATTAAATTGTCCAAACAAAAACCTGCAGCTTAAAAGCCACACATTACAGTAAATACAGCAGGGAGAAAGTGCTCTGTCATCTGGAGAATACTTCAAATGTTGATTCTTTGGGAAGATTTCTCTGTGATACTTTTAAAATGCTGTCAGATATAAAATTTGGTTAAAATTTTGCTTATCTCATTGAAAGATTATTCATTTGTTTTCCCTCTACTCTGAAGTAATACTTTACTGGGATGATTTCAATTCCATTTTTGCAAGTTGTTATGTGGAAAATACTTGCTCAGGTAAGCAATGTTTTTTGATTTAAATGGAAATAGCTTGCTTGGGTAAATGACTGCATGGTTAGACCAATTGTTCCTCCATTTCCTTAGTCTTTTATTCTGCCCACAAATCATCAAACATGCATCTGCTCACTCTGAGATTATCATAGAAAGAAAAAAATTTCATTCTTCAAACTTGCTGACACTGATTTTATCTGATAGACCATTCCTTGGTTCAGTGAGATTTCCAAATTTATGAAAATTCAGTTTTAACTCAAGTGCTGAAGTTTGAAGTCTTAACTAAAAGCAAAACTTGCAACTCTCTAATAAAGGCTTCATAGGTGTGTGAATTACTTTCTTTTACTTAATCTATGCACTTTGAATTTAAAATATTTCCTGTTTTCCCTTCTATCCCTTTTCCTAGTGTTTGTGGGTTATCTCAGGTGATCAGACCTTGCTAGGGCTGTATGAGTAGTGATGACAGCAGAAAAAGCTTCGGACAACCCTTAAGGACATGCAGATGTGAGCACCAATAAAGATGTCCTGGGTAGAAGGGGATCCTGCAAAAAAGATCTCCTGAAAAATGCTGCCAGAGAAAGGCCTGTCAGCCTGGAACCTGGATCCTAGGAAGTAGCTCTGTGAATCACAAACTTCCTTGAAAAGTGCAGCTGGCATCTTTGAAAAACAACTGGGGGAAATTTAGAAGCCAGAGGCATGGTGAGATACCACAGAAAGGTGTAGAAACAAGGACCTAGAAAACCAATTTACTATCTGAGAAGGTAAATAATCTGGAAAAATCAAATTGCTCTAAAATAACAGAAAACGTCATCACCTTTGGATGTTAAAAGTGAAAAATTAAGATTAGCAGCATCTCTTGGCCTCTCAAAGTTGTACATCCTACACCTTCTTACGTTCTAAAAAGAACTTATTTTTTTTTCACAAATGGAGCTTCTCTCTCTGAGAATATCCTTGTCTGCAGATAACCTTTTTCTCAGGGGCTTTCTATGGGAGTTTGAACAGCGTCCAAGGGTTTGCAGATAACTCCAGGCTCTGTGATATGGGTCATCTCAGAAGGGAGACTGTATCTGTTATCTTTTCCTCCCTTGTGCCCACTTTTAGGGTCAGTTCAGTTTGTCACCCCCCCTTTAAGGCATATGGGTTCCCCTCAGGGATCAGTTTGTTTTGTTTGGAATGGTTTAGTCCCTTCTGAAATCTAATTTAGTTGATGCTAGTTTATTTACATAAGTAATATTTATCTTGTATTTCTTATAGATATTTCTATATATCTGTATATTTATCTCCATATCAGTTATCTATTATATCAGCTGTCATGTTGTTGATAAATTGCTTCACTCTTGTTAAGTTTATAGCAGACTGTAATGGTATATATTGACTGGGCTATTGCTGTGGCTGATTCTTGTTACACAGTTGATTCCTGCTGTTACTGATTGTTCCTATACTTTTGATTGATGTTGTATTATTGATGGCAGTAATTTGTAATAGCTTCAGATATGTTTGCTTTGTTACTTCTGATTTCTGTCGTATTTGTGATAATCAATAATAAAGTAGAGGAATTTAGAGGGAAAACTGTGTATTGTGGAATCTTATGAACTCACAGTGATGATCTCTATACAAACAGACTGGCTAACATCTTAGATCATGACAGTTAGGCTTGTTTGCTTTCCTGTTACATGACATTTTAAAGCCATGATTTTTTCTAAACAGACATATTTATCTATTTTAATGAATAATTATTTTGTTTGAGGGGAAAGTTCTTAAAAAACATTATGAATTTATTTTCTTCATTAACAAGGTATTTCCTTTTGGTGCTTTTTTTAAGTATATAAAAAAATAGTAGAGTGAGTTTATTAATAGCATTCTGTAAGTTAAATATTGGGAAGGCATGAAAACTAGTGGTGAAACATCCAAGCAACATTACTTTTCAGAACTTGTGTTGCAAGGCTCTTGGGAGATTACATTTCCTCTTCCATTACACTTGAACTCTGTCTCTTTTCATCAGAATATTTTCATATCTAATGATTTCTTCGACCTATGAGAGGAAACCAGCAATAACTATCAACCTTATTTTGTGACTTATCTTTTCTTTGAACTATCCTAATCTCCACTTTTCTGTGAAGAAAAATGAAATTGTCTGTAAGTCTTCATCGATATCTATGTTAAAATTAATACTTATTTTTCAGCCTAGAGCTGTAAGTCTCACTGTGACCCACTTACTCCACTTAGCTTTGGTTTGCTTCATTTTCTGGCTTTTGTGCTTTTTCCTGACTGCTCTGGACACACCTTCAGTGATGACTTTCCTGTAATCGTTTCCAAAATTTTATTTTAGTCAAATAACCAAGAAGCTACAAGTAATGACAACCATGAACGTTTGATTTCATGTAGAAAGGGTGTATTACTAGAAGCTTATGAACAATTTTTTCAAATAAGGATGAAATTTAGCACAAAGCTATGTTATGTGGTAAGTGAAAACCTCCTACAAAGCAGGTCTTCAGAAAAAATAATGCAAGACTTCTGCAGGGTCAAGAAGATAAGTCAGTGTCTAGTCCTCAATTTTCTTATGTGTTCTAGAAAATGCTCCTCTCTGTAAAGGCCTTGTGGGGAAAAAATAAGAAAAGTTTTCAAGACATATGTTTTTAGAAGGTCCTTTAAAAAATATTCTTGCTGAGTTGGAGGAAAATAGTTAATATTCTAAGATCTGTTATCCTGCTGTCATTTAGTGCCTTGAGATTGTTATTATTCTTCCACATATTCTTTATCCTTATATCTTCTCTCACTTGGATTTACAACATTGAAATGGAAAGCATTTACAAACATGATCTCACATCAGCTGAAAAGTATGAAGAGAAGATCTGATCATATCACAAAGAGATAGTCTAGCAAATAAGAAGGACAATGACTAAGCAAAAACATTTTCCAGTGTCAATCATTCTTTCATATTAAAGTATTTTTTACTTACTAACATTAATGAGCTAGAGGAAAAGCAAAACTTTATGTTATCTCATGCCTAAGAAATCAGATATCAATTCAAAAGATGGAAAAATTGGAAATGTTATCTGATTCCTGTTATTTGAAAAAAAAAAATGCAGCTAGAATTAGTCTTCTGCAGATAATTTTATTTTATTAAAGGGCTATGGTAATAACCACACAAATGGAGAGTTAAGTTTTGTTCTATGTATTTGAACCACTTTTTCCTGAAATTAGGTACTATGTTTTGTGAAGGCATATATTTCTCTCTGCAAGACCTGAGCTGAATATTCTGTTGAAAGGCACTGAATTAAAAGCTATGGAAAGCATAATTCTCTGTTTAATTAGTACATTGAACTCAAAAAATGACACTTTGGGGTTTTTTTTGTACACTGTTCTCTTTGATTCTGTTCTGAGTGAGTCTCAGGTCTGCTCTGGGGTAACCACCTGTATCTCAAGAATTATGGGTTTTCTATGTATAAGTTTTAATCACTAGCATTTTGCTAGTGAATGCAAAGTACTGCATGACTCTAAAAATAGACTGCCCAACAGCCTTTGGCTTCATCAAAGAAAAGGCAAGTTGGTCACAGGTTTTGCCTTTCATCATTGTCTTCAGAGAGACAAAGATTTAACACGAGCCACAAAAAAAGTGTTAGAAGACTGTCTTGTTTAATGTCGTTGTGATTTATTTTGGAGTTAGTTTATTCGAAATGCCATTGTAGTGAGAATCAACAAGATCTAATATTAAAAAATTCTTCCCACAAAGAGGGACAATTTGACCACCAAAGACTATTCTGTGTGATTCAGATTCTTTGGATGCATGTGGTATGCAGTGTAGTTACTAATGTGCATTGATTTCTTACATGGATAAGCTTTTTTTTTTTTTTTTCATTAAACAAGTTCTTTCTCATAATATGCATCATAGTCTTTCCACTTCCACGGATATGGATTTTATTTTTTATTTAATCCACCCAGCTTTTACAAATAAATCACAACTTCTAAATTAAGAAGGGAGTATTTTAACAATGCTTGTTTATATGCAGGCAGGAATACCTTATCTGTGATTTTTCTTTTTTTTAATAATGTTGTTTATAAGCCCTGGAGATACTAATGTTAATTTCATCGTTGTTATACTCCTGGATAATCTGTTCTGTGGTTTTGTATATTGCTAACATAAAATGTTCAGAGAGTTTTTTCCTTAGTGAAGCCTGGTTTTTAGTTCCGCTATCTCTAAATCTTGTTATCATTTATTCTGTTCATTCAGCTGCAAGGTTTGATCCCTGTCCATCTAGTTTCCTTAACACCCCAGCTTTACTTGCCTAAAACTGTTATATTATTACAACTTCCTATTTTTATTTGTCATCTGTTTTTAACTTAGAAAGATAGCAGCTGGTCATGTGAGTATGAACATTTATAGTTTATGTTATGGTGTAGTGTTCAGGATTTAGGAAACCGAAAAGAAACAGAAGTGCAAGGGTAAAGCAAAAAAAGGAAAACTGTGAAAGTAATATAACAGATACGTCTAGCTGAGATTTGGAATAAATTTTCTTTTCTAGGAAGTTAAATAAAATGGACTCAGCTCCTGATTTTTTTGATCATCTGTGTAAGGTGATACAGGAGAATAAGAAACTCTTTGTCTGACTGTGCACAGACTACCTTAGCACTGGGGCCTGTCACACAGAGGAAAGTACATGTCATGGAGTCTTTCTTTCACTCATCTGTAAGAGGGTGGACAAGCCAACTGTCTACCCTTTGAATCATATAGATCAGAACAGCTGAGCTGACAAGGAAGACAGAGGTCCAACAGCATTGGGATACACAATAGTGTGAACTGGAAACGACCTTCTTTACTGGGATAAAACTAAAGCTTGGTGGGTGGACTTTTCAGTCTTTCAAGTCTTCTGGGCTCCAAGTTGCTGGCAGCTGAATCCAGAAATAGTATTCCATTCCATATTTTTTTCAGAACTAGGTGTTAGTTTATAGTAGCAGTTATTCAAAGTACATATTGCATCCATGAAATAATTTCCAAGAAATAAATGGAACTGAGCAAAGAGACGTTTTACCACTCATCTCTTTAATATACAGTGGTGTAGAGAAACTACTTCTGAAATTAAGAACTGTATGGCAGAAATAGGAAAGGTTCAATCAGGTGCTCAACTTACAGTGCTGATTTTTCAAAAGCAGAAGACCGATCTGAGCTTGCAGACACGCACACAGCTGCATCTGTGCACACAAATCTGATATTTATACAAGAAATCATTCCATATGTACATATCTTCTTTAGGAGGCAAAAATCAGTCAGCAAGAATGTATTCCTTAAAACCATTTTCCAATATATGGCATTTTGGAGAGAATGGTGATTTTTAATATTTTTTCAAGATAAACATTTGCTTAAGATCCTTTGCTAAAATTAACTTTAATTTTTTTTTTTTTTGTGGTGAGATTGTCACTATGACTAGATTCTGACTGCATTCCAAAATCAGAATAAAAAATAGTAAGTGAAGAAAATAAACTTTGTAATCTGACAATGCAGAAAAGAGCAATAATTTATACTGGCATTTCTAAAATGGAAAATTATGAGGTTTTTCACTATTTTTATCAGAAATAAATATTTAATGGTATACCCTGATTCACAACAATCTTTCAGATATCTTTGCTCTCAGGATGTTTCATAAAGGCCAGATTATTTCCTGCCATATGTCACCTTTAATTTCAGTGGCAGTCATTGCTGACTGTGCTTCCTTTTCTTTCCAGAGAACTCTAAAGATTAAGCTATGACTTTTCAACTTACCATTGGTCTATGTAAAGACTTTGGGGCTCCTTTGGCTCTGTCATGCTTCCTATCTGAAGAACAGAGTGCTGATAACCAGAGGAAGTTGTTACTATAATAAAGTCCTACTTCATGCTGTTTTTATGCAATACTCAATTAATGAAAAATAAATAATCATTTTTTTTAAATAGATACAAATATTCCAAATACTGTACCTTCCAGCTATTCACAATTTCTCTTCTTGTTATATCCATGCTGATCTAGTTAAATAAAACATCAGTAAGATCCAATACTTTGAACTTCTTTGTTTCCCATTATATCCTAACAGCAGAAATGACTGCATTTTATATCATAATGGCTTTTGTTATTGTTCATTTGGTAAAGGACATGTGTGAGAATTGTCATGTAAATGTGACTTTTCATTTAACTTTTGAGCTAAAATGTCATCAACTACTACAGAAGTTATGGTATAACAGAGTACCAGGAAGGACCTGATATATGGGATGTGTCTTTTACAGGATAACAGGGATTTACATTCAATAGACTATTTGAGAAAGCACACTGCTAGTAGAATATACTGCCTTATGCTGTTCCCCAAATATAATAAATGTTGGGATTTTTTTAGAAAGTACTGCACTGGCTATGCTCCTGATATTTCTGCTTAGGGTGTTGGAGGCCTTTTTGGCTGCTAGGGCATGCTGCTGACTCATATTGAGCTTGCTGCCTAGAATACCTTGAAGTCACTTTTTCTATCCTTTGTTATATTTTTAGGTGCCATGATTTGGAGTAAATTCTGTCCACAACAGTGGTAGGAGCATAAGGCTGCTCAAGGGATCAGTTAAAAAAGTAACATTCAGATCAATATTCCCATACAACCCATGCATTTCCTTCTTGGTACTGATTTACCTGGAGTAATTGAATTGTCTGACATGGAAGACAAAAAATTTCTTTTTATTGCCCTGAAAAATGATGATTTTATTACCTGTCGAACTGAATGAGTACTTGGGCAACATTCACAGAATTTCTGTGAGTTCAGCATTTATTAGGAAATCCTGTTGGTCTCCTGGCATAAGACAGGGATAGGTCATTCAAGAGCAAAATGCCTAAAAGAATATGCATTGGCCAAAAGAAGGGGAGTTAAAAGCAAAAAGGAAAGTCTCATTACCCTTACACTTATGGCTGCTTATAGCTCTGAAGTTTAAAATATCTAATAAATGAACAGTGTTCTGAGAAACAAACAGAACAACCCCCTTACATACCCAAATAAGCCAAGCAGTACCTGCCCCAAATAGCTATTAAATAAAACAAGTAAATAATTCACCAACTAACCTGATGGAAAACACATAGTTCTAGTGATGAGAGTGTTGAATTTCCAATATTTGTGATGGACAATAATATCTTATAATTTCAATTTTTTTTCTTATGACTTACATGTTGATATGTAGTAAGTGCCCAAGTCTTGTTTAAAACTCTGGCTTCCTTTCCTCAAAGCTCTCAGAAGCATGACAGCACATATCTATTTCACATCACAGTACTGAAAATAAAATGACAGTCAACATCCTTCCCACAAGAGACAAATTGTAAATAGAATTGGAGCTTACTCCGAACTGCTTGGAAGAGCAAAACTGGCACTGAAGTGAGTATGAATTTGCACTACTTTGACCTTGAGGCACCATCTCAGAGAGGCATAAACACTGAATGTAGATGACCAGAAAAAAGCCAATAAAAGAGCTCAAAAGGTATTGAAAGAAGTTTAACATATTTTTCTATTAGAATTTTTAAACATTGTGTTTAATAACATGTGAAGAAACAGACTAGAGATATCATCATAGGCTTTCAATAGAACAATGCCCATTTTAAAAACTATTTCATTTTACATTTAATTTATAGTTTATTTTTCTGTTTATTATTACTATTATGATACAAATTATACATCACTCTCACTAAGTATTTAATGATTCTCTTACAAAACACTTCACGGATTCCACGTAAAGAACCAAAACCTATAATAAGTGGCTTTTCACCATCCAGAGAGGTAATTCAACATGAAAGAAGCAAGGCTACATAACCCTACTCATGTTCTACAATTTCAAAACATTAAGATGCACAGAGATACACAAGATATATTCTCCTGCAAAATTATTTACCTGCCCTCAGTGACTAAAAATTCATAATTATATTCTGTGGCTGCTCATTTGTTTCCTCTCCCTTAAAATGAAAGCCAGTAGATAATGAGCCGCATACTGGACAGAAGGACTGAAGACTGAAATCCTATTTGTTTTGAAAGTCTGTACATGACACAGAAGGATACACACAAAGGACCAAAGGGAAAGATGTGTGTCTCTTCATCCATCCATCCATCCATCCATCCATCCATCCATCCATCCATCCATCCATCCATCCATCCATCCATCCATTCTTATGCTACTCCAGTTTCTACACATTTTCCGATGTGCTCAAGGAGTTCAATCTTTGTTTTTAAGTTCAATACTTCTGTCTGAAGGACATAATGAGATTTTTTTTTAAAACATGCTGCAAATGAGATGGCAGTTTCTCAGTTGTAGTCCATGAAAACTATTACTGCAGATTGATTAGTAACTTTTTCCCCAGAAAACAGTTTTATCTCACAGCGTGATCTTCTCCCCTTCACAGACTTGAAGTTAAAAATAAACTGAAGTTTTCATAGTTGTTATTTTTTTCTCTTAGGACATGACTGACATGTGGACAAAAAAACACTTTTCACTCATTCTTTCATTTTTTCCCCCCCAAAATTTCATTTTTGCTAATGAACGTTTCTGAAGAATATAAATTGTTTGTTTCTTCTTCTTCTACAATATTCCTTCCTTTCAATACTTCTTTATCAATTATTTTGGTGATATCGAGGAAGCAATGTTGCATACTTTCCCACTGATTTTTATTTTGCTATACTCAATTATTTGAAAATAAAAGTCAGCCTACTTGTGCAGACAAGTTTTGCTGGTCATTTGTTTAACAGAGCCTTGGGCTATTCAGCCATTTACTATTCTAGCTGAAGGCAGCTTGTGGTATTTTCATCTGCCAGGCAATAATCACTGTTACCATATTTTGTGCTACTTGTTATCCAGGCCAAATGTGTTGAATTTGCTAATATGGAAAACCTCAGATGTTATTAGGGTTTTAAACCGTAAAAAAGTAAATACAGATAAAATAGTAGTCTGGCTCTCACACTCAATATTTTTTTGAATTATTTTACAATAACATTCACATTTTGATGAAATAGGCATAAACTAGAAAAATATTTCTGGAAAGACTTTCAAGTAAAATCTTTAGACCATGCTGCCTAGAGAGGTTTTTGTCAGCTAGAAGCACAAAACCTGCAATGATTTGGCCTTTGTCCCAAACCAGTACTGGTGGTCACTGATTTTTCAGAAGCTGGCAAGAGTGCATTAAATATAGAAAAGACAGAGAAATACGTATTAAATCTTCTGAACCTATAAGCAAGTTTTTATGCCTTCCTTTATGTTATATGGATTGTTGTGTGAAGAGCCAGTTTGTTTTGAAAAAAATGTAGCACTTCAATTTGCTACAAGCTTCCAGAGGAAAGGTCTAGAAACAAGGACAGCTTCTTGACTTACAGTGTTCTACTGAATGCTGTTGCCCGGCTGAGAATTCCAATTTGTATCTTTGAGTACCTTTTCACTCCACTACAATCTGTTGTGTAGACATATGCCATTTTCAGAGGTTTGAGATCATATGTTCCTTATTTCAGGACAATGTGGACAGCTGAGTGTGACACAGAAGATTTTAACCCTCATTGTGCACATCCTGTGTTTATTTTCTGGTTACTTACATGCATCAGGTCCGTGAAACAGTGTGGAACTTGCCATGTCACCATCTCTTCAGGAAATTCCAGCTCTTTGTTTGGAATAACCTAGCAACCAGAATATTCATTTCTGGGCAGTTAATATTTATACCATTAAAAGGTAAAACAGAATTTATAGTTGTTTTCATAGGTTACCACGTTCACAAATCAGATCCTAAGGAGAGATACATTCAAGAAAATATCAATAAAAGTTTGATTCAGCAGTCATCATAGTTAACAAGACGTTGTTAAGATGCAGTGAATTTTGCTCAGAAACAACATCTTCCTCTTACTACATTGCTGTAATTGTGCCTGCTGTTGCAGAAATTTATTTTGCTGGTATTAGGAGTCATATGCATAATTGAAATTGGACTCTTAGTTCTGAAAATGAAATAAAAAAACTTACAAACAAAACAGACTGGAAGACCATCTTGTACTTGATCTGGTTGGGTATTACAATACATTTACGTAACTGAGTAGATAATGTTTTGCATCCCACAGCGAGAACATGAAACAAGGAATTTTACTGATGATCCTGCAAGGCTGCATTTGTTTTAAATCCTGTAGATACATAATATCAGCATAGTAGCAAACTTGCATGCAGCTTAATCCTGAATAACAAAAGCTATTGTAATGTTCATACTCTATGCTAATGCCATTTGTTTAGAAACAGAGCTGTAGCACCACGTTTTGGAGGTTCTCCATGGCCTCTTGTTTACTTCCCTTTGGCACTGCTTCTGTCCCAGATTTGGTACAATTCTGGTCAGTAAGGTACAGAACAGTGAAAGTTGTTCTCATGTGGAGACCCACATACACTGCAGCTGTACAGTAGGTAGTGAACTGTTATAAGAGTCAAGAAAGCCTAATTGTCTCTGTCATTGATTTAACAACAGTGCTTCTGGTGCTATTTTGTCCCTAAATTAACCTATCTGAATGTAGCCTTCCTTGATAGAGTTCTATGAAATTAGTTTGAAGTATTTGCTCTTCTCCAGAGATGCTCCTGTATTTGAATTAATGCAATGTAAGGAAGGAACTTCATGTTTCCTGATTCCCTTATGGACCCAGGCTCTCTGGAAGTATCAGCCCCAAGGCTTCCAAATCCTAACTTCATTTGTGGCTACTACTTGCATAGCTCCTTCAACTTCTTCTGAAAATCTTTGTCTAATAAATTCCTTCCATGTAGTGGCCTTTCCCATGGCCCCTGCACCGTTCAAATTTAGAATATGAAAAAGCATTTTTTTTCAACAAGGAACAATATGATACACTTTAAAAATCAATGATGTTTTAAATTTCATTTTGATATATAAGGATGGAAAAAAATTTTCAACAATCTCTTTGGAACACAGGAGGAAAAAAAAAAAAAGAAGAAGAGGACTAAAGTTGCTTTCTCCCAAGGAAAACTTGAGTTTTGGAAAAAACAGACTTTTCTCTGAGAATTTCATTTTGAAAAAAAAATAACAACAGGTTCCCTAGTATCGTAATCTTTGCAATTAATTTACAGAAATAAATAATCTCATCATTGTCTTGAACATCTCTCTTATAAGTAGAGACTGCAGGAGCTAGGCCTGTTCAGTTTAGAGAATAATGAGAGAGGATCTCATCAACACTTATAAATATCTCCAAGGCAGGTGTCAAGAGGATGGTGTCAACAACAGGACAAGGAATAGTGGCCATAAACTAAAATACAAGAAGTTCCACCTCAACATGAGGAAACCTTCTTCATGTTGAGGGTGACAGAGGACTGGAATTGACAACCTGGGGAGACTGTGGAGCCTGCCTCTTTGGAGACATACAAAACCAACCTGGACATGTTCCTGTGCCAGCTGCTCTGGGTGGCACTGCCTTGGCAGGGGGGTTGGACTAGATGATCTCCAGAAGCCCCTCCCAACTATTCAGCGATTCTGTGATTGTCTTCTTTTCATAATAGTTACTTATCTTTCTGAATGCCCCATACAGATAAAAAATAAAAATACAAATCATGAAAATGCTCACATTTGTGTAGAGGCAAAACGTAAGTCAACAACCAGGTAAAACAAAAAAGTTGACTGGTTCATCCTATGCACAGAAGCCATGTTCTTATCTTGTGTCTGGGAATCACAGATTGGTCAGTGTTGTAGGAGCTAAACATTGATTTTGTAGAAGTTAATGCTATCTGCTCTGGTAGTAAAATGTTGAAACTAATTATGGGAATAATATCATTTGTGTGTAATGTGGTCTTCCATTAGCATCAAAACAAACATCCAATTATTGTTAATTCTAAGAGCCATCAATCTAGAGATTAATTTTTTTTTCTTCTATTTTTTTCCCATAAGTTTTTCTTCTACATGGATCCAGATGGTTCAGATTTTTTCAACACAGTCAACCTTCCAAGATGACCAAAAGCAGGGCAGCAAAATGTGGCTCTCATCTATAAATACTTACAAAGCATCCCAATTCCTTTGTCATAAATGGCTGGAGTAAAACCTGTAACAAAATGTAGCAGCTTGCTGTACCTTCAGGTTTGTTTCTGATCATATGTGCTGCCTGAAGATTCTTATCTGTGTCCTTAGACTCACTTATGATGACAACACTTTGATCTTAGATATCCTTTCTGCCAGAAACACCCTCTGTGGAATTTTCAAAGTGTGCTTCTTCTTAAAGAATTATGTTTTGAGATATAATTGAAGATCTGCAGGAATCACCTTCTTCCTGTTGGGAAGGATATACAGTACTACTTCATTGTTCCCTAAATCTTTCTTACATACTATTACACCGTCTTCTGTCAGTTTTATTTTAAGGATGTCTCTGTGTCATCTTCTGTGACTTGTATATGGGGCATAAGATGTCAGCTTTCTTAATCACTGTGGTCAGTTTACTTTACATCAGGAAGAATCTGTCTTCTCATTTGACTGTGTAATTAAAATTAATATAGCAAATTCAGACCTGCTGTGAGTAAATATTGTCTATTAATTTCACTGGACATATTAGGCCTGATGATGAACCAGAGATGTTTTGACCTGACAGAACATTAATACAAAAAAAATTCAGAACTATTTGTATTGCTGATGTACTGCTGCTCAGTGCCAAATAAAGAAATGATCTCATCTATTTAATGAGAAATTAAGGATTAAAGAAGCCTGACTTATTATTATATGTATAATTTTTACTACATAACATATGCATTTCAACTCTAACAGCTAGCTTCTTAGTTGGATACTCTTTGCAAAAGCAGCTGAATATAATTCTTAGTGTTACTGATAAATCTGTTTCTGATCAGACAAACTAAAGCACTGCATACTTCATCTCTAGTAGTCAAAATCCACCCCAAGTAGTAATCCTTTTTTCATAAGAGGAAATATCAAATCCTCTCCAGCTGTTCCCCATTGTAAAAGAGCTGTGGGCAGCCTCCTGCATCCCATAGATCTCAAATTCTCTGAAGGCTTTTGAGGAAATGCATTACTTGGATTACTCTTTACCTGCCTTGGATTGTTCTCTTCTCTTATCTGTTTCCCTGTACAAATTATTATTTATACATATTCTCTATCATCTAATTAAGAAAATTCTTCTCAAACATTTTATTTTTTTCTTCTGTGAAATGTCACTACCAGCTATAGAATGTGATTTCAGCAGAGGATCTCTAGGTTCTTAAATGGCACACATTTCTTCTTCTGAAAGGCTTTCTCACATAGTATGTCCTGCAAATACTTTAGAAGCAATTTGGAATAACAAAGCTTTTTACATCTTCCTGATCTCATTAATTTTTAACAAAATTGGAAGAAAACATAACTGCTGTTTAATGTCAGGCAGGCAAACAGCCCTGACACTATACAGCCTCAGAAGAATCAACACTGCTTTTCAAAAGGCCTGTATTTTGACTAGTGACTCCAGTGCTCAGAAATCAGAGCAGAGATTCTTGGCACAAATATTTAATATTAAGGTTAAGTTTATGCCCAGGTCCTTTATTCACCTGTAGAAAGGAGAAGAACGATGACACACCACTAGAAAGCATAGATGTGATGCATACAGAGCAGATGTCAGTGAAAACTGAGAAAAACATCTCCTGTGCTTGCTATGATGATGTAAAATAAAAGCCAACTAACAATCTGTCCCAAAATTAAGGTTTAATTATTTTATGTGTGTGTTAAAATATACCTCTTTTTGAGTCACTGCATCAGTTCATAGGTTTATGTAGAAATTAAGATTTTCTAACATCAAAAGAAAGCATATGTGTTTAGATAAAAGTAAAGTCAATATATCCCCAAGTCAAAATTAAGAAAAAGTTCTTATCTGCTTTTTTATTTTCCAGTTCCTTCGTTTAAAGTACTTAAAAGTGCAATAATTAAAAAAATAATTTGAAGTTCTGTTATTGCTTTCTAAATATCTGCCAAATATAAAAATCCAGCGTTGTTTTTTGGTTTTGTTTTGTATTTTTCCTAACAAAGAATCATTACAGCTTCAGCAAATCAAATGACTCAAGGAATTGAAGTTTTCCTTACGTCTGCCATACAGAAATTAGATTCTTATGTTGACTTTCTTATTCTGATATTGTAACAGAATTATGTAATTGTGTAATAATGTAGTTATTCTGAATGTAACAGCTTACTGAATTACCTTCATGAATTTCACGACTCTTAATTTCTCAGAGACAGGAAAAGTAAGCTTGTGGTGGATATCTGCTAGGTACTAGATGCTTTCTGGAAAATTAGAGAAATCAACAGGAAGATTAGAACTCGGCAAGAATTTACAGCTGTTTGTGTGTCAGTCCTAATTTATGAAAAAGAAAAAAAGAATAAAATAATATTTTTATTTAAATTAAACATTACACTAGGCCATTTTCAAAAATATAATATTTCTAATAAACTGAGTTTTTCTGTCGATCAGAGATCTCTGGGAAGGGACTTCAATCTTCAGTCCCTTTTCTACTGTTGATGGGTAAAGAACACCCTTTTGTAGCTGATTTCATCTGTCAATTCAATCTTCTTCTCCTCCTTTGAAGTCAGAATTATCTAATTCCTCAGTTAAATCAAATGTCAGTTTCTGTTTTTATTTTAAAAGAACAGTATAAGACACATTGAACATTCGGTGCTTCAGCAGAGTGTTTATCTTTTGGTCTCATTGATTTTGTAGACAGTTTTCTATTCCCTTCAATGTCCCCTTTCTCTTTGAGATGCCTACTGTGCTGCAGTCTTGGGGTTTTTTCACAATGCCAAAATAGTATCTCAGCAAGCCTTAAGATGTGCACTTTGTAATAAGAGGGAAATGTCTCTCTGTCATGCATGTGATTTTTGAATTGTTTTGTTTTTAAAAGGATTATGCTGCTTGGGGAATGGAGGTCAGATGAAATATATCACATCAAACTGGCAGGTTCCAGAGGCAATGCCTCTGCTTTTTCTGGTTTTCAAGTTAAAACAGCCGGTTAATTGAATGCAAAACTGAAATGCTAAATAAGGAATGCTTCTCTGAGGATGTATAGATTATGGAGATGGATTTCTGCACTGAAGATGCAGTATTAACCTAAATATCACAACCCCCTAAACTGCACTTTACTGTGCTTTTTATTACACAATGAATACTTCCTCATTCTTTGGAACTGTTGTTTCTTAGGCGCTTATCTATAGTGTTCTGTGATTCAGAAATCACTGGATGATTCATTAATTTCACAAAGGCCTTTTTCATGTCACCCTAAGTACAGGAGTGCTTAATCCATACACAAAGCTATAACCCTTGGTCTCACAATTTCCTGAACTAACAACTGAACCTACCCCTCTGACTCAGGGTGCTAATGAGAAAATCGAATAGAAGCTTCAGTGTTACTGAATTGGATTTAAAATGTGATTTCAGTCACTCAAAAAAATGTACTTCTCTCTTTCAGATATAAAGTAGTACAGTAGCCCAAGAATAACTTGTAATTCACAGTAGGGTGTGCTCAGGGCTATGTCTGGGACATAGACGAGTTTGAACAGACTGTCCCAAATATCTTCCAATTTTAAAGGGATGTGGTGTGTTAACCTTGGCTGGACATCAGGGACCCATCAAAGCGGTTTTATCCCTCCCCCTCCTTAGCTGAGGAGAGATACCAGAATGTTTTAGCTTTTAAATCATAAGAAACAATAGCAGATCATCCCCTGGTATTGGATAAAAATAACTTTCTGAGGCTTAAGCATCAGAGACTGGGGTTATGTTTTAGTTAAATCCAACTACAAATGTCATATGAACATCACAAAGCATCTTTCAGTGTCTCGACTGATATCTTACATCTTCTTAAGTCAGTGACTTTACCAAAGACTTGCATTAAAATTCGAAAAGTTAGGGATAATCATCTAATAATCTATGACTATGGTCAGATATTATGTTACCAAGGTGCATAGGAAGAACTTGACAGGCTGAAAGAGCTAGGATTGTTCAGCCTGGAGGAAAAAAAAGGCTCCCCAGGCATCATATAGCAGAATCCCAGCACCTAAAGTGTGCTTCAAGAGAGCTGGAGAGGGATTTTTTGGTGAGGGCATGTAGTGAGTGATAGGACAAGAGGGAATAGCTTTAAGATGAAGGAGAGTAGGTCTAAGGTTAGATATAAAGAAGAAATTCTTTACTGTGAGGGTGGTGAGGGGGTAGAATAGGTTTATCAGAGAACCTGTGGATTCTCCACCCCAGAAGTATTGAAGGCCAGTTTATATGGGGCCCTGAGCAACCTGACCTAGTGGAAGGCGTCCCTGCCCACGGCAAGGGGATTGGAACTGGATGATCTTTAACTTCCTTTCTAACTTAAACAGCTCTATCTGTCTATGCTGCCTGTATGATTCCACATACTAGATATTATTCTAAGAGATGATTGATGCATAAGTTCTTTTTCTTAATATCTAAAAATATCCTTTATGAACCATGCAAGTGATGAAACTGAAGTGATATCTTTCTAACAGATGTAGCCAGCCCTCAATTTATAGCTTCAACTAAGAGTCCTTCAGAGAAGATATCTTGGTCCAAACTAATTTCAAAATTAATAATGAAATATGGTGAAGTATCTTCTTCAGTGAGAAGTACACGGTACTTTGCCATAAAAGCCCTACAATGTGTTAGATACACTTCTAGGACTGTGATTCCTGCTGCTAATTTTTTTGTATTTTCAGACCACGAGAGTGTAAGAAAATGGCCTTGCAAAAATCACAGGATGTAACTCACGAAGATTCTGCTACTTTGGGTAAAAGTCCTTAGAACCGTGACCTGTAGAATAAGAATCACATTGTTACTTTAATGGGATAATCATGTAGATGTCTTTTTATATGGAATATCTCTTTGTTTTCAATTGACTTGTGGAAAGTATTTTTCCCAGAAAAGCTTATCTAACCCCTGTTGAGCTAAATTGAAAAATTACTATTGATCTGAATGAGAATGAGATCAGCCCCACGCTGGGAAAAATGACACACAGATATATATATATATATAAAATAGCTAATGCAAGAAAGTAATTAGTTTCTTGCTTGATAATTTGGTATAAATTTAGCAATTAATCACTAAAAATTAATAATAACTTCTCGAATTCTGTCTTGTATTTTAAAGCAATTTCTTGGTTTGTCTAACACTATCATTGTTTTATCATTAAACGAAATAATTCTGCAAAGTGTTATTTCTCATTTAGGTACTTTAAAGTTTTCATGAATCACATTAGAAATTAAAAATGTAAGGAATTGTGAGCGTCATTAAAAAAAAAAAAAAATATCTAATATTATCCTTAGAATAAAGGCATCGTGGACTATATACATAAGGACATGGTCTTAACTAAATATAAGATGTTTCAGAAGTGACCAGAGGAAGTTACTGGTATGACTTGAAATGCCTAAGTTAGTACAAAGACAGATGTATCTCTGTACCTCCCTGGTAAACAGCGACCTTCAAATGCAACCTACATTGCTATACTGATGGAAAATTAACTTAAAGAAGCATACAATTGTTCTGCAGAGGTAATCACTTCTAAAGAACGCCATCTTCCTGTGTTTAGCTTTCCAAAATGGAGTAAAATTAATTACTGGAAGTAAAACTAAACATAAAAATATTGTGAGATATAAATCATCACTGAATTAATATGATCTTTTATTTTTGCAAGGTGCTTCCTAAGTTTGACTCACTTTATGCTCTATCTTATACTGTAAGAAGAAAAGAGTAACAGGAGCTGGATATTTTCAAATCTGAGGGTTTTCTCATTCTGGTAGACTTCAGTGGGCATATGGGGAGTGGGGCCTCCTGTCTTCTGTATGTGCTGAACAGATAGAGAACAGATTGTGCTGGTGGTGGTGATATCTGCTTCATAATCTCACATTTGAGCTGTGAGCAGTCATCAGCAGCGTCATGTTCCAACAACCGACCAAGACAAAGGTGGATTGGGAGGGCCTGTATTAGTTGCCTTATTGTCACCTATGTGAGTGACCTTAAAATCACTGCTGTGATTCTGGCTGACTGCTACACAGGTCGCCCAGTTTGCCCAAAACCAATCACAACAGTTGTGTAATGGAAAAAACGTAAAGCACAGAAAATTTCTAGGAACTGTGGGTTCGAAACCATTCTAAGTTTTGTCTAAAACTGAAACTGTCTTTCATGACACTGGTAGTGAGGAAAATGGCAAGTTTTACATGATAATTTATGCAAATTATTGACTTTTATCTAGCAGATAAGAAAACTGATTTGATATCAATGACAACACACCAAAACTTCAGCTGCAAGAGAAGAGCACTTTGCAGGAATGAAGTCTTCCTTGGCTGGACACTATTGCCAGCAAGGTGACTTACAGGAAGCTTTGACATACACTCTTAGCAGATTAACCCAAAGGAAAGATGTGTCCTGAAATGCTAACACTGACAAATTGCAGATATGTGCTGATGAAAACCATGCACACTTGCTCTTTTCTGTTCTTCTTGCCCAATATGGTACACGACAATGAAGATCAAGAACAGAGACAAAACCACAGAAATCACAGATTGTTGAGATGTAGAAAGGTATTGCACCTTTCAGCGTCTCCTCATTGTCAACACATCCACCTCTTAAGGTGTGTGAGATGTTTTGAGATATCTATTTTCACTTTAGTTAAGCTGCCAAGTGCATGTGAAATGAGCAGTGCATCATGTCCATCTGCATAGCAAGGCACACAGTTTGGAAGGTGTTTCTTTAAAAGATCCTCAGAAATAAAGAACTCCATTGAGAGATTACCATTTTTTGCATATTTTCTTCTGTTTGTTAGTATTAAATCTCCTCAATAGATTAGATAGGTGTTCTGTATACTGATGAAAATGAAATTGTGGCAAATACCTGCACAGATCTTGTTTTAAATGGTAGGTTGCATAGCTTGTGGTAGAGACAAAGCAGGAACTCTGTCGTACAAGTCTTTCAGCAAACCACTACTGGAGGCTATGTCTGTGCCAGTGAGTAACACAAGATCAGTTGCTGCACCAGAGGGCAAGTGACATGACACAGCATCCCTATAACTCTTTTCCCTCCTAAAATAGAGCTTTCCTGTCTGTAGTGCCTATGAAGACCCTAAATACATCCCTCAGGCTTAGCTGCCTAAGTCAATGTCAAGTCGTCTTACCTGCTGCCTACTCAAGGTCAGGGTTGTCAAATGGCTCTTCAACCCTGAGATGAGCTCGTTTGGGTAGAGCATGGTGCTAACCAATTGATGTTAACCAAGGTTGTGGGTTTGATCCCCATATGGGGTTAGACCTGATGATCGTTGTATGTCCCTTCCAACTCAGAATATTCTCCCAGACAACTAGTGACAGAATGAGAGGACACAGCCTTAAGCTGCACCAGGGGCAGTTTAGGCTGGATGTTAGGAAAAATTCTTCACAGAAAGAGTGATTGGGCATTGGAATGGGCTGCCCAAGGAGGTGGCAGACCATCCCTGGACGTGTTAAAAAAAGACTGAGTGCCATGGTTTAGTTGATAAGGTGATGTTTGGTCATTGATTGGACTTGATGATCTCAAAGGTCTTTTCCAACCTCATTAATTCTCTGATTCTCTGTTTCTAACCTCGGTTCAGGAGAACATTGTGTGAAAGAGCTGTTCTCTCCACTTGTCCTGAGGTCTGCACTGATGTTTGGCCCCTTCCCACTGGTCTCTGACTGAGCTGCTCTGCTTGTGCCTGGACATGTCCCCACCTCTGCCCCTGCCCTGCAGGCTCAACTGCCTTGATCTGGGACTGTCCTCATCACCAAGGGCCTTCCTCACCCACACTGAGCTGTTGGTTGGCTCTGGGCACTTCCACCAGACCCACTCTGTTTCTCTTGCTGAGGTGATCCCAGATGGTCCCTTGCTGGCCAGATCCCTGTCCCAGACCTGCTTGGCCTTCATGTGGGTTTCCTGGCTCCCCTTCCTCTTTTGAGCAGCCAGAGTGGCACATAATATGGTGATATTATAGCCCTTATTTAAACATTCAAAACCAGTGGTTTTTCTTAGTTTTACATTGTAATTTACACAAAATATCTGACTAGAATTTATTTTCCATAATACTTCATAAAAATAATGCCAGCAGGTAATTTTCTTAGCAACACACTATTAAAATAAATATCAGATTTCAGTATAGATAGTATTATGTTTTTCCTGTTTGAAAGTAATCTGAAAAATGTCCTCAAATTATTCCATGCATATGGAAATCAGGTTGAACACAAGATTGAACTTTCTCCTTTACTAACTATGTAAAATATAACCCGCAATTTCTTGTGAGCTTTCTAGCTGATATCAATGCTATTGCTTCAAGACCCAGAAATGGAATGTAAAGAGGCTTTACATATAATTTCTATACATCTAATATTTTTTATATATATTTTGATACATATAACTGTCTTCAACAAATAATTTCTGTCAGAAGGAAATAAACAGTTCTTTCCAAGGTCATCTGGTATCCAAAGGAGTTCATTTATATCCCAGGTTTTCAATTTTTTTTTAAATCTTCAGGCAGATTTCTACTGAAGACCAAGAAATTTTTTTTTCATTGCTTTATATTATTTTAAATTTGAATAACTAATTAGAAGAAAATATCGTCTTGATAACATCTCTGGGTGGGACAAAGATCAAAAATCTAGTTTACATTAAAAAGAAGAAGGATTTCTTTGTTAGTGAAACGGCTGCAAAGGAACAATATGCTTTTTATTACATCCAAGTGTAAAATCATTTAAGAATAAAAATATTGTATCTGTATTTGAAGAATGGAAATTCTGCAAAAGATTTGGATAAATAATCAGTTGAACTGAACTCATGCTCCCATTGCAATGCTGTTATATAGATGCATTCTGAAAGAGATGCTGAGTTATAAGAAAGCCACTTGGCACTCTTTGTTTTTTGTTGGTTTATTTTTTTTGTTTCTGGTGTTTGTTTTTTTGTTTTGGTTGGTTGGATTTCATTGGATTTTTTTTCCTGTTTGGTTGGTTGTTTCTTTAATTTCAGTTTCAGTTTTAGTGGGTTTTTTGGCATTGAAGTAATTCTTCAGGAATAATTCTGTTTAAAATAAAAACGAGTCAGTGGCCTGTGGAAACTTCAAAGAAGAGCAAGCATAATGATTAAGGAAGTGGGAAAAAAGCTTACAATGAAAGAACCAAGGAAAGTAATTTATGTATTTTATGAAACAGAAGTTAAATGACAATTTTATTAAGTGACTGATTCAGATGTGACCATATAAAATGTGCCTTGTTTGTTTTCTTCTAGGCTTTAAGTAAAGTTGTTGGTATAAGCTTACATTGGCATATATGAGCAATTAAAAAAATGCCAGAGAACCTTTTTGACCCCCGGAGTCTCGGCTGACTATGCTGTCTGTAACATGCCCCTGCCGTGGTTTTAGCCCAGTCCACACAGCATCCTTCCTGGCACACCACAGGCACCAACCAGGACCAAGTAATGTTCTCAAGTGGACCCTTTGGATGCATTGAAACTGTAGTGGAGAGGGAGAATCTTTAAAATACACAACAGGGTCTATTCCCTAAGTTGGGCCTTAGTGCCAAGGAACAGTTTCAAGGATTCATAAATTGCTAATACACAAGTTTGCATTGCCAAAGCCTCAGACCTGAAATGTCTTCAAATGAGCTGCCCATGTTTGACCCTTTTTTTGATTAAGTACTAGAGTTAGTAACCACAATTAGCCTTCATTTTATATAGTGTCTCAAAATCAGAGGGCGAGACCTCTCATGCCCAAGGCATTTTAGAATCACAGAAAATTTAGAATCTTGGAAGACTACCACTTACAGTGGCCCAAAGATGCATCACATTTATCTCTGGATCAGACTTGAAGAGCCAACAGTGACAAAATAGAGACGTGGTCTTGCTTTTCAGATCTGTGAAAATACACAAAAATAAGCATATTTTAAAAGGTTTTTTCCGGACATTGAACTCAGTATGTGAATTCTTTGATCAACAAAATGAGACTGAACTTAGTCTGCTCTAATATTTGATTGTGCAGAAGAAATGCTGCTATTTCCCTAACATGAATCTGATAGTGTTAGTATACCACTATTAGTATGGGTAAAAGTATTCACACTGTAATTTTGCCCAAATAGTGAAAATTAACACTGCATTCCCAGCTTGCCTGTAAGGCACATTGCTCAACATTGCAAACAGCAACTTGTATCTCATGTCTTGATTTAATTAAACATACACCTACCCTTAGGAACACCGACTCTATTTAACTTCACTATTTTTTGCATGACACAATGACAGAATTGCCGTCACTAGGGAAGTGCTGTAAGAAAAAAAACAAATGTCAACTTTCATGACTGTTTACTAGAAGTGCTACATCTTTTTAATAAAAATAACTTTAGATTGATAAAAACAATAGTTTAAAGGTATTGAAAAGCAACAGTGTTTAGATAGGAATTCTTGTTTTCTCAAACAATGTGCTGAGATACTTGTCCCTTAATTTGTGACTGCTTAAGACAAGAGTGGCGAGGTTACAGTTATTTAATTGCATGATACCAAATTCTCCAGCTACAATGCTTAAAAGGGCCATGTTTAAATTGCAAGACTGAGCTTGTTCAGTAAAATCTGTGGAATCTGGTAAAAGCACAGAAGTTTCCTGATGATAACTTCTCCTGAGCTGCTCTGTGCATGCCGAGCTGACCGTGTTGTATTGCTAGGAAAAAGAAAAAAAGAGTCTCAAAAAACAACTATAACAAGCTATTTAGGAAGTAATAATATTTCTGCAGAATCAGATTGATCTGATATCATTCTTTATTCTGTTTGAACAGAAGTGCAGTTATCTGTTATTAGTTTTATAGGTTTGATTTATCTAGGCTTTTATTTCTTATGGGATTATTATAATGGTTAATATTAATATATAATAAATTATATATTGTTGCACCCTACAAGCACATTTGAAAATCAAAGTACATGTTGATATTTCACCAACACTTACAAATACTTAAATTTGTAAGTTCCAAAAAACAAAATTTCATTACTTTCTAAAATGTCAAAATTTGCTGTTTTTCCAGGAGTTTGTGGTTGGCTTTAATAAACATTTAATAGCAACTTGTATTTCTAATAAAAAGCTTTAAATGAAAAAATGCTTAATCAGTTATTTAAAATAACTGCATTTTTCCATTTAGAGCTCAATAGTCATTCAGACATCCTTTGATATTGTTATATTGCACTTCTGACCAAAGGTGTTGCATATATTTGAAATATTTAAAAAAGAAGCAAACACAAAGAGCAAATATTGTCAAAATGCACATTGAAACATACATGTTCACAGTGCTAACAGTGCAAAGAGACCCATTTTTCTCTCAATGAAAGTGATGGAATAGTAATGAAATGGAATGAAAAGGATAACAGTGACTCTCCCTCAGGGGATAAATCACAGCCGCGATGATGCAGATCCCATTAATTTGTCTACAAGAAACTCCTCTTGCTCTGTTACTCTGTGGGGAGCGGGCAGATCTCACAGGGCTGTACTCCCTCCTGCCTGTGCAGTGGTGTATGCATGAGGAGGAGCTGTCCCATTCTCAGGGAGGTCAAAGATTCATGTTCCATAGTTCTCCATGTGAGGTAACCCAGGAGGGATGGACCAGGAGGAGGTGGCCACTATTAAGAGAGCACAAGACAAGCAGTGACCTTGCTCTCCCTCCTCACCATCACTGTCCCACTGGAGACATCAAGGCAAGGCAGGCTAGGGATGGTGACCAGGGTCAGACACAGCCTGGCCATCCCCAGGTGTTGCTGGGTTGAGCACCAACAACTATGAACTTCCTCATTTCCAGGTTTGCTCCAGGATGTGCCTGATCTGTAATCACAGACATATTTAAGCAGTGAAGCTTAAAGGGCTTAGTTCCAGACAACCACATTCCTCATCCTCTTTGGAAGCTGCAATGTGCATGAGCATAAAGGTGCCTGAGGTACTGCAAGTGACTGCCCAAGGAGCCAGAGGAAAGCACAAGAAGATGCCCCTTAAAGCAGTTCTGAGCAAAACAGATTTATATTTTGCTTGCTTTGTTCCTATCATTTCATCCTTCAGCATGTGAATTACATCAATTCAGGCTCCTGAGGCCTCATTTTCATTTGTCAGAAGGGTACTTCACATCACTCTGGTAATATAAAGAGGCATTAAAATGGGAGTAATTTATATTTACGTTAGTTTTATGTCTCTGTTGCTATTAGAAGGGTGTAAAGTGACATTAAGAGAAACCACTATCAGGTTCCTTAGAGTCTTTACTTCCAGGGATTACAATTCATAGCCTAAATGAGTGAGGGAGTATAAGTAAGCACATCAAAGGAAAGCATCTGTGTCATAAGGTACATATTAGAAAAGCCAGGAAAAAGTACTAGTTTAAATCTACTAAATTCACTCATAAACACCTGAGACAAAAGATCTGCTGGAGTAATGACAGTGAATAATCTGGAAGCCGTTAACCTTTTTCACAAGATTATGTTGAATAAAATGTTGCTATCATCAGAAGGCTCTTCGCCAATCTACATGGAAGTAAATAATTTTGAGATTTTTGAGATCAAAATAAATTTGAATTTGTCTACTGCAAGAATATTCGTTTTATCACAACACCATAGTCACCTCAGAAAAGTTGTCAAGGATTTATGATGGACACAAAATGAATGAACTTGGGGATTGGATGCTCCTCCTGCTGAGCTGGGATGTACAGATGGAATAATATTGGCAATGCCTATCTACTTTTTATGCATAAGCTTCTGAATATTTGTACAAAGCCAGTATATTTCTGAAAGCTATTTATAGCTAAAAAAATAACACATTAATAAAAGTGGCCTGACTGTGCACTTTATTTTTTTTTCAAGCAATATTTCAGCATTAAGAAGGAATTTCCAACTACTCAACTAGTTGGATCTCAGCTACTACTAAAATCTGTGAACTCTTCAGTTATTTCTGTATTGTTGGCAACATCAAATAAAGAACAGAAATTTGTATGGACACCAACTACTTTTCCCTGTAACTTGTAGTGTTTGGTGACATGAAAAAACATTACTAAAAGAGAACTAAGGAAATAAACAAAACAAAAAAAACCCCAAACCAAACCAAAGCCCCCCACTTTTCCCTGCAGCTTGGTCATATCCTTTAATTCAGTATCTATGTTATTTATTTTCTTTTAGCATGTTTCACACCTGTTAGGACCAAATTTTTCATTGCTTGGAGATGATCTTTCTCTAGTCTGTTTAGGTTACTTTGCAATTTATTGTTCCTTTATGTTTGTCTTCTGTCCCTCCAGCTTCATGTCACCCATACTATTAAAAAAGAGAGAAATAGGGGGGGAATTGGAAAAAAAAAAAAAAAAAAAAGAAAAAGAAAAGAAAAGAAAAGAAAAGAAAAAGGTAAACTTAAAAAGATGCACAGAAGAGTTCCATGTTCATAGTTTGGTGGAATAAAAATATCCACACCTGAGTCCCCTTCTGAAATCCAAAAATAGCTGGACCTTGAGATAACGACATGAGCAGTCACTGAAAACTAAGAGATCTCCTTTCTCATCAAAAGACATTCTCATCTTCTGTCTATATTGGTTCATGGATCGTATCTATAATCCATGAACAATAATTAAACCATATCAAAACCCCACCAACACTCTGTGTAATAATTAGAATTTAACCCTGGCACATTTTCTATGGGTGAAAATGGAGAAAGTGTTAAAACCAAATAATTTATTTATCAGTTGCTCACTCACGTCTGATAGACACCAACAACACACCCACACGCCTGTGAAGGAGCAACTGAAAAATTTCTGACATTTTACAAAATGTTTCTAATGATGCATGTACAGTTTTGAGTCATATGGAGGTTAGTATATATCTGCATTCAAAACACTTTCACCAACCCTTCCTGTAACAAGTGAAGACTGCTGGAAGAGTATTAAAAAGATAAATCAGACTCTGTTGGTGCTAGAACTGGGAAAACTTGGCTTCTCACAGCTACCTTCCAGAAGGGCTAGCCTGAGTGGTTTCTGTGCATTTAAATGTTCTGCAACATGGATTATGTACTGCAGCCTGATGACTGCTGTCTATGGGACTATGATAAGCGTCTCACCTGTGGGAGCCCATGAGAACTAGTCTTTCCTTGGAAAGAAGATAACATTGCTCTGGTCCTAAATGTAATTAGGGTTTGGACTTTCTTAGGTTCTCTAATGCTGCTGAAAGGAGCAAACTCTCTTAAAATTAAGAAAGTGGACTAATCCTCTGAGCCTTGAACATCTAGGTGCCAGGATTATGAGCAATAAGCAAACATATAGAGCGTTCTGCAGTACTTCAAGAGTGAGCAACTTCATGATGAATTCTTTAATTTCAAACTATTGCAAGAAGTGTTGTCTAACTCCTGTAAACATCTGTCGCTCTTCTAGTCACTGGAAACTCGATGTAAGAAAACAGTTACAGCTAAAACAATTCCAGCTCGGCTGAACAATTAATAAACTTTTTTTTTGCTTTCAATCATTATCCTCCAAGGGATTCGTGGACTATTCCACCATTCTCAGATTAAAAATTTAGGACAATAAAGAACTGCAAGTAAAGTTTATGTGCCTCTTGGGAGCAAGTAGACAGAGATTGTTGTGTCCATCAAATCTCTGCTCACATCGATAGACAGCTGAATGGTCTTAATGTAGCAGAAATTGCATTAGCTTTATTTGTGCCATTGTGTTTCTTGCAGTTCCTACAGTCTAAGGCCAACAGTAAGTGATCATTTAATCATCCATCATCCATAGTGGTTCTTACACTATGTGTTCTCACTTTTGACACAGAGATCTTTCATTTGAGACTGCAGAGACTGGTAAACTCATAACACAATGCCTCCAATTATTAGTTCAGGCTAATGATATGATTATTTGGATCCAGTTCCAGGCCTGATATTCGTGTCAAATTCAAATTCTTCAGATTCATAACTAGAAATAAAGCTTCTGAATTTAAGTAAGTACCTACCGAATTAAAAAGGCTTGCAACACTTCAGTTTATGAAAATTTAGTAACTGGAATGTAAGAAATATTAAGAAAAATTTTGGAAGCTATAATGTAATATAATGTGTATCTTGTATGTTTTAGGTAGATATAGAAGCATTTTCTGGCAAACTATGGAAGTAAGTACTTGTCTCATTGTTTTCTAACTTGTTTCAAGAAATATTATTTTTAGCAAAACAAAACGGTATTTTTACCTTGTATTTCATATTTTATCATATAAATTGACTTATTTGCAAGTGAATTTATATAATTTAATTTATAATTTAATGTAAAAATGTACAAAACTCAACTTATGTGCTCAGCAGTTGTGATGGTTTATTTTACATATATTGTTCAGCTGCCTGTCAAAGCAGTTATGTGTATCAACAAACAAGAAGCTGGATTAGTTTAGTGTGCTTTTTCCAAAGCCTTCTTGCCTTATTATATTGATTATAAGAATGCAACTTCACATACATTTGTACCAGAATAAAAAATGTACCAGAAAAAAAGTTAAAGTTTGAATTGAAGGTTGTTTCCTTTCAAAAATTAAAAATTTGGAGAACTTGTTTGAACTGATTTTTAATTCAACTAAGAATGTAAGATTAAATTATATTTTATATAATTTATATAATTTTATATAATTTAATATTCTTGATTCTTTTTTAAAGATTGAAGTCAAACGTTTACCAAATTCTAAAAATTTTCAAAATGAAAATAGAAAATTATAAGTAATAGGGAAAAGGAAATATTCAAGAAGTACTGTAACTTAATTTTTCCACAAAACTGCAAGTCGTTTGGCTCCTTAACACTTTCCACTTGCAGTGATTTATTGACTGATGTAAAAGTGCCTGCCTACCTCGTGTCATTATAGTTTGCAATTGCACTCTGCACACTGGCTTAAGCCAGGAGACATGGGGTCAAAGAGACTTCTCCTATCTCTAAGAAAACTCCTCTCATTTTGACTGGGGAGTAAACTTCTGAAAATCATCGTTTACATATGCTCAGTAGAGGACAGGCAGGGGCCTGATAAGATCTTTTTGAGCATTGTGTCATCACTGAAGCTGCTCCAGTACCAAAGGTTTGGTACATGCCAGATGCAGAGAAAAGGTGCCCAACTCCACTATGTTTTCTCCATGGTCTGTTCACAGCTGAATATTCAGAAAGGGCACACTGTCCAGACAGTATATAACTATTATCTTGGTTAAGAAAATGGACTTGTGCTAGTTCCATAATTACAATTAAAAAATTGGGTAGATGCAGCCTACTGCTGCCCCGTTTCACTGGTAATTAAAAGTTAAAATGGGATGAAGTTATCTATGACAAAGGCTAGGAAAAGAAGCAAGATTCTGGTATGCCAGGACTTTAAGTAATTCTACTGCCTTTCAGCATAAAAATGCTAGATCTCTGACTTTGCCTGTGTTGACTCTTACCGTGAGTGTGACTCAACAACAGTCTTATTTCTTTATAAAGCAAGGCAAATAAAAGCTGCACAATTATACTTAATTCTAATATTTGTTCAACCATCTGTATTAGATGTTTTTAGGCATTATTTATGCTTTTACACTTTTATGCTTTGATATTTAAATAATTTGTAAAATGGGATTTCATTATCCGCAATTTTTGTGAACGTAGTGAGGTCACATATAACCACTTATAACAATGATGCAAATTTCAGCCTGGCAGTGATAATCGTCTACAATATGTTCAATTCAGAGAGGAATATAAATTTTATATGCTTCTTTGTTAAGAGTAATGGAGTTGGGTGACTTTTTATTTCATTTGTTTTTCCTTGAAAATAGAACAAATGTATAAAAACAAACATGAAAACCACATTAGAGCTAGACTTTCTAGCACTTTCATTTTCTACAAACAGCATTTTTTCCCCCAAGCTAAATAGTTCTGTTCAAAATCACCTCTAGTTTTTAAGATATTCTTCAGCTGAAGAACTTCAGAAGAGTTCCTCAGTCAGAGACTTTCCAAGTTTATGAGTTCTGACATGTAAGCTCCTTGTTCTGGATAATTAGACCTCCTTTGCAAGAATTCAAACACCTAGTTCATTTATCTCTCTGGATTACGATTTGCCCTTCTGTCCTTTGCAAATTTATTTTCATTGTTGTAACATCTAAAGTAGCTCCAATGTTGTATTCATGGGGATGGATCCTCATGTGGTGAAAAGGAGGCTTGTTTGATGTGTTACTGGGAGCTACTTCAGTTTCCAGCAGAATTAATCCAGTTGAAAGTGTTTTTTCTCCATTTGCCTTCTTAAATCACGTTATTGTAAACTGCATTTTACAAAGAAATACTCCTGACTTGCTCCTGAAAATTCTCCTTTTTTAAAACTTTGTTGGAGTTAGAAACTACATTTGGCTTAGGGCACAGGCTTTTTTGTTTTATTCTTATTTCCCCTATATGACTCCCCTACATAACAGCCAAGATGTCAATGGATTTTTTCTAGTCTTTATTCAAATAGATAACAGATATGTATTTTATATGACTTTGAATTAGCTTCAAATTGACATGGCAGATATTCAAAATTGCTCTTAAGAAAAGAGGTAAATACCATGAAAAACTAAAAAAGCTCCTGTTGTCTGTGCAGACATCCTTCTATGTGCTATATATATAAAAATGCATGTTATGATCATATATTAAAAGACTGAGGTTTTTTGTCTTTATTTGAAGCTGTTGTTTGAATCAAAGTCTACTTAAGGCAGCAAATACTATTATCACACTGTGCAAAAATACGCCTTAGTACTAATTGGGATTAACTTTCAATCACTGCAATTTGTGAATCAGTAATTTTGTAAGGCTTCACCAGCTCTTCCATGTGGGATCAACCTGCTCAAAAAATGATGCTTTTCTTTGGGAATGTGGAAGTCAGTGTAGTCATTCTTTAAAACATTTTAATTGTTCAGAGAGAACATATCAAACCAAATGTAACTGATCAATGAATGTATAGCTGAGATAAATGTGATCCTTATTCTCGAGGAATCGTAACTAATGTCTTTATATGGATTTTGGAGTGCAGGGCAAACCACATATCTAAATAGATAAAAGAACATTTTTAGTTAGATGGGAATTCTTCAAAATGTAAGATCAGGAAATTGGGTGTAAATTGCTGTGTCTTCTCTCGGTCTAGTTCAGTTTCTAGTTAATAGCACAGCCTATGGATTTCAGTTCTGACTTCAAAGCAAGTAAAACCAGTCTAATCTAAAGGCACAGGTTAAAAACAGGCAGGTAAGATAGAAAGCTGTATAATCTACTCATTTATATAAAATTTGACTTAGACAGAGTTTAATTTCAGAGCTAAAACTGACTCAGTCTTTCTAGTGACATGCTCATAAAAAGAGATGTTTGCTTTCCTGCGTGCTTGTGAGAGGTCTCACCAAACGGATATGCTCAGAATAAACATCACATGTATGAAAAAAGTTAGTCTCTCTAGAAGATGTAATGTCCAAACTCAGTTTTCCTTTCCAGGCAGTGACTTAATTATCAGTTTATATTTTGTTTAATGTGTGCACGGAAGAGAGGAAAAGATGTTTTTCTCTTCTCACCTCCTAACTTGGTTTGGTTAGCAGAAAAGCAGGAAAGACTTACTAGATGAAAAGATGAAAAGTTATAATACTCTTTTGTGATGGTGAAGGCCTGGATTAAAAATTACTCTGTTATTTTCTGAATATATTCTAAATATTTGCCAGTATAAAATGAGCAGAGAGTGCTACCACTTCCTCCTCCTATGGAATGCTGCAAGGAGTACATGCCTAATTTTTGTAGAAATTTCTTATAAACTGATATTGCAGCAATTGAATTGAATGTTGACTTCTACTTATCTAGATAAGATGCTTGTATCTTCAGTGTCTACGTTGGTGAGGAGTGGAGGTGGTAGCATAGAACTTCCTTTTTATTTTCCCTTTTGTTTATTCTAGGACATACTCTGCTATCATTCAGGCTATTGCTAATCGTATTTGAATCACTTAACCCTCTCCAAGAGGTTTGGATGCCTTATCAGGAACAATGTGTTCATTCTTCTTTCAGGCCCCAGCAAACACGATCTGACACTGAAGTGCTCAGGGTCTAACCTTTGGGTGTGTGTTCAGAGAGCAGTGCAATGCAGCTCAGACATGCTGGCAGGGCTCTTGAAAACTGAATGGCTACACTGCTAGTCTGGATTTAATTTGCCAGAGGTTTAGTAACCCTAGAAACCCTGCAAGTCACTGAGGGAGGCAGCACCCCATACACTGGAAGGGAGTTTTTAAAACTGAAGTTGCATCATCTTCAAAACCTTGTGGATATTTTTAGCTGTCCCCACAGAGGGAGCTTTCTGCCTCTCTTTTGGTTTAGTTAAACAGAACAAAAATAATTTGAAGGGAAACATTCTTTTAATTAAACTCTCAAGTCAATTAAAAACTTTTCGTAATAACTCTTTAGATTTCAAGAAAACCTTAAAAATTCCAAATAAATGGACCCACATAAGTTTCCCTTAAAAAATCGCCTGTGGAATAATCTGAATCAATATCTTCTCAAACTAATTTTGAAAAACTATAGAAATACTTAATTACTGCAAGAGTACTAAAAGAGAATGGACAGCCAAGAAAGATTAACATGACACATAAAATAATGGAAACATAATTTATGTTGTCTCTAAACAAAATAAAGGGTAGCTAGGTTATAATAGATGTAAACAAAGAAATGAGTGGCTAAATTATAATTAATATCAGACAGAAAAATTTGGTGTTTCCCACCAAGGATAAAATCAAATGTAGAATATTTGATTTTCCCAAGCATTCAACTTGATACTAAATGGCATTAGGTTTCAGAAGGAATTGATTTCAGTCCTGACAGATGATATGATGTAGCTACTGAGAAGGATGTATAAAGTCATATCTAGTAGGGTTCATAGAGCTCAGAACTGTTTTCCTATGTGATATTTATGTCAGTGATCCGGATGACTCTATAGAATCCTGCTGGTGAAGCCTAGAGATAATAAGGATCTACGGGATAAGATACAGTATAAAGCCAGGGATATCTGAATCACTTGGGTAGAGGATCAAACATAAGAAAGCATCTTTAATTTAGCCAAATGAAAGGTAATGCCTCTGGGAAAGTTTTTCTAAGAGGATGGGAGAGTCTGTCTAGGGAACTTCAATAGTTCACTGATGAGTAACACATGGGTAATCTGGACTGGTTGCCTCAATGTGGACTTTCAACAAATCATAATGGTATACAGCTAAGCATATGAATTGCATTATGGTAGAAGACAATGACTCACAATTGCTTAATGTCTAGAGAGTGAAAACATGCATTTTTCTAAGAGCTGTTACATGATTCTTCTTTTGGAAGAAACTGTTTTCCATACATTTACAGTTTTTGGGTGTTACTTGCATATGTGAGTTCTGCAACTTTCTACCTCTGAGTGTGAAATGTGAAGTAGTTTTAATATCAATTTTATCTTAGCTTCTCAGAACGTGTAAATAAAGGAGAGTCAGTGAAACTTGATCTCCTGCAATTGTCCAAATGGTTACAGTTATATTGATGACATTGTATTACAAAGATAACAATAATAGACACAATAGAGGCATAGATGCTACAATATTTTACCAAGAAATTTATGGCAGAAAGGAATCTTTTGCCTTAACAAGTTTAAGTCCCCAGATAATACAGGCAGCTGTAATATGCAAATTATTTCAGATAACTTACTTTAAAAAATGATAATTAAATTCCTGTGTATGCCAGAAAGACCACACATCACACATTAACAAATACTCGTTTGTTGTAAGATTTGTTTAGTGGCAATCCAGGTTTTATCTGCATAGCTACAAAATGTTTACACTGGGGTTTCTAGTTCATAAATCCTTTGTTTTATGCAAGCTTAATGACATCCAGGCTTGCCAAAGCTTACATTTATTATCCATTTTGAAAAATTGGTCGTGGCAATGCTGGTTTGTTCTGAGACACCAAGTTTCCCTGCCTCCATTGTTTATTCCTCTGATTGCAGTTTTCAATGAAGAATAAAGTTTTAACAATACAATATTATTTAAGTAAGGGCTATTATTTGATATACTCTTACTGAGAGATACCTTGTATTTGAGAGGTTCTGTGACTTCAAGGTGTTAGTTTGGGAATAAAGTGATAATAACCAAGATAAAGGATATCAGATCTAAATAATTAACTGTGCTAATTAAGGAAAATATCTGCCTGATGACTTTGGTACTTCTCTGTCTTTAAACAGTGGTAAAGATGTAGGAGAACATGCAAGACATTGAAACTGATTGACTTTTAAAAATCTTCTCTAGCTTTTCTGGTCATCATCTTCTGGTGTTTAGTGTACTTAACATATTTAAAATGCTATTTACTTTTTATTTATACCCTTCTTTCTACTCAGGTTTTCTGCATAATTTTTTTCATCTGCTCAAACAGTCCCTCCTATGCATGTAGGAGTTTCAGCATTAGGATATTACACCTGTTTTCCAAAACAAAAACCTCTATACTTACAGAGGGTCATCTGGTGTCAGCAGGCTCCATAGTTAGTTGGAAATTAAAGATTAATTTGACTGTTGCTTACAAGGGTGTCAACACATGAAAGTAACGTCTGTATTTGGGATACCCTATTTTTTATGCTCATATAATAGCATTCCTTGGATTATCTTGTTAACATTCTTCTCTCCTTGGCTTTACTGTTTGTTCTGATTGACTTTTCTCATCACAATGCTCTTTAAACATCCCTCTCTAATGACTCTGTACATCCAACTGCAATCAATCCTCCATTAGACATTCACCAAACTGAGGATCCTTGATGCTATAGGCTGACGAATAGATCTCCTTTCCCTCTGAATGTGGAACACTTGAAGGGGGTGGGAAAAAGAACCCCAACCAACCATAATGGCAAGAATGCTAATTCCTACCGATTTCTAAGACCTCTAATTCTCTTTAATTTGTTTGGGACAAATAATTACTTCACCATGTATCTTAAAAGGACTGTTCTATCAGGTAGTATATTGACTAGAGGAGTTGTGTCTAACTAGATTGTGTACACAGAGTGCCCTTCAACATGATTATTGTTAAGAGCAAATTTAGATTAGGATTTGTGGGTGTGTTATCAGTGTTGTACATATCTGTTTTGGAAGCTGAGCATGGTCTGTGAGGTTTCCTAGACAATCAGATTGCTGAGATATCCCCCTTGAGAGGAAGAAAAGATGTTGTCTTATTGCTTTCAGTATTGAGCAGGTTTAGTATAATCAACCCACTTTTAGCAACAACAACTTATAGGTGCTATATCTCAATAATATCCCTGGATGTAGACTAAATCCTGTTCTATTACCTGTTATAATGCTAATATATAGGGTGGAAAGAGGGAGGATGACATTTCTGTAGGAAAATAAATATAGTTGGAAAAAGGTCCTATTAAATTTAAGAAAATTATGAAAGGAAAACAAGAATTCCAACACTGATGAGTGTCTAAATTCTGAATAGAAAAGCCTTGACAGACAGGGCAGAGCAAGATTTTAGCTGTTTATATTAAATATGTATCCTTCATGTGACCCGTGAGTTGATCATGTGACACTATGATTTATTATGTAAGAACTCTTGCAATGAAGAGACCACGGAAAACATGGAAAAATGCCGGTGTAGGACTTCATAAACAGACCTGTTCTTGTTCAAACAATACTTTAACTTCTACATTGTGCAGATAATGGCAGTTAGATATCACAGATATAATTAAGATTGCTGGGGTAATATTCAAATTGTAATGCATATCAAATTATTAAAGAACTATTTTAATGAAGAATGAGCATTCTAAGAAAGACAGTGTTGGTTACATTCATATATAATTCTTCAATTGGTTCCTGCAGAAATTGTTTTATGCAGTCTGTCAACCCTATTACAGTGTTTATTAGGGCTGTTGTGTAACTTTTTGCTAAGTCTTTTGTTTTTGAGAAAAACATAATTTTATGACTACAAGGCAGAATCTTCCTTGCCATCTCACCCTCATCTACCATAACTGCAAGCTCTTCCTGCCCCAGGTGGTAGATTGTTTAGGTGGGAGCTAGCCTGGCACAGGTAGAAGCTTGCAATTTTCACAGTGTTTATCAAAAAAGGAAGAAGAAGCATTGATCTCATCAAATCAGATTCGTTAGATGGCTTATCTTTTAACAAAGTTGGTAAATTCATTCCCATTTGTATGGATCTTTGCCAACACAAGCTTACACTGTTATAAAGTTGGCAAATTCCCCCTTCCTTAAACATGTTTGACATTTTTCAAACTGTTATACCATTAACTTATGGTGAGAGTGAATGCAGTTCTGCTGAGATAGCAAATATGCACGTACAAAAACATGTAAGGAATTTGAATTTGAAACAAGGAAAGCGAAAATAGAATTTCCATTTCTTGAAGGAAAATACAGTTGTTAAATCATTTAGTATGCCTTGTGTCCTAATACTGTTCTAATCATTCTAAAAATTTTAATCATCCTCTCCTCTATCCAACAGCACCTTGTACTTGCAGCTGGTATCTGTAACTTTATGAAAATTGTCCCAAATTAATCATGCTCCTAAGTATTTCCTTGAATTCAAACAAAACCTTTAGCCCATCCTAAATTCAGAAGGTATTGCAGAATGATTTTTGAATAAATAATATATATTCAATATACAAATTTCCTGTGAAAACAGAATCTTGGGTTAAAAACTCTAAATAAAAAAAAAAAAAGATTGATAATATTTCTTACATTTCCTTTTAGAAATTTTAGTGTAGAACTCCATGGTATTCAGAAAACTCTATTGCAGAGTATAAGACAGACTAAGTTTCCCTCACCACCCTAATAAAGATGATATTAATCTCCATGTGGTCATCAGGTCTGCCTTTTACTCTTTTCAAAACCAGGGCCATGTCAGATAAGCTAGAGGTTACTCTAAAGGCCTGTCTCATGTGGTGTGTGCCTTTTACTGAATTCTCAAAAATCAAGATGTTTTGTAACTTGCACTTCCTGAATAATCAGTAGAGTCAAAGAAAGACTGTCTGAAAAAGAAAACACATTGTTGTTGACACTGTTGCCCAATGGATGCTTTTGTACAAGTCTGCCCCAGGCTTTATGGCCAACAAGGACCCTGAAAAAAAGCAGAGTTAAGAACATTAAGAAAATTTAAGGAAAGAAAAGAGAAATTGAGAACATGGCCATTCTATAAAACAGTGTTAAAATATTTGTGAACATGAGCAAAGGATATAGAACTCATCAGACAAGGCTTTTCTTCATTTCTTAGCCTTCCCAGAGCCAATTCACAGCTCCACTGCTGCAGCCTCAAAAACCAAACTGTAGTTTAGACCTAACATAGTATGAAGAAGGAGAGCAAAAAAAAAAAAAAGAAAAATAAATAAAAAGACTTGTCTTTAATTGCATTCCCAGCTCAGCAATGATACCATGAAAAAACAATAACAAGAAACTGAGAGTCAAGCTTTTCCATTCACCAAAGTGTGAACTTTGAATTCATAAGACAGTAGAAAGCATCTCAGAAAGGGACAGGTTCTGGGTTTGGTTGGTGCGCTAATCTAAACAACAGGAACAGGGAATTAAAACATATGAGGTACCGACAGGGGAAGGAAAAGCACTGACTGATCAGCAAGACAATAAAGTAGCCAATTTATTTCATTTTGGATGGTTAAAAGCCCTCACAGTCTCTGAAGGCAGCTGATTATGATAATAATGCAAGACTACAAGCTTGTGTTTTTAAACTTTATTGCATCTGCTCTTTATTGGATATAGAAGAATAAGATTCACTTTGAAGCCATCTCTGAAGTGCCATGGTTTTATTCCTTTTATGGTTCAAAAAATGTATTGTAATAGGGACATCATCCTAATAATCAAATATGTGTTTTTTACTTCCTCTTCTCCCTTCTGAACAAGGACCCATAAACCCCTGCCTGTGCTAAGTGCTATAGTTTCTGATATTTATCATATTCTTATTTCACTGACTCAAGCAAGTGTGTATATTTTTCATCTGTCAGTTTTCTACCGTAAGTCAGTGCTATAGTGACAAGGAGATATTAAAAAATCATTTGGCTTTCACATTCTACAATTTAAAGCTGTAGATGAATAGACTAAATCATGTATATTTCCTTTAAAATACTTACAGTTATCTGTTCTTAAAATCCAAACCAAACCCTTACTCTGTCAGAAAGGTGCAGAAGCACCTAATATTTTTCTGCATCAGCAAATTTAGACATTCATTTTGTAACTTCTGTACTGTAAAGCAGTATTTTCTCACTTTGCAATGTACATTTATCTCTATGTCTTAAGTAGGGGAAAAAAGGAGTAAGAATCTGCCCAATGCACTAGAGTTCAGTGACCAGTTCATCATGCGTCCTTGTTACTGCATTTTTTTTCTCCTTCTGATAATAGTGTTGAGTCTTTAAAACAAATTTAATTTTTCATTGTCCACTTTTGCCCAGTTATGGCAAAACTTTCATTTTGTCCTCATAAGTACTTTATTGTTACATTTACTTTAAAAATTACATCTTCAGGTTTTTTGTGCATTTTTCTCCCCATTATTTTCAGAGGTGTCTGTGGCCTATAAACTTGAAGGAACCTATTCTGTGCTTTGAAAAAGCTTCTGTTATGCATGATTTGTTCACTGACTATGGCAGGTAGCTACCAGATTCCAGAAGATAACCCACCAGAGTAGTATTTCTGTATTTGGAGGTTTTAGTCCATTAGTATTGATATTCTTTCCCAGATGTGTTAGAAAATTGTAAAAAATCAAGGTGTGCATAGAACATCAACTGCAATGTAACCATGTCACTCACTTGCTCACAACAGAAATCACAAATAATGAAATGAACTAAATAGATCTTAAATTGCCAACTAAACAGAAGATGAATGACTGCAAATGAGTCAGGTATTCAGTCTTTGTTCTTGATCTCCATCTTTCTGTGCATTGCAGTTGCACACTGCAGGATTCTGGTACTTCTGGAAAGGGAACTAAGAGTGTAGGAAAGAAGAATTTGAAAGAGGAGCGAAAGAGGAGCAAAAGAGGGAAATCTTTGTCTTACAAGTCATCTTCCCTAACAATGAGAAGCATTAGAGTGAAGAATCATACAATACAACAATCATGACAAATCAGTGACAGCTGCCGGACAGGGTAACTGATTACATTATTAAGTGTGAGCTCTGTTAATAAAATACGACTGGATTTTCAGAAAAAAATTTTAATTGCCTACTCCATTCTACTGGGAGGTCACTAAAACAGGCATTTTGCAATGGTGAAGGCCAAATAAAGTTCTGAAAAACTTGTCCTCTGGCACAGTACAAATGGACAGGATCTAACCCCGTCAAACTAACAAGGATTGAAAGTCAAGCCTACTTATGACCAGAAGGCATTAGATCAGTAGATAAGTCTCTGCTTCCTGTGCTACTGAATTATTTCTATTTGATTTCACAAAGATATTGGATTTTAGCTTGGATTCTAGAGAAGAAAGAGGATCCTCAGTTGTTCTTGTGCCCTTTGACAGCACACTGAAATGAGCTGATGAAGATCACGGTGCAGTTGCATGCAATGTAACTGCTCTGTACCTTAGAGGTACATTCTAAGCTTGTTTGGCTTCAATAAAGTCAAAGTTCACTTTAACATGCCATAACTTGGCAGAAATCCAGCGATCTGTAATTTGAAAGGACCTTTAGTAACATATGAAAGATGGGTTGTTAAATCGGAATCATCAAGTTTCCTAATTTTCTTATAAGTTTAACTTCTCCTTCATCCCTCCTCAAATTTTATGAGGTCTTTTTTTTTGCCACCTCTAGTTCCTCAGAGATGTTAGAAGTCACCATAGTGTGTTTTTTGTGTTATGTAGATTCTATGAAACTGCTCAAGCCGGAGTTCGCATTCTGTTCTTTCATCAGGACTCTAGAATGTAAACAGTTCCCTTTCTGACAGGCAAGCCAATGCTCTCCATGTCTTGAAACCGTAGTCTTTCCTTCCTGCCTTCCTTATTTATCCTCACACTCCTTCTGTTCCATAGTGCTTTTTCTGTCTTTCTATGTTTCTTTCTCCCCCCTCCCCACCCCCGCCGCACAATGTCTTGTTATAAAGCACATGCAGACAGTGGATTCTGGTCTAATGTGAAGCAGTATCTTATTGAACCCTTCCATCATCCCCTTCAACCCCAACTCCTTCATGTGTCCTTGCCCTGTATTCTCTTACTGGCAAGAAATGACAGTTTTGTTGCATCTTTGAGAGCAAACAAATAGTTCCCCTTTATGTGTCATGCATTTCAATGAATAAATTTACCCAGTTACTTTGGGTTGTGACCAATGAATTGCAAACAAAGTAAACTCCAAGTAGCCTGCATAATATAAAATCAAGAATCAGCTATATTTTCGAAGGGTGAAAATGCAATTCTACAAGATTCTCTTGTTGACAAAGCTTCGCACTCATCATTACAATACAGGTAGGCAAACCTTTTTGTTGTTTGTGAAGCTTAACACTAATCCACATGCAGGAAAGTGCATCCTCGAGTAAGGACATTTAGTGCATATTTGATTTCTTTTTTATAAAAGTTTGACTTCAAGCTGCTCCTCAGTTAAAATACAAATGCAAAAGATGTGGATTTCACTTAGAAGTCTTAAAGGGAAAGAAGTATAAACATTCAGGAGTATTGTGAGATAAACCACACAGATGAACTGTTGCATGTTATTTGGAAAGGTAACAAAGGTGAGGGGATAAACATTTGTTCTGTTTTCTGTCCTAAAATTAATAATAATAAAAAATTTAAAATGAAGAGTTTTTGTTTTTAAGAGGCTGCCATCGAGCTTTTGAAATATGTGGTATTTGGACATCAAATATATCTACTCACCTGCTTTTAGGTGCAATATTAATAGGAAAGACTACAAAGAAAATTCTGGTCATCATTAGGTATTTTCTTAACTTCTGCACTTTTAAGATTTTAAAAAAGAAATTAATTCCTGTACTGTAGTCTTCCAAGACATGTTTTCAATAACTATCCATACAAATATCTGTATATTGTCTGTTAAGTGGGTTGAGATTAATTCTTTCCTTTCACTGATTTATGAAAAGCCTAGTCACTGTGAAAGTAGATACTGAATTTCAGGAAATAAGGAGTAGGCTTCAGAGTCTGTATCACTCCTCTGCCAGGTGGTAGAGCAGCTTGTTGCAGCACTAAAAAGTCAGAGCCATATGGCTCTGATCCACTGCAACTGCTACAATGGAATGAAAAGTTTGGGAAATAGAAAAAAAAAGATGAATGAATGAATGAGTGAAGAAGTAGTCAGTTACTTTGACGAATGTGACAAGGGCTGCTCTGAAAAACAAAATAGTCTCAATCTGTAGAGTTTGATAAGTATCTGTTTTGAAGAGAGTAAACATACAGTTGCTTCCAGCTTCAGAAAGACATTTAGGCAGATGGACCCTTATGCCTGTGTGACTTCTCATCAAAATGGATAGAAACATAAGCATAGAGGTTTACATGGCCTGATACTTCAGTTTTGTAGAATAGGGAATAACCCAGCGTAGAATGAGTGGAGGATATGGTCAGATTCTGTCCTTGACAGATATAATGATGGATAGGAGAACTAAACAAGCAAACTGACTTGTGCATGCTGGCTGGATTTGTGGGAAGTCGGAATTAGGATGATTGCAGCAGACAAAGATCTAAGCATTTGTATTTGAATTTCATAGATGGATACAGTTTAATATTAGTATACCCATCCTTCCTCACCTGCCCCCCCTTTTACATTTAATAATTAAGAAGAGGGTTTCTGTGCCATCTTGCACCCTTACAGTAGTTTTCTGAAAGTCTTGGAAAACAGCTTAGGAGTATTTTGCTTCTTGGATTTGTACTATGAAGAATATATTCTCCTTGACAAAATGGAAGTAAGGCTGAAAAACTATATAAGGAAAACACTAAAAAAAATGAAAAAAAAAAAAAAAAAACAACAAAAAAACAGCCTGACAAGACAGCAAATTTGCACCTGTTTTGAGATAAATGTAACTAGACCTCCTGGATCCCCAAGGAAGACAAAATGTTTCAAAATCAGTAAGTCAGGTGTTTTTATGGTATTACATTACAGTATGGATCTGTAATTGCAACTAAGGAGCTGGACAATTCTTGCACAATAATTCATGCTTACAAGTGTTTTTATCACCAACAGAGCGGTCATAGGCAGCATAGCTTCTTTGTTACTATTCTAGTTTTTTCTGGAAATGATCAGACACGGGGGTATGGAATACGAGTTGCTAACCTTGAAGATGAGAATCACGCTACGTGTTCTTCATTTTTATGCCTTTCTTATAACACTGCAGTACTCTTTCCAAAGAATATGGGGAAATCTGGATTAAGGTGGTCCTGGATAGAGATATTTTTTTGCCCAATGAACAAGATTTGAGCACTTTTAGGCTGTGAGAAAATTTTCTTCTAAACTAACATACGCGGAAATATATTAGAGACCTGTGTAGCACTGACTGTGGAAGCTCGTGGTATTGCAGCAGTATTAAACCCAAGATTTTTATGGTTAGGTGTAAAACAACTGACAAATCTTGTAGGTGAAAAGAATCAATACTGTTGTCTTAAAAATTTGCAGAAAGAGAGATTTTGTGTTTTATAGAAATATATTTTGCAAAGACCTGGCAACATCATCAAATATTCAGAGTTTCTAGCTAACAAAAATATTGGTTTCCGTTGGATTTTATCATAGTTCCACAGTCATACTAAATTTGTAATTTAGCATCAAAGAAAATTCCCCAGCTCCTGAAGAATTCACTCTCTCCATAGGAAAAAATACTAAGATGAAGTGTATAAAAGGAAATTATTAACATGTGGAAAAGACCAGCATTCCCACATCTCGTATCCCATGTCCTCCTCTGATATGATCCACAAGTGGCAGGTTTTTAAAGTTAGGATAATAAAAAAAAAGAGTAATCCAGAGCTACACCAATTGTGATTTTTTTTCCAATGTTGTTATCTTGTTAAAATTAGCTTATTAATGTTTTATTCATTTGACAATTTTACATTTAAATTTGTGGTTTATACTTTGGTTCAAAGCTTGTCCTGCATTAAGTAGGCTAAGATTTCAATCATTTTAGCTACAGCAAATTCTAATCAAACTTTTTGTATAAAACTATAAAAATGCTGATTCAATAGGCTTCACAGTTTTGGTTTTATATTTATATAATGTGATTGCAAGGAAAAAGTGGGGTTTTTTCTATCACAAAAGTACTAAAATAATTGGACCAACATGCAAAAGTTCGATTTTTTAAGTACAAAAGTGTTGGAAAGACAATGTAATATAATTACTTTATTAACCCTGTTGAAAAATCCCTGACAGAAGTAGTTTTACTAAAATAAGAACTCTAATTGAAAAAAAAAATAAAAAAATAAAAGGCCTGCTTTTTGAGAAAGGATAGACATCACACCCTGGGAGGTGTTTGGTGAAATAGGTTATTTAGGATCCAAAAGTTGGAGTATATCTAAACCTCTGACCACCCTAATATTTATCTAGGGAATGACCACGGATCAAAAAGTTTGCACTGAGTACTCCAGGTACTCCCAGATGTTAAAAATATAAACAGCACCAAAAAAGATTAAAAAAAAATTGTTTGGTTAACACTTCTTTTTTAAAATGCCACTTGCTATCAAGTTTAGGCTGCTTGTCTGTCCAGCATGAACAAAGAATGATGCAAATAGTACATTTAAATTTTCTATTAAGTATACCAAAAACCTTCTCAGTTTCCTCTGTGTTCCTATAGGAGCTCAGTTCTAATTCTCCATACAAAGACTAAATGAGAAAGTATGCCTTGAAACAGCTTTAATGTGCTTTGCCTCAGTAATATTTATCTTGATATTGTGATGATTATGCAGTGTTTAATCCTTTTAGTGCAGTGCAACAATTCAAAAGAAAGAGAAGTGGGATGTGTTATCCTGTTGCTATTGTTAGAGAAATAACATTCTCTTCAACTGTTATACAGATGATGATTGTTGGAATAAATGACCTATGCCTAATGTTTTAATATTCAACATACTATAAACTGATGGAATGTGAAGGGCGCCACAATGACATTAGTGTGTTATCCAAAATATAATTTGTGAGTCAGTTCATCCACTTAATATTTCATTAAAAATATTTTATGGAATATAAGGGCAGGAATATTTGCTTCATTCTAAGATTTATACAAGCCTTTTCTCTTTGTCTCCTGAGGTCAGCTGCCTGACTAAATAAATGTACTTTTATAAAGCAAGGTGGCAGCAAGAAACTTCTGACAGAAAAAAATGGTCTAGTATGCTCATTTTTCATCAGTGCAGTAAAAAGATGAGAGGCTAACCCCGACCACACTGTGCCTTGGATCCTTCTTTCTACATATTGTTTGTACCCACCTTCACCCAATAGTACTTATTCTCTCAGTTTGTGTTAAAATCACCAGATTTTGAGGAACTCATACGTGATTTGTACTGAAGCATTTTAGCTCAGGTGCTGAAGAAAACCTCATTATTAATATAGTTTTTGATAACTCTCTCATCTTGGATAAGATTTAAATCATATAGGTCTGGAGATCTATTTGTAGAGGGCAGATTGAATAATTTTCTAAAGCTATCTAATGTATATAGTCTCTTAAATAAAGTAGTTTTTATCCCTCCTGGTCTTGCCAGAAACAGAAATCTCTAATGGTGTAATTTACTTTTGCAAGAATGTAGATTTTCTTTTAACTGTGGATGCCAGCCTATAGGAATTACTTTCCTTGATATATTTGCCTTTTTTAAAAATAATATAGAAACAAAAGCTTCTAGGAAACACCCTGAGAATAGGATCTCTCTACCTGTGACTGCTAGAGGGGAACTAAGCAGTTTCTAAAACAAAAATCAATAGAAAAGCTGTCAGGCACTGGCAACTTATTTACAGGAAAAAAAAAATGCACCTTTCAAAATTTCTTTAGTCTGAACCTGCTTTATACGGGTGGATTTTTGCTTTATTATATTTTAGGAAGCTAAATCTCTTTTAAGAATTTTTGAGTTTTTGTTGATTATGTCTCCAGTTATAGCACCAGTTATTATACATATGAGGTTTCTCTAAAAATCTGATGTTTCTAATGACATTTTAAGTCTTTTAGGGTTTGGTTTTTCTCTGTGTGGTTTTTTTTTGGTTTTGTTTTGTTTGGTTTGTTTTTTTTCCACATGGTGACTGTTAATGCTTTGTCTGTTTTGTAACAGCTCTTTAAACTGTTTCATTATGTTTCACTCTTACCTGAAACTAATGCGTCTGGGATCTCTTCTTGAGACCTAGAGGACTAATAGCTCTTAGATGATTCTGGAAATCTTCTTTTAAATTATAAAACCTTGTCTAGACTAGGATTACTGTTATAGATGTGTGTGTGTTGGCTAATTCTGATGAGTCCTTTCATATCAGTTTAGGTAAGGGGGTTCTGTGATTGGTAATATTTTCCTGCAGTTTTTTGGGGTTTTTTTGAGTTGTGGGTTTAATCCTACTTTATTTTTGTTCTAGTTTGTGCAACTGTATGAAGTATGGCCACGTATCCCACTTCTACTCATTTGTATGTAAATATGTAAATTAGCCGCAAATGGAAGGAATGCAAGTTTTCAGAATGTTTGAAAATTTTATTACATAAATATAGATGACAATTTTGCATAAGCAGAAAGTGTGATAATACCAGAATCATTTTGATGTAGTATGATATGAAATTACTAAGAATCCTACTATTAGTAATATTGAAAATGTGTATTTCAAAGGTTAAAAAAACCAGTTTTGATACTATGGTAGGAATATGCCATATTTTCAGAATTCTGACCAAGGACTTGAATTCCTGAAGAATTATTAAATTCCAATTCCACTTGACAAAGAAAGAAAGGCAAACAGGAAGAGAAAATTGATGAATGTCTAGGTAGAAGTCTCTGTGCATTAACACATTCACAAAAGATTAGATTCTGCTGTAACAGCATTTTGTGCTACACTTCTACAAATAAAAATGTTTGATCTACTTTTTTGTTTGGATTACATGAATTTCCCCTTATACCAGAAGATCTGAACCATACAGCAAGCGACACTAGCAGACAAGGCATGTCTGAGGGCAGGGAAGGTGGATGGGAGGAGAAGAAGTGAGATGGGCTTACTGCAAGGGAAAATTACTCCTCTTTGTATCTCCTATACACGGCACAGAAGACTGGCATCTGTATCACGAGATAGTTTCTTGTGTGGAAAGAGCTGGTGGGTATGCAAGAATCTGGCTGTAACACCATATCCATTGCATTTTCATATACAATATAGCTTTTATTATTGACACTTCAAGCCACTAACATTCTTAGTGGACAGTGTTCATAATCTAACCACACTGGTTTGACAGAACCGAGCTCTTTGCTGTCCTGGTTACTCTGCCTCAAAGTGCACAGTCCGGGGCATTGAGCCATCCAGTGCATGCCAGCTCTGTGCCACTAGAGGAAATATCAAACTGGTGGAACAAAAGGTCTGGCATGAGGCAGGGAATTTCTCTTTAGGGGTCTTCAGAGTCTATTCATTATTACCTGTAGCTTTAACCAAACAACTTTTCTACATATCTTTTAATAATTGTTGAATACACTATTGTGTTTGTCCTGCTTAAGGACGACATGTAGAGGTGAAAAGCAGACTAATACTACAAAATAAATTTAATTTGAAAATTAATTTGAAATTGGAAAGTAAAAAGGCTTTCATTGCACTTTCTTTTCTTTATTTTGCAGTCAAAGAGAAGTTGCCAGGGAACAGACTCTGCCAGGATCCTACATGAATCTACTCTGACTCCTTTTGGGACCAAACACAGAATCTTCTATAAGGCAATGTTACTGCAAGCACTCACTTTAACCTGCAAATTTCAAGTAATCTTCCTCCTCTTTCTTCACCAAATAAGCTAACTAAATTAAAAAAGCCTCAAACAAAAGCTTGCTTGAAGCAAAGCTCTTAGGTTTAAATTGCGAAAAGACAGTCTGAAATCCAGTGTGTATTTTAATTGTTCTTTTTCCATGGAAGTCTTGCTACTGCTGGGATAGTGATACTGCACATTTCTGTTTGTCATTTTTATTTCTTTTTTTTTAAGTATTCTTCACTATTGACTAAATTTGTATATGCAGAAACTATTAGAATGTGAATTCAGAAATTGTCCACTGCAGTTGCATGCAAAAAAGCAAATTTTCAAAAGCCTGATGTAGGAGTTTGATATACACACAGAATTACACACAGAATTAATAAGGTTTTAAAAGACCATGGAGATCATCAAGTCCAACCTTTATCTAGGTTAACAACCTGTCTAACATCTATACCATCTAAACCATTTAAACCATCTAAACCATCTAAACCATACCACTAAGTTCATCATCCAACCTATCCTTAAACACATCCAGGGACGATGACTCCACCACCTCCCTGGGAAGCCCATTCCAGTGGGGGATCACTCTCGCTGTGAAAAAGTTCCTCCTGACATCCAACCTAAACCTCCCCTGATGCAGCCTAAGACTGTGTCCTCTCGTCCTGTCACTGGGAGCCTGAGAGAAGAGACCGACCCCCGGCTGACTCCAACCTCCTTTCAGGTAGTTACAGACAGCAATAAGGTCACCCCTGAGCCTCCTCTTCTCCAGGCTGAACAATCCCAGCTCCCTCAGCCGTTCCTCATAGGGCTTATGCTCCAGCCCCTTCACCATCCTCGTTGCCCTTCTCTGGACACATTCCAGCAACTCAACATCTTTCTTAAACTGAGGGGCCCAGAACTGGACACAGCACTCGAGCTGTGGCCTCACCAGTGCCAAGTACAAAGGAAGAATCACTTCCCTGGTCCTACTGCCAACGCTATTCTTGATGCAGGCCAGGATGCCATTGGCCTTCTTGGCCCCCTGGGCACACTGCTGGCCCATATTCAGTTTCCTATCAACCAGCACCCCCAAGTCCCTCTCTGCCTGGGCATCCTCCAGCCACACCGGCCCCAGCCTATAACTCTGCATGGGGTTATTGTGGCCAAAGTGTAAAACCCGGCACTTGAATTTATTAAACCTCCTGCTATTGGACTCAGCCCATCTCTCCAGCCTGTCAAGGTCTCTCTGCAGAGCCCTCCTTCCCTCTGACAGATCGACACTCATTCCAAGCTTGGTGTCATCCCCAAACTTACTAATAATGGATTCCATCCCCTCATCCAGATCATTAATAAAGATATTGAATAAAACCGGCCACATATCTGTGCTTTTGCCTGATACAATTAATTTGTGTAACTGCTGGATGATAACATAATGAAGACATTGATATTGTGAATAATACTCTGGTGGCCAAATTACTTTCAGAAGTGTGTCTTGTATGAACTGCTTGAGTTCTGGTCCTTGGAGGTAGGAGACTCTTACAAAGAATAGCACACATGTGTCTAACAATACTAACTCCACCGCAGTGTCAATACAACTTTTCAGAGCTCTACAAATGGGCAGAGTTGACAAAGGGAAAAAGCAAAGTTAGGTCATCCAGGAAATGGACTAATTCAGTATTGCTTTTATCAGTTTATTTTGGACAGAGATTCTTTAGAAAAGTATTTGAATTCCTCTCTGCTGGATATCTGTCAGAAAAGAGAGGAAGTTATTATAAAACAAATCCCTCAAGCTGAGATGAATCTTTCCTGCTTTTTGATACAGCTGTAATCCTATAATTCTGCACAAACTGGTATTATTGTGAGTATTTTGCATTAGTACTATCATCTGCCACAGCTGATTTCTTGGAATTTGATAAAAAACGATGACTTCAAATGCATGATTGTATCATAAGTCACATCTAAGTGTGCTGCAAGATTAACCCAGGAAACAGTGACAAGTATTACCCAACTGCCATTGTCTTCCATACCATAAAATGTACTCATTATTTTTTGCATGACCCAAGGCCAAAGACAATGAGTAAAGCCTCTTGCAGTGGCCAGCAATGGCCTTCAGAGGGTGTGGAGTCAAATGAGTTCGGTAGGTACAGGGTCTTTCCTCTTGCTCAGGCCATAGCATGTGAGATGTTTGTACCTCAAGATTCAATTTGACATCTGCTTCACTGAGATTTATTCAGTAATAATATTCTCTTCTTTGAATGAGTATATTGCCTCTTCCAGAAAAGCTTGGAGCTACAAGCTAACCCTAAACAGCCCTAAATGTCCCTACAGTGCCTATGGCTGAACTCTTTAATAAGGAAGAGAAAATTGAGAATAGGAGATAAGACTACACACTGGGTGAGATGAATCTGATGGGACCGAGGAGGATTTCATTGCCATGCATGTCTTTGCTGCAGTGATAGCTGCTTATAGAGTAAAAGACAATTAAGTTTTGATTGTTGCCAATAAGGAACTTTATGCCACCACAGCTAATGCTCCAAGTACCCAGGGCTCTCTGAGAGGTTTCAGAGCAGACTGGGAACAGCTATGCTCCACAGATATAACCTGAAATTGGAAGCTATGACTGGGTGACAAGAGTTAGGTGCACACCATTTCCTCTTCCCTCTTTCCCGTCTCTGTTCCTATCCTCTCACTGGATCAGCCAGGTGTCTGCTGGAAAGAAACCCTATGGAGAAAGAACAGATCATCCAGTCCAAGGTGCCAAAATGGTAACCCTCAGCCCACATCTCACCAAATCTATGATTTGGATGCAGTTGATAAACTGTGTGGAAAATATTATGGCTTTAATGAAGCCTGTGTTCTGTTGGAGCATTAATAAACGGCATCTATTGGTCAGATTTGGCTTTTCCTGCTTGAATATTACGTGTACCTAGAAAAAGGTGTAAAGAAGCAAACATCGTGATGGAAAAAGGCAAGTATTGTAGGAATGAAAATAAACAGATGTTTATTTTCTTGTTTTGTTTAAATACACTATACCTTTTCACTGATGCCACAATAATTTTTCACTTTACTTTTTAAATACTCCTCCCTTTTTCATACAGATTTATTTTTCATTTAATATTCAAACTTTCTTAGTACCTGCACCGTCTGAAATGTCTGCCTTTTGGACAGAACATAACTGACAATTGGAACATTGCTGCATTTTTATTTTAATTGAAAACAAATACATAAATCTGCCAGTTGTGCTATGTCTTTTCCCTGATGAAAGGTCATTCGTAATCTTTTTTTATAGTTAATGGAATGCACCGTTGTGATTATACTGAAATCTGAATGCCTTCAGAAAGTTTGAAAACTAAACAATTGTATGCAAGATAACAGAGAAAAATAATTTCCTTTGAAGAATGACCTTTCAAAAGTGACTAGTCCACATCTTTTCAGTGATGCCAACATGTCAGCTTCACATTGTGTACAAACCTCCCTGTCTCTGCCATATGCAAATATCCTCACTAAAATGGTAAAATAACGCTACCTATCATAATATTTATTTTTTCACAAATGTTCATCAGATAATAGCTTTTAAGCATCTTTGAGTACAGAACACTGTAGGGGCTGTCAGCTTAGCCAGTTGATTTTGTTTACAAAATGTCAGCATTTCCTTTTTTCTGAAAAGGACAGATGATAGTGTCTTCTGAAGAAGGGAACCTCAGACCAGCTCTCAGCTTACACCATCAGCAGTGACCTCTACTGTCTTACACTAACAGCAATAACAAAAGGTAATTTTTGCATACATGGGAATAAAAAGAAGGTACAAGAATGTCAAGATAAATGAGATAATATTATACTATATCCGTTATAATTTTGTAATAAAAGATTGTGTTATATTTATATGTGCACTTTTTTCCCGAAATCCTCAAATTCAATTTTGTACAAATTAGAGTAAAACTGGGGATATACAACCTTAAGGCCTTTCTCTTAGGTGAGTGATTTATGGTCACTAAAGTTTACAGTTAGAAATGAAAAAAAATGAGAAAGAAAAATACTTAAGAAAATATTCATAAATCCTCTTAAAAACTAATCAGACTCTTTCGATTTTATAGCCAATTTCTACAAGGTATTAAATAAATTTGACTTTCAGAATACTACTTTATTTTTTTGCTTCTCAGAACTACTAGAATATGACAAAAAATAATGGAAAAAATGCATAAATTCCTATTCAGAAGAGCATTTCTGTGTCTATTGAGTTAACCAGTTAAATGCTCCAGTAAAAGCTTGTTTTTATCCCATTAGACTGTATGACCAAATTGATGACAGGAATTACATGTCTAACTCCAATAACCTTATGTCACATTCTGACTATACTTACATCCTTCTAACTTCCATTTTTTGTTTCATCCTAGAGATACTATTTTTTTTTTTTGTCCATCACAGACCCATGGACAGAAGTCTACATTTTGGACTTATGTGCCTATAAAATGTCAAATAGAGGTAAAGCAGCCTCAAAGGAAGAAAAATGCATATTGAACCACTGAAACACAAGCATTGACAAGCTTTTTGTCCTAAAGTTACTTCATGGATTAAAAAAAAAACACACCAAAACATAAATGCATACACTGCATCAAAATAGCATTGTCCTGTGAATAATGCTTTTTATATTGATGCAATATACCAAGCATTAGGTGAACACGGTGTTACAGGCTGAATGAGCCTTCTGGAACCTTATTGTTTTGTGATTCTACAAATTTAGGATTTGTATGCAGAGAATTTTAGCAAATTTTAACCAGTTGCCAGGTGGCAGGTGATCCGTAGGACTGCTTTTGACTTTAATTATCTTGTATAATGACTTCTAGCTTTTTTCATCTGATGCATTATAATGATCTAGAACATGGGCTTCTTTCATCTCAGCAACATCTTTTCAGCATATGAAAACCTTTCTAAGATTTTGAAATAGAAGCCAAAGAATTCTGTATAACATTTTGCATCCCTATTGTTTCATAGAGTGATAGGAGAATCCAGCTGCATGCTTTCTTGTTTGAGTAGATTATCTATTTATTTAGGTTCCTTTCCTATACCAATGCTTTTTGTCAACTGCTCCTTCTAGCAGCAGCAGTTCTTTTCTTTTGTTGGTAACAGGGAAGCATGAGTCACATTTGAGGAAGTTCTGCATTATTTCAGAACATTTAATTATATTATTTGCATGTCTACCCATTCATATTTTATTTCAATAACTTCAGGCTCCTGTCCAAGCCCAAAAGAATAGTTGTCATAATATTTGACTTCCTGTGATTCTAGTCTCAACATCTACAGGGACAAAGGTACATTCTAATAATCTACTATAATTGGTCCCTTTGCACAATTAATAAGTCAAGTCTTATCAATCAGTGACTTTCTGTTTGTGTAACAAGTGCTGCAGATACTATGCAGAGAAAAACCTTCACTGTCAGAGAAACTTTAAAGTCAAGTAAGAAGAGTGGCCGTGCTGGTTTTGACTGGGGTAATTTTCTTCGCAGTGACTGGCACAGGGATGTGATTTGGATTTGTGCTGGAAACACTGTTGATAATTGAGGCGTGTTTTCCTGACTGCTGAGCAGTGCTTGCATAGAGCCAAGACCTTTCCTGTTTCTTACAGCACCCCATCAGTGAGTGGACTGGATGGGGCTCTGGGAGTTGAGGATGCGGCACAACCAGGACAGCTGACCCCCACTGACCCCACGATATCCTCTACTGTGTGGCAAAATGCTTAGCCTATAAAACTGGGGGAAGAAGGAGGAAGGGAAAATGTTTGGAGTGATGGCATTTCTTCGGCAGATGGGTGAACACCTGCCTACCCACGGGAAGCAGTGAATGATTTTGCTTTGCTTGTGTACGCGGCTTTTGCGCTGTCTGTTATACTGCCTTTGTCTCAACCCAGGAATTTTCTCACTTTTACCCCGCTGATTCCCTCTCTTACCCCACTGGAGTGTGTGAGCGACTGTGTGAGGCTTAGCTGTAGCTGGGGTTAAGCCACATCAGCGGCTTATGATTTGAGATTTTTCCTTGTGACTTTTGAGGTAGAACTGTGTTTGACAGGGAACGGATCAGGTGAGCCATCAGCTGCTGCACATAAAGAAAACAAGTGTTAGGGCTTATTGGAGGCAAAAGAGTAGTTTTGGAACCCTCTGCCACCCAGCTGCTCTGCGTGGTAAGTAGTCAGTGAAAGCAGAAGCCATGGATATGCTGGAAAACCTCCTCACCACAGGTTCAGGATGACTCTTTCCAAGGTAAGAGCGCATCAGTGGCTTCAGTGTTTCTTGATAAAATATATCCTGAGGGAGGCCACTGAAATGGGATGTAGAACATGGCCATCCTGAGGCATTTGAGGTAGTCTAGGTTTAAGTTAAATATCAGGCATGTTAAGGAGAGGTGGACAAATTTATTATTCCCCATGCCAACTGAAATGTACCACTAGCAGTAGTGCTTCTCAGCAGGGCAGAGCAAGTGGGGGAACTGTCAGTGTGTCTTGCAAGGGGACAGACGACTTATTCAAGTTTCCCTCCCTCCTCTTCTGCCACTCAGAGTGGACAGGGAGAAGGGGTTTATCCCCACCAATTACAGACATTATCCTTCCCTTCTAGTCTACTTCCAGGATAATGTGCTCAAGAGCCAGCTAAGACCATCTCATTTGTTCTCTATTGCTGAACAGCTGGTTGTCAGATGCAGAACCTGACCATTTTTAGGCATTCCCTGAAAAAAAACCTCGTATAGGTAATAACTAAATAAGTCAAATGAGGTTTGGAATGACTGTATAAATTATGGGAGGAGAATCTTCCATGATGATTGAAGGAATGGGAGAACTGCAAGTGCTTCTTTCACTTCTGCCCTTGAGATTTCATGTGAAGATGATGTATTTCTGAATGTTGTCACTGCTGAAAGTTTTGCAATTCTGAAAAGATTATTTTTTTTATAGCCTTGCAAGAAGGGTGACCAGCAGGTCAAAGAAGGTGACTCTGTCCCTCTACTCTGCTGTCATGAATAGTTCACTTGGAGTACTGCATCCAGCTCTGCTGCATCTCAGCACAGGAAGGACAGGGACTTGTTGGAGTGAGTCCAGAGGAGAGCATGAAGATGATCGGGAGGTCTGGAGCACCTATCCAATGAGGAAAGACTGAGAGAGTTGGGGCTGTTCATCCAGGAGAGTAGAATTCTCTGGGGAGACCTTATGGCAGCATTCCAGTACCTGAGTAAGGCTACCAGAGAGCTGCAGATGGACTTTTTATAAGGGCATGTAGTAGTAATATGACAAGGGCTGAATAGCTTTAAATTGAAAGAGGGTAGGTTCAGATTAGATACTAAGAAAAAATATTTGCTGTGAGAGCAGCGAGACACTAGAACAGGTTGCCCAGGGATGCTTTGGAAGTCCCATCCTGGAGGTGTTGAAGGCCAGGCTGGCTGGAGCTCTGAGAAACCAGGTCTAGTGGAAGGTGTCCCTGACCATGGCAGGAGGATTAGAACTAGATGATCTTTAAGGCCATTTCCAACCCAAACCATTCTGTGATTCTATGACTCTGCAGGCAGGCTGGAACTGAATTGTAGCATTTCTAAGGGTTAAATATTCGAGGATAGCTTTTAGAAAGGTAGAGGAACATAAGTGAAATAAAAAGCATTATGTGAAACCCAAATATCCCATACCCAAATTTTCTGGTTTGTTATTTTGTCCTTTTTATTGCCAAGGACATTAAGCAGGACAGACAATTAGGAGTTCTTATCCTGCTGTTTTGTTCTGGAATTCATGATCTTTCCTTGAAGCATCCTAGTAACTATCACAGTACCTATTTGTTCATGTGTCATATCAGTAAATAAATGAAACATCACTTGCAGTAGACTGAACTTCATGGAAGGAAGAGGCAGGCCTTCCAAAGGGTTGAAAATAAAATTAAGTTAAAATAAAAAGATTACAAATGTTTCACTTAGAAGAACATACTGATTTGTCTATCTTTTAAATTCCCGACTGCCTGCTGGGTTATGGAAGAAAGGTAAGTATGATAATGTCATACAAAACATGATTTCTGAGGAGATGTCACACTCTGATTTAGATCTGCAGTGCCTTTAATTAAAATGTTGGAGTTTGGGGGAAGGGGTGTATTTCATGTCTGAGATGTTTGTGTAATACCCAAATATGGAATCCATTTTGGAATCAACAACAATAAATGACATAAGGTGATGAGTTATCATTAGTCTTATATGTATAGAGGACAAGTTAGACAAGCAAGACAAATCAACAGAAATGCATCTAAAGTGACATAGAAACAGGCAGAACTTGAATCTCTTGACTCCTGTTCTAGTATGTTGGAAAATTACCATCTGATCATTTAATACTCTGGGCTCAAGATTTAGAGAAACTTGTGGGTTAAACACATGGAACAGTTTGTTTCAAACTTAGACTATTGACATAGCAAAGCAATCGTATATAGGCAATAAATTCTTCATGAATTGTTTTTAAGGGGTAAAGTAAGTTGATTTTAGTTCTATAGTGTACATCATTAAGTCAGACTGATTGTTCAATTCAGAAGGATACAGATTTTTTCCAGTGCATTAGAACCAATTTGGCCACAGAAATATATAAGCTACATACAGGAGCTAATAATGTGTTTGTGAAAATATTTAGGAAGTTAAATTATTCCATAAATTGAACTATAGTTCACTGAAATTGTTTTATTTTAATATTAGTATGAACAAACTATGTCACAGATGCTAAAAATGTTGAACTTCAAACACATTTCTATCATTCTGATTTATATAAGTGTTTTTTTGGTTTTGGGCATGTTCAGTGAAAGATAAAAGTAAAAACTTGATATATCTTAAGGTGATAGGTGAATAAAGTGAAGACCTATATAGAAATAGGTCACAAACTCTCACTTGCATATAATAAATATTTTAATTCAGGTTACTGTAAAATGCTGTTTGCATTAACTTTGCAAAGAAGTAGTTCAGAGTAAAATAATTTTAGAACAGGAAATCTAAATTATATTTTCTGGCAGAGTTTTATTTGAAAGAAGTATTTATTACTTTAAATCAAAATTAATTCATTTTTTACAAATCATACAGTGGATGTAAAACCATTCCTCTAACATCTGATCAACCCACACATACTTTAGTCTGTCATTCTTTTTCTTTTTGCAGGTGTTGTTAAAAAAGATGCAAGAAATCTCCACTTGCCAAGATGCATGTGTTCTTAGCTATTTACAGCTTTAAATGAGAAAATAAGGCTTCTTAGAATTCTGAAAATGTTGAACTTATTTTTCCCCAGCTGAAGAGTGGGGTTTGCTTCATTTTTACAAGTATGTTTGCGTCAGAATGTTCTTCATCTTCATGCCAGGAAACTGAGCTGCATGTTATGGAGTTCAGCGGAGGGAAAGAGGACTTACTCTGCCTTTGGCAACTGCTACATGCACCTGATAATTGAAATAGACACGGTGATTTTCAAATATGATTGTCCCTGTGAAGAAAAATAGCTGATTAAGGAGTTTATTTTGAGATTTCTTCATGCCCTTTTTTTTATGTGTTTCTCTAATACTTGCATATAAAAAGTGACCTTCCATCTGAAATATTCCTGCAGTATACTCCAGGGGTTGTTAGATGGATTCATATGAGTTAAGATCATCATGCACAGAGAGATGGAGAATTTGTTCTATAAATCAAGCATTTGGGATGTTTTTAGAATGTCATGTATATGTCCCAATAACAATGAGATTCAGAAAATGAAGATATATTAAAGAAGCTGACTGTCCTTCAGTGTCCACCTCTATTCCCTTTACTTTCTTTTCAGTATGCAGATATCTTAATAGGGATGAAAGTCAAAAAATGCATAGTTACAATTACTCTTTCCATCCTCAGTTACTGGCCTTTATCCCACTCTATGCACTTACATATTCACATTGCTTTATTTTGCATTTTTTGAAAAGATCAGTCCTCTGGTCTGCGAGACAGGCTTTGCTTTTGAGCTATGCATGATCTGACATAATCTAAAGAGGTATACCCTTACTTATGCTGACATGAGGTAAATAAATTAATATGGGAAGATGTGATTTAATCTCTTCAGTGAAAACCATGTTGATAAAATCTTACTTTGCTTGTTGCAGGTTTTCTATACTATAAAACATTTTAAAATTCTGAAGCTAAACTCCTGTGAAATACATCATGTATCTTTTAAGAGCTTTTAAATAATGCCATATGAATTTGATGAGCTCACCTTCCCTGTACCAACAGAACTTTAATAACATTGTGACTTCACTAATAATAAATACATTTGAATAATATTTTATAAATTATTTTCCTTTTCTCTTAAAAACATCTAGATAATCTTAAAAAATAACGTTGGTAATTTAACAGTAAAAGACATATCTAGACCTAGATAGATAGATAGATAGATAGATAGATAGATAGATAGATAGATAGATAGATAGATACTCTTTTCATCAATAGTTTTATCCATCCCTTAACACCTTTTTTAATTTAAGTTCTCCTGTGATTTCCCCATTCCTGGACCTCTGTATACAATGTAAGAACTAAGATAACAATAAGCCATACATTGGGTTATCACAGGAATGCAGTTCAAACTACTGCTTGTGCACCTAAGCAAAAGTCTAATGTCTATGAAATGCAGGAGACTTGCCATTGGAAAGCTGCAGATGGAAAAGGAAACACACTTTCTGCCATGTTTGAAACAGTTAAATTTTCATACCTCTGAGATTATAGACCTGTCATATATCTGAGTTTAGCAGGGCCCTATTACTTCTAACCAACAGCAGTCTTCAGGTGCTGATTTTGACAACAAAATCTTGCATTTGCTGATCTTTCTCTACACCAACATCAACTAGTAAACTATATCCCATGCATATTTAGTCATCAGAATGAACATTATATCTATACCATATCACTATTTACATCGCTCCCTTATCCTTGTTTAGGGCTCTTTAAAGCTTGTATATCTTAAGCACTAAAGCTGTCAAATTGGTTATCCCCTGATCTCTCTTCAGGTGGGATATGTGAGACCCTGAGTCAGTCCCACAGCTGACCACTGCCAGCTAGGGAAGTTTTCTCTCATGTGGGTGCAGGAGCAGTCCCTCTTTCTCATCTTGTGATTCTGCTCCTACTGAAGCTCACTGCAGAAAGACTGATTGCACCAACCCAGCAGAAAAGCATCTGAAATTGTCTCATGGAGAGGCCTGATGTATGTTACAGCTAAGGCAAGGTAAACAGAGACAGCATGCTGTAGGGAGCAATGACAAGGTGTTAGATTGGCTCAAGCTGTCTTGTGTAATTTGGTTTTTGAAAGTGAAGTGACACAGCTTTTGTAGCTTGGGTATGAAAAGTAGTGTTAGTTCTGGTTGGTGGATTTTTTGTATAAGTTTTGGTGGGTTTTTTTCTTAAACTGCCTGTTAGTGCTAGTACTTGACGTCTGTGCTGGTTTTGCTGGATAGAGTTCATTTTCTTCACAGTAGATAGTATGGAGCTATGCTTTGGATTTGTGCTGGCAGCAGCATGAATAATTCAGGGATGTTTTCATTAGTGCTAGGCAGCACTTACACATAGCCAAGGCTTTTCTGTCTCACACCAATCAGTGGGTGAGAGAGGCACAGAAGTTGGGAGTACAAAGCTGGGACAGGACACCCCAACAGACTCAAGGGATATCCCATACCATATGGCATTGTGCTTAGCATGTGAAGCTGAGAGGTGAAGAAGGAAACTCAGGGAGGAGGCTCAGGGTGATGCTACTTCTCTTCCCAAATCACCATTACAGAGGATGGAGCCCAGCTTTCTTGGGGATGGCTGAGCACCTGCCTGCCCATGGGAAGTCATGAATGAATTCCTTCTTTTGCTTTGCTTGTGTGTGTGGCCTTTTCCTTCCCTGTTGAGCTGTCTTCATCTCAACACAACTTTTCTCATTTTAACTCTTCTGATTCTCTCCACCACACCACCAGGGAGGAACAAGGGAGCAATTAGATGGGGCTGTTGCTGGCTGGGATTAATCCATGACATCATTCATTCAGAAGTCTTACTTTAGGTTTGGAACCATTCAGAAACCCTGGAATTTGTTTGAAAAGAGCTACTAAAGTGTTAATGAGGTGGTTTTTTTTTCCTTTGGCTTCTTCTTCTTTTTTTTTTTTTTTTTTTTTTTTTTTTTTTTTTTTTTTAAATATGATTTTACAACTCCCGTTTGTGCTTAAGTTGGTCAAAGCTTTCAAAACCACGTCTAGTTCTGTCTCCATTCCATTCTAAATTGCCAGTGAATGAAGGGTTTGCTGAATATTTTTTAAATCTTTACTTTAAAATTAAATTGACTATTCAACCTTTTTGAACAGTGAACATTGATCTATTAAGGAAGACACAAATAATAATGGATTATGTACAATTTTCCCCTGCCAAATGCACCCTTGCTGTCATGAAATCAATGGTTTTCAAGCTTCAGCAAAGTGTTCTCAATTCTTTTTTCATTCCTAAGAAGCTCCTCATGTCCCAGTTAAGGCCCTCTTTGTACAAACATCCAAATGTAACCCTATTTGACCATTTGGTCTCTGAAATATTCTTCCCCTGAGCATGACTATCCCAGTTGTCTTCCTGTATATTTAAAAATCTATAAAAATACAAGAGGAGTACCTGTGAACAACATTAAATTCCCAAGTATGTTATCCATTACATGATCATCAAAATAGTTTGAGCTGTATACATAATTGCCGTTTGTTACTGATAGTCATCACTATGTGCACTTAAAAGTTGAAAATTAATTTCTCTTTATAGACACTCATTTCTAATTATAATTTTATGTTTCTGCTGAAATGAAAACATGAGAAATTTATTTTTTAATAAAAAAAACAACCAAAAACTTCCATAGGAAGAAATTTTCTTCCTTCTTTCTTTCCTTATTTTGCCCTAAAGTGGCAATATTTTATTTTAAATAGCTTTCAATCTTACTGTGGATGATTCCTTATGCTTTTTTAAATGAAATAAATAAAAATTACATTGGCAAAATCATGCCATAATTTAGTAATGAATATGGCAAACACTCTCATTAAAAGGAACATACAGATCTAGACTTAGACTAAATATTGACCTATTTAACTTGTAATATAAGCCCATATACATTAATAAAGCAGTTGAGTCCAGAGACACACACAGGGCTGTTTCAGCAAGCACCTGTCCACCTCAGAATCAAAAGTTGCTGTAAAATACATCTAATTCAAAATTATAGCAAAACAATAATTTTAAAAAAACCCTACAGCAAAATAAAATATTCAATATAAATTATTGACAGAAGAGATGACTGCAAAGTTTTTTAAAAAAATTGACCAAAGGAGATTTATTTTTATGATCCTACAAATATTTATTTCACAATTAGGAAAAAAATCCCCAAAATCATGAAGAAAAGAATACATCAAAAACCCCAAATCCACAATAAAACCAAGAAAAAGACACAGTTTGTCTTCTTCCTTGTTTTATCTGGGATGGCAGAAGTTGATTAGTCTTTCAGAAATAAAGATTTCTATGAGAATTATTGCTAAGAAATTAGATCTTATTTTCCTAAATTATCTGCTTCTTGCTGCTGTGCTGAACTGTAATAATTTATTTTTTAAATATTTTAATTTTTACTGTTAAAAATCATCTACAATACCTCTCTGTAACCATAATACTTGATGCCAGGAAAGATTTTGAGAAAATAAGCGAGTGTTATTCACATAAAGTCTTTGAACCATTTTTTTTTAGGGAACATACTATTGATTGTGTCAGCATCTCACACTTCGTGCAAAGACTCAGCATGGAACAACAACTCATTCTACAATGAAACATAAGACATGATTGCCTGATTGTCTTGAATCAATCCCATTAGCCCCAAAAACACTACAATACTTTCCTCAACCGATTTGGCATGGAATTCATCCTAATTGATTTCTAAAAATATAAATATACATTGCTGCCATTCTATTTTATTTTATCCTGTTCTTGACACAAAACTCTTCTGACATATTGAGCTTTGCAACCAAATACCTACATGAAAGGGAACTGTAAGTAACACAAAATGCATGTGATTTGTTCCAAAACCCAACCTTACTGAAGCTTATAAAGCATATATTTTAAATAACATATTAGCAAACACTAGTCCTTCTGTAAGAATGTACCTTAAACTAGCACATCAAATCTGCCCTCAATTTCTTCCTATGTATTGAATTGGAACCCTACTTAAAGGTGTTTAAGCTTTAAACCACGAGCTTTTAGATACTATTTTTTATTTGATGTGGTGTAGTGAAATGTTTCATCGAATTGATGAGAATCAGTGTTGCAGTATAATAACCACTGGTGATGCTTGTCATATAAGTCTTATTATCTATGAAAGTTACAGATCAAATTCTTCTTAAAGTTAAATTGTTATAAGATCAGCACTGCTCAGTTTCTCAGAAGTTACTAGAAACATCTTTCAGCAAGTGCATGTCTTCCTTCTTTAAGTAATTTTCTGAGTCTGGTAGACAAATTCAATCCTAATGAAAGCTGAATGTCTTCTAGTTTACACCACAATGAACTGAACCATTTCAATCCATTTTTGAAGACTGCCTTTGGGAACTCTTTCATAATATACAATAACTATATTTGTTGACTTCTCTATTCAGTCCTACAGCCTAGATATGCCTTACTCCACTGTGATTCTGGAGGAAATCTATTGAAGTCAAGGGAGATACATGAGTTTAAATAGTTGTACAAGGAGGAGTGCATCATGAGAGTTAGAGTAGAAAAGGATGAATCAACTGTCCTCATTTAATTTTCAGCTGAAGCTTGTGCTATTCCCTGAAGTTTCTGGAGGTAAAAGAATGGTGCACTAACTCATTATCATCCTCTCAAGTACATCTGTGTTTCTGCAATTTAAGTTCAGTATATTAAAAAAATATAAATAAAATCCTGATTTACCAGTTTTATGACACTAGCACTTGTTCTGTACTGAAGAAACTGGAAAAATGGTGTCCTAGGAGTCCAGATGCCGACTAAGGCAGATATGCATCTATTGGGATTTAAGGGACAATACTTATGGGACAATAGCACTTTCCTCATCTTAAGGAATAGGTCTGAAATCTGTGCAAGATTCTTATTTTCAATTTTCAGGATGTCATTTAGGTGCAGTTGCAGACAAATAACATGACAGAAGGTGATCCTAGTGCCCTGTCCATCCCATAATTTCTTTAGACTATAAAAAGCATAGAGAGAAAGAAGTTTTTATTTGATATATATATAATGCCAAGTACATAAAAGCATTTGTACATAATCAGGAGGCCAGTTCACTGGCTCTGTGTGCTGAGGGGGGTACAGATGTGTAAACAGGAGAGATGGAAGAGGAGAGTGAAATGCAGAACATGTTGGGCAGTGAGATACTCAGTGACTTATTTGAACTGACTGAAAGTTAGGAAAGCATACTGCAGGATCTATCTATTGCTTTGGAAACTAAGAGTGATCAGAGTTTGACCTGCTGTGCCAAGTCTGGGAACCCAGGTCTGCCAGGGCTATCCAGTGCCCTTCCTCCCCAGCCAGCCCTGTCCAGCCAAGTGAGGGGAGCTAAGGCTGGCCCAGGGGTGGGGATGGGGTTGGCCACAGCCCAGCCATCCCCAGGAACTGCTGCAGGCCCTGAGCCAAGAAAGAAAAGCAGGCCCTGGGCTGGAACAGCATCAGGTCAGGAAACAGCCAGACATATTTCCAGCAAAGGGTTGGCAAAATTACAGTGATAAGAGAGATCCAAGTGCAAGCAAGTCTGAGGTTCAGAGACAGAATTTGGATCAATGAGGAAGCAATGGGGGATGGTAAGCTGGCAACACAGATGCAGTGTATTATGCATGGCTTGAGAGCCACAGCTGGTAAGCATATCCCGGGGAAGGGGTCTGGACTTTGTTAATGTTCAGCAGCTTCACTTTATATCACTGTACTCTTTCTCTAGCCCTGAGCTGAGGTGGTTAAAATAGAAAAGGAGGAGGGATGCAGTAAAGGCCTTTAAACTGTGTATTTAGATGTTATATCTGTGTGTATAATAAAATGGAAAAGGTCATGGCTAGAGTGAGTTGGCTGCTTTTTCGAGCTACTGTAGCTAGACTTTTAGAGCCTCTTGTGGTTGAATGTTTGCAAGGATAACTTGGACTGCTCTTGGAAATTCGTTCTGGATGAAAACTTCTGTGGACTTTTCATTCGTGTGTAAGTCAAGTTGGCGATAGCCAAACTACAAACTCTTATAAAGCACTTATTTCTAGTCACAGAAATTAAATGCTTGCTTGTGGCTTTTTGTATTTTACTTTTTTTTTTTTTTTTTAATTCTTGAAGTCTTTGAATTCTGAGGTATATAAATTTAGGATTATTGTTTTAATATCTCTCCCCTATTAGAAATAATGAATGTGTTTAGAAGGAACCAACTCTTGCATTTTACTCACTGTAATTTTCAAGACATAATGACTTACTCTTTCTCCTTTTTTCTTCTTCCTACTTGCCCATGCACTGCATGATATTTAAAAGTTTGATATTTTTACTGGCTATTCCTTTAGAAATGACTGTTTCATGTTCGAGCTTTTCAAAACAACCACAGTATCTCTGCCAGCATATTTCCTTGTTTCAAATGAGACTGGTAACACAGCATTAATCTATGAATATCTGCTTGGTACTAGCTGAGGGGTACAAAACACTCTTCCTCCTGCCACGTTTCAGAGCTTTTGATGTGCTTCAACTGGCCCCATCACCTCAGAATACGAATTTCTTCCAAATGTGAAATTGTCAATATGTCAATATTGTTAATTTACAGTACTGCAGCTCTACCTAGCAATGGTGCCTTTTGCCTAAATTACTCTCCCATACTAGTTTAATACTTTCTGTGAAAACAAGTCAGAGTTTTGTGCCATAGCCTCATTATGTTACTTGGGTGAATTAGTGTCTTCAAAGTTTACTGAGCGTTTCCTTTAAGCCTTATTCTTCTCACATACATTTGATACAAACAAAAGCCAAACAGCTGCCTTCCAGTTATTAACTTGACTCTGCAGAAATGTCTTTGGTTTGGATCACAGTGCAGCCTTCAGGATATGTATTATGAAATCTTGCACTGCATTTTGCCTCAGCTGCTCTAGGTGGGTTACTTTCTCCTGTTTTGTTGTTTTTTTTCTCACTATGCTCAGTCTCCTCTATCCCAATGCATCTACTATCATTCATGGCAAAAAAATTCTCACCTTATTATTGAAGGTCTCCTTTTAAATGTTCAGTATACATACTTTAGCATGATATGATAGTAGTCATTTGTACATGAAGATTATACCAGCAGAAGTGGAACTGTGCTGTCCTCTCTGCTCAAGACACTAACAAAGCATGTGGGAACTCATGCTAAACCTAAGTGCTGCAGTTTGCAAAGCAACAGTTTTGCATGTCAGCATCTATTCTTACTTGTTTCCCATTCTATTCTTAAGAATAGAGGATTGTGTAGCTGAGGTGCATAATAGGTGTTTAAAGTTTGTCATCTATGCACTTGCAAAGGTGTTGATATCATAACACAGAATATTCTTATCTGAGAACACAGCTTGCTCACTCTTATTATCCAATGAAAACTTCAGATTATTTAAAAAAAACCAAAAACCAAAAAAACCCAGATGAACAGTTAAATCTCTGGGACTGTTAATTTTTTACAAACAATACAGACATCTAGGTGATTTGTTAAGGATTCTTTATTAGCTATCAAAGGCTGAAGCCCAGATTTTAAGTGGTAGTGAAGTAAAAGGTGGTAGGTGCTTGAAGATTCAAACCATACATTGATATCATGGTAAAATAAAAACTGGCGGTGAACATGACTCCCTGACCTGCAGAGCAACAATTACTTTCCTTTGTTGCAAGGGTCAAAAAACTGTAGCAAGGAAAAAAGCCCATGTTACCCATTGGCATAGTCAGGCTGTCTGTGGTATTTCTAGCTTTGCCTGCTTTCCTTTCATTGTGACCTAGTGAGTTGTCACAGTGGAACAAGTTTGAGTGAGAATATTTGGAGTAAAAGAAATGCCCTTGGTTAGCAAAGTCTATGTTCTTTTCCCTAGTGTTGAGGATTTATGCTTTAATCCATCAGACAAGCTCATAGCCTATCCTCACAGCTTATTTTCTACTTGATCCTTTGGTTAAGTCATAATCCTATGTGTGGCATTGCAATAATGAAAATTATGTCACAAATTCAGCATAATGTTTTTGCTGTAGGATGAAGCAGTAAAAGGAAAGGAGCTAAGTGAGAGTGAATTGTAGTTGATTATAGAAATCTTTGAGAAATAAAATTATATTTCTCCATTTTTTGATTTTACGAAATCTTCAGTATACATTGTACAGACTCCAGAACTGCTACAGCAAAAAAGGCCTTAGTCTGTATTTTCTCCCTTATATTTTTTCTTAATGTCAAATATATATCTGTTTTTTTGGGAAGATAACTTTGAGTAAGAATTTCATAATTACAATAGTCAGTTTGGAGAAAAAAAAAAATTAACATTATTGCTGGAGGACTGAACTGGGACTTGAGAGCTCTGAATTAGTGGATAAAAACTTTTCAACCTTGACTTTTAATATATGATGTTATTTTGGAGTGGATGATGTCTCTCCACGTGTACTTACAACATATAGTACAATGAGTCTCTATTGAAAGCAGACAGTAAGTGCCACTACACAGTATTTATGATGCTGCCAATAAGAAGCAGGGCTGAACATGTCTGCATGCTCAGCTCTGCACAGTTCAAGAGAACAGTAATACAAATGATGCCTTGGTTTTTTTCTCTCATATTTCTGGAGTTTTTGCTTGACTATATGATTCACTCATAAGCTTTCTTGTAAGGCCTTTCCCATAGTTTGCAAAGTTTTGTTCAACATTCTATGAGATTCTGTCTGACAGGCCATACCAAATTCCACATATTGTGGGGAAAATTCACATGATACCGAAAGTTGATTTGCAAAGTTACATGTCCCTAAGTTCTATTTTGCAGAAACCACGGAGGTTCATTGTGCTATCTAGACCCACAGGTTCAGACACAGCTGCTCATCTGTTCCAGCCTGGGGACTGGTTCTATGCTAAATGGTGGGACAGTGACCCTCTGCAAACTAAACAGAGAAGACTGTTCAAAGTTCTGCAGACCACCCTTACTGCAGTTACAGTTGCTGGTGAAGGACCCTGGATCCACTCACTCCAGGATTAAGAGAGTGTCTGCTCTGCTCCTGAGACAACTGGCAAAGCAGAGACTGATGCAAATGAAGAAAATGGAGTTTAAATTTTTCTCTCTGTGTTTATTACCTGTAATATCCACAACCATGAATTAGGATTGGAACTGAAAGTTGCATGTGGCCTAGGCCAAAATGTGTCTAAACTTCTGCATAAAAGGAGCTATTGGATTTATATTCTAATGCCAACAGCAAATGTCCTAATTAGCGTTTGTAATATCATAAACTTCAGTTATTTTTCCTTTATAGGTCAAAGAGGAAGAATTGACAAAGACTTAGCTGAAATTTGGAAACAAACCCGTATTTTACATCAGGTAACCCCTGATGAAAGCCCATTAGACCTTGAGAAGGTCTTCCATGCACTCACTTCAGAGTTGCCAAATTGAACCTGGATAAAGCATTTGTTCATATTAGTCTTATTCATAATTAGTATTTGTATAATTGTACACTGCATGAATCAATGTCATTGCTGTTGTTTGTCCTTTTGGTATAGGTGTAAGCATAAGTAGTTTAATATGTAACCAAGTAAAATTAGTAGAGACTAGACAGGTAGGGTTCTTGCTTAGCCTGTAAGGGGGGGAAATGATGCCTTAGGGTTTCTCTCTCATCTTTTTGGAGTTTTTGCTTGACTTTATGGTTCACTCATAAGCTTTCTTGTAAGGCTTTCCCATGGCTTGTGAAGTTATGTCTAACTTTCATTTTGAGATGGCATGTGTAATAAAATAGAGGCCCAGAGAACGTGGAGAAGCTGCAGGTGGGGCACAGGGCTTAGACAAACTCTGGTTGGATATGTTGAGGGATGTAAGCTTTGATGAATATTATAAATATGCTGGGATAAAGGCTATTTTTTCTCTCTTTTGGATCTGGAAACTTTCATTAAAGAACTGCACCTTTTTACCTCTATTAATTTTGTTTGGAAGTTTTTTTCTGTTTTAGGCACCACTAATAATTCTGCATGTTTTAAATATTTGTTTGATTTACTATTTTTTTTATAGATACTTGTAAGTTGTTTATCAACAACTTGTTGTTTAACATATAAGTGTTACATACTTTTTAAATGCCATCACAGCCACAGAGAAGGAAGTGTTTCAATTTATAAAAAGCACCATTCTGCATTTTTGTAGCACAAATACTGTAAATGTTAAATTAACTACGTGGGAGTACTTTAAATTACATTATCTTTAAATCCAAGCAGAGTCTGGCCCACATAAGTTACTTGTTAGCAACATAAGAAATCATGTCATATAACAGTAGTTGAATGGGCACTAACAGGTTTTGTAGTTTAATTAATTTTTAAACTTCCCAAGAATAATTCTTATTATCTGATGTTTTAGATGCAGCATGGAACTGAGAGGACGAAACTTTTCAATAGAAAGCACGTCTTCTCCTTTGGCAATTGGGATTATCACTAGCTGTAATAAATAAAGTGATTTCCAAATGGAGTGTGTCTATGTAGTGTGTCTTGATGCAGTTTGGGCATTATCTTTTATGATATTCAGGTTTTGACTCAACTGCTATTATCATAATTTCAGACAGGCATGTGTAGCTCTATTGTAGCTAAATGAAAATCCAGTCTCCTATTAAGTGAATTTTTCTTCTAACATTTAAGTATTTCTCCTTCAAAATGCTGCCCTCAGACCTTGTACATTTAGGGATTTAAACAGCAGCAGGAGCAATTTATATTTTTATTTTTAATAAATGGCACTTGAGGCACTTCGGACAGTTATAGTAGAATTAGCAGTTTGGCAATATTTGAAGTGTTCCCTCTGAGCAGCAATCACACAACCTTGTTATATCATTATGAAATAGAATCTAAGCTTCACGTATATCTTGTTAGGCTGCAGTGTTAAAAAAATAAAATAATCTCATAGGAATGATCTTAGATCATATACTGTGACCGCTGCTATTTTCAAATTGATTTTGAAGTACTGCCTTAATGCAGCCATAGTAAAGTAGTCCAAAGAACTTTTTGTAATGAAAAGAAAAGAAAGTGATGCCTACAGATATTTGTGTGACATATTTTACAGTGTAAGTGTGTGGATATGTGTGTATACATTGGGTTGAGTGATCTCAGAGATCTGTCAGAGTTAAGTTTAATATGCGTGGAACTGCTCATTCTTGTCAAAGTCTAAGGTGACCTACATGGGTCTTCACAGAATCACAGAATGTGCTGTATTGAAAAGTACCCGCAAGGATCATCAAGTCCAACCCTTAGTCCAGCACAAGACCATCCACCAGAGTCACACCATGCTTCTGAGAGTGTCGTCCAAATGTTTTGTGAACTCTGTCGGTCTTGGTGCTGTGACAATTCCCTGGGGAGCCTGTTCAATGCCCAGCCACCCTCAAGGTGAAGAACCTTCTTCTCATATCTAACCCAAACCTCCCCTGACACAACTTCAGGACGTTCCCTCGGGTCCTGTCACTGGTCATCTCATAGGAGAGATCAGTGCCTGCCACTCTTCTTCCCCTCCTGAGGAAGCTGCCACTGCAGTGAGGTCTCCCCTCACGCTCGTCTCCTCCAGGCTGAACAGATCAAGTGCCCTCAGCTGCTTCTCACACACTTCCCCTCAAGGCCCTTCACCACCTTTTTTTGCCCTCCTTTGGACACTCTACAATGGCTGAATATTGCAGTGCCCACAACTGCCATAATATTATATGAGGCCACATCAGTGCAAAGTGGGACAGTCGCCTCCCTTGACCAGCTTGACCATATGGTGAAATTTCTAAAATATCCTTTTTTTTTTTTTCTGTTTTGCTGGGCCTAAGGTGATTAGAAGAAAGGGAGGGTTTTATTGCTTTATGTGATGTACCAGTGGTATAACAAAATTCAGTGTTTCAAGTTCTTATTTTTATGTTATAATCTAAAGCATGCATGACTTAAACTCTTGATTATAGGGCACTGTGTGTCAAATTTTCCAATATTTTCCTGTGTATACTGAGTATCATGTAGCTCCCAATGTTTTGAAAACACTCAGAGCATAGAGGTTCCTTTCTAACTTGATTTTTTTTCAAGGAAATCTGTGGAGGAAGCTGACTAAAGGAATTTTTTTCTTTTCATGTACAGCATAAGAATGAATTGCCTCCTAGAATAATCTTATCTGTCATTTCCAGTGACCCAGGCAATATAGGATCTTGCTTTTCCTCGATCATGGAATAGGGCAGGCTGCAAGGCATATTTGAAGATCACCTAGCTCAACATCCCTGCTATGGGAAGAGCCATATTTTATTAAATCAGGGTTCTCAGATATGCATTCAAGCTGACCTTGAACACATCCAATAATGGGACACAGATTCTCTGGGCAACCTGTTCAGTGCCTCATCCCCCTCAAAGAAAAAAATTCTTCCTCCTGTTTAGTCTAAGACTAACTTCTTTTAGTTTAAAACTGTTTCCCTTTGATTCCATGGTACAATTTAAAGTGGAAAAAGTAAAGGAAAGAGAAGGATAGTAAGCTTTATGTCTCCTCTGGAGATCACTTAAGTTTTATATTGAAAATAGAAGTTGGTATGGAGAGAGAACTTGTAAAAATATAAATAATGTTTCTAGTGTCACTTTATTATCATTTATAGGAACCCTAGACTACAGTAAAATTGTCCATTTTTTTCTTATCAAGTGATATAAGAAGAAAACAACTCCCTAAATTTTACAATATTGTAAAGACATGCTTGTGAAAGTTCAATCACCACCAGTCCGTAGTAGTTGAGACTGAAACAATATAATTAAGTTTATCATACTGGGGGATAAACTGTGTGCATATAAAAACAATGCAACACTAGATCTTTAAGGAGAAAAAATTAATAAATGTATCTAACATTAACAGATTAGATCTAACCCTAAACAAATAGCCTTCAAAATGAAGTGTAAGACTAGAAATCCTTAGATTTGTGAAGGTTAAGCCTTTAGAGAAGATATTAAGTTTTGATCAAAACTGGAGAAAGAATATATATATAATGTGGTCAAATGGTAAGTTTCAAAAGATAATTTTCTTCAGAAGTATTGTATAAATAATATCTAGCCAAATGTTGGTCAAAAACTGTAGTCCATTACAAAAGAACTCCAGTAGGAAACTATTCAGAAATATAAAACTTGGCATGCTATGGCACATGGACGAAGAAAGAGTCAGAAAAATTGAGACAGAATAGAAGAAAGTAAATAAAACTGTTAAGAAGGGTAAAAATACTTCAGAACACTTAGGTACTGTGTTGAAATTGGTATACTCAACTGAAAAAGGTGAGATAACATCATGAGCAATGGGAAATTACACATATAACAGGACCTTGACAGAATTGCTAAGTAAGGTATAAATTACTGAGGCAACCATACTGCACATGGCAAATAAGCGTGTATGATGCACAGGAAGGACATGGAAAGGGAAAAAGAGAATATAAGAGCAGCAATTCCTGTAGTAAAGGGTGAGTTGAGGAGTGCCTGCCAAAAAAGCCACTACAGTAAGGCAGGGATTCTGTTGTTTTGACTGTGCACATTGACCAGCTCCTCTAGCAGGGGAGATTTGAGCTGCTTTTTCAGTATTGGCCATGGACATGTGCGGGAAACAAACCAAACATTCTATCTTAGCGCATCTGTCTTGCTCTGAAAGACATTTGCTTCAAATAAATTTTGCCATTCAATTTTTCAAATGAGAAATATTTTAATATTGAAATCTCTCAGAACCTGCTGATGTGAGGACCTTTCCTTTGGTTCCTCGTGACAGCAGGAGTATGTAGATAAATATTTACACTCGCCAGAACTCACCTAAAAGAGAGAACTTCAATTGCTTTCACAAGGTGATTGAATGCAGTGCTGCTTGCTGAAATTCTGAGGTTGGTTTGCTAAATGTCTGAATCTACAGATAAATAGTCAGATGTCGGTTCTGACTCAGATGGTACCTTTTAGGTGCACTTGAAATTTTTTCTCTTTTCTGAAAGGATTCCCAGATCCCAGTTGCTACTGAAGTCCAATAATCAGCCTGAGTTGTATGTTTTCCTTTAGGCGAAGATAACACTGGCCATTTTGAGGCGTGTGCTTATGATGTGGAAGAGTCCATATGGAGCAAGTGCAGGTATTTCTTTAAAGTAGCTAATATCTGTGCTGTCATTTACATCTGCAAAACGGTCACAAATCCATGATTTGTGAATAGCCATTTGTGCTTGGAACTGCAAAAAAACTAGGCAAGCTCTAGTGGTGGTCGCTCTCTGAAAGCCAATACCAGCTTCTGCTTCAGATCTGAACTCCCTCTAGATCCCAAATATTACAATTATGGAAGCAGACTCCTCTACTATTTAGGAATTATCTGCAAAGAAAGGCAACAATAGATTTTTCTTATAGTCCGGTAAATATGACTTTTGCTGTCAGCAATACTGGTATGTAGCTCTCTACTGACCTGAGAGCACAGGATCTTGGATCTTGCCCAAGTCATGGCATCTATTCCTGTCACCTTGTTAAAGGTTAGGGGCTGAATGACTGCTGTCCAGCCTCTGGGAGCCATAATATGTGTGTTTCATCAATGGGAAGGAGCCTGACAAACCCAGGGACTTCTTGCATGACAAATGTCTGCTTGTGGACACAAGAGGTACAAAGGAAGTTTTTCAGCTCTGAGTGGGAGCAGCAGGGAGGGAGAAACTTAAGGTCAGAAAGAACAAAAAAATGGGCTTGAGCACATCAAAGGCTGACAAAGAATCAGCCACCGTGCACATCTCTCTCCTCCTGACAAAATGCTCTGGTAGCTCCTGCCTTGCCCTGGAGTTCCCCTAGGCTCCAACAGGCTTCCTAAGAGAAGTTTAAACGATCAAAACCGATATCTCATGAGCTAGAGACACATGAGAGGAACAAGTCTAGTACCAGACAGAAGGAGTGGATATTAGGATGTTTTCATAACCTGTCACTGGAATGAGACTCCTTTGTATTAATTACTCTGTTAATACCGTTAATACTATTAAACTATTAAAGCATTAACTGGTCTGTCAGTAAAATTGTGGCACTATGTTCCCTTTTGCCAAGAAGAAAATTTTGAGAGAAACAAGAAAGGTCTCAGTCTTCCCTGGTCAATGTTATCTTGAGCTTTCGCTGAAGATGCGGACACTATCATCAATACTTTGTGTTTCACTCTATTGCATAAATACAGTAGTTAAAGCTGTCTTGTTTATTGTTGGAAAGGCATATTTCTCTCTACATCAATATGGATAAGTAGAATATAACATTAGTTTACAGGTGTGTTTAGGTGGTTTAGAGGTGGATTACCATTGAGTAGTACACATGATTTTGATTAATCTTAAAAGGTTCGGGAGAGGATGGGACTTGAATGATTCATCTCACAAGCACAAAAATATTATGTGAGCTTCATCTGAAGCATACAAAGCTGGATTTTTGTTTTTATGTATACAGGCATACTTGCACACATGCATGAATGAATAATGAGCAGCTCCTAAGGAAAAAGAGGTAGAGGCATCTTATTTAAAGCATAAATGTGGCTTGTATTTGTGTTTAGATATACTCTTTAAAACTCTATAGTTATAACCATGTGTTTGTCTTAAAAAATATTTGATTTTTGGAACTATTTCAGAGCTAATTATTTACATGAGATTATTTGGAGAAGATTGTCAAATAGTGAGAAGTAAATTAATGGTAATGATTAAAAATTAGGAATGGAAAGCAGAAGCCAGACAATGTGAGTGTAAATCAAATCTTTAATTTGTCCAAAGGCTAACAGTTGTTATGATATTTTCTATGTCAAATTTTCTACAGATAATTGTATGTCATGTAAGAAAGGAAGAAAGTACTTCAGAGAAGAAAAATTCAGAGTTGACACTAAATTATTGAGGCTAGTCAAGTATAGTGAAGCCTGAAAACATTCTGAAATAAATAATAAGGTTGGATGAAGAGGCAGTGGGACAGGTAATGTAATTTGTTCCTAACAGGTGTAAGGAAATGCTAACTGCAAGGAGTGGTTGGAGTTGTTCATACCTCTGGCATCCAAAAGAAAATGTAATCACTGAGCAAATAAATCCTGCTGGTGGTTAAATTTAAACAACTGAAGGAAAATAGAACTGCACAAACAAATTCTTTTCTTACTGGGTATCTGTAGTGTGAGGTGTGTGGCGTCAGCCACACAGATAGAGAAGTAAAGAGAAGGATGTTTGAGGCACAGCAGGGCTGGGGCAGCCTGGGGAGGACCCTCTCCTCCAGCCCCAACCGATGATCCAGTGCAGGGACAGTGACCAGGGCTGGCAACAGCCCGACCATCCCCGAGTGCCATCGCAGCGCCAAAGCCCAACTGGGACAGTCCCCGGGCCTGGCTCATCAGGGATCAGGGCAGTGCAGGGGGCAATGGCTGGGCCTGAAAGGAAGTTCTCAGGACACAGGGATGGCTCCTGGCTTCTCACAGCCCTTTCCACAAGATTCTCTCTCCAACTCTCGCCATGTGGTTTGCCCACTCTTTTCACTGAGCCGAGGCTGAGCCAGTCCTCCCCTGGCCAACAAACTCTAGCCTGGGGCAGCAGGAAAGGTCTGCACTTGTACAGGGCTTGCTTGATGTCTTTAGAGGCAACAGGGATTTTGGTTAATAAAGAGAGGTTCACAGGTCTTTGTTGGTTTTCGTCAATCACCTTGGTTGATTAAGGTAGCTCTCTCTGGTACAGAAACCACATCCTTCATCCTATGCTTGGTTGCAAGCAGCTTTGGAAATTAAATTAAACTACTTAAGTAGGATTGAAATATTTTCAAATGCTGTGCAGATGCTCTTTTGAAATGTCCAGAGGAGTTTTTGTCCAGAGAAGCTCAAAAGCATGCATCACCTGCATACACAAATTCCAATTGAAATAAAACTTTTGTCATTGGCTCAAAATTTCATTTTTAAAATTACATTAAAAAGTGACAGTTTTTGTTTTAAAAGGGAGAGATTTTTCTACAACTTCTGTGTCTATCACAATGGTAACTTCCATTAACTCACAAAATCTTGGTATATAATTTCAATGATTTTGAATTAGCATATAAAAATAGGAACCTTGCATTGATGTTGATTTGCTGGGAATCTAGCTATAATCTGGCTTCTCAATCATTTAGTTTATAGCTAGTGTCAAGCTAGATTAACTTAGTTAAACTTTGATTTCAGTTTTCAAGAGTTAGTGAAATTGTCCTGCAATGGATTTGCTCTACAGCTTTTGGCAAAAAATGTTCATTCTTATAACTCTGCATGGGAAACATGTGAATTCAAGACATCAAAACAATAAAGAAATTCAATAAGAAAATAAAACTTTCACTTCAGGTTGGATTTCATGGTCCAAATTAAGTAGAGATGGTAGAAAATCAGGTAACTTACAGAATGATGATGATGATGTGCATTTACCTTGGAATGCACCAAATCTATTTTGATTTCTGGACACATAATTCATAGCAGTGACTTGAAACCATGTTCTCCATTCTCGTGGATATGTGCAGGTTGCTCTCTTTCTCAGCCTTTGCTGATAGAGCTATTTTTCTTTCATATAAGAACAGCCATATTGATTTGCTCATGGACTGGAATATGCTGTGTTTCTAAATGACCAAGGTTTCAGTTGTGCTGTTGAAGGTTCAATATTCAAACTGAAAACACAGAAAGCTCAAAAACATTTTACACTCTTTAAATATGTGAAAAATAAAGTATGTTAAACAGTATTGTTTATTAAATGCTTATTATCTTGGGTCAGAATAAATTCCATATTCATATCTTTATTTATATGAACAGTATTTTTCTAATACAGATAATATTTGGGCATATTAATCTTTTAAGGGAGAACATGGTAGCATCAAAAAAACTTCAAAAACTTCATTTTTTTAATTTTCTTTATTTTCTTTTCTTTATTTTCCTATTAGACTTCCTCTTGTGTTTCATAGCATACATAGTAACAAAGAAAAGTGACTGGTTTCCCAAGTAGGATTTTTTCCAGACAGATGTGAATAATTAATCTTACATCTACTGACAGAAATACAATTATTATAGCTTCTCAATAAAAGTGCTATATAATTTCAGAAAATAATTGAAAACTATATTAAATAATTTTATAACCCTTAATTTTAATTGTAAAACTGTAAAAATTTTAGTAGTCGGGAAATATATGTTTATAACATCCAACAAGTTTTATCTTATTTTATAAGTAGGACACTGTATATTTATGTATTGATATAATAGACGAATAATAGTACCTCATAGTAGAATTATAGATATTTTTACTCTATACATTGCATATGCAACTCTTCACTTGGAAACCTGCAGGTTCCCACTGATTCACTGAATCATTGGATTTTCTTGGTCCCGTTGTATTTTACAGTTTTTCCACTTCAGAGTGCAGAACAGGACTAGAAAATGATTACTTAGAATTGAAGGAGAACATCATCTCTTTTAAATCCTAGATTATAGGAGTTGCAACTCTAAATGGCACATTTTTTTTAATCTGACTTCATAAAGCAAAGAGTTGTATATTAACTGGTTACATCATGAGTATGATTTTAGTATGGGTCCTTGAGAAGACAATACCTATGCATATACACATATGTTTAAATGAAATCCATACTAGGTTTCATTAGTTCTGTTAATTGTGAAATTAACACTTATTGTAATGAAACTGCTAGTCTGATTTATTATATTTTCTTGCAGTGAGATTTGAGACATCAGAACTCATTGCATAATTGAGTGAAAAAGGTGACAGGAGGAGTGGAAAAATAAATCCAGCTCTTGAAATTCATGTTGCAGCAAATCAGGAGATAACCGGATGTTAATTTACATTGTTCCTTTCCTGGTAGTCCACTTTATTGCAGAAACTGCTTAGCAACAAAGGATTCAATAAAACATTTAAGCTGAAATGTGCTGATATTCATTTGATACCAATTAGATTTAAATTATTACTTTTAATTATTGTGCTTAAAATTGAGTGTTTGGGTGAGGTGCTACTGTTAAAGATGTATCACTCTGCAAAGAGCTAAATAATCATGACCGTACATGAAGAAAAATGTTAAAAACAAAGCAGTGTAATTCATGCACTGTAAAGAAAGTAAGGAATGAATCACCCCAAACTTTACTGGGGTTCTGTCAAGCTTTGTTAGATCAAAGTTCACATTCAGAGAGGATGTGAATAGTCATCTCAGTATTTACTTTCTAGTCAAGTATATGGAACAAATGTCAATAATCTCTGTTAAAACCAGACTCTTAACCCAGTCTTGTTCATACCACTGAACACATATTGGTGGAAGTTGTTCCTTTGATTCTGTTGGTACCCTTTGTATGTTTTTCAATAGTGTCCAAGAGTTTGTAATTTGTTCTCAAGTGTTGAGTAATAGATCTGCCCACATAAAATATTTCAGCATGTGTCCCACCTATCACACCTTAGCTTTTATCTCACTTATCAGTTTTTCCTTAATTGGATTTTTTTTTCCCTAAGAGTTTCTTCTTATCCACAGAAAACATTCAATAGTGAATATAAATTCAGGTCAAATATATGCAGGTGTATTTATTTTTCTTGTGTTTTCTTTTGTAATCAATACCATTAGGGTGGCCGACTTACAATTTTAACAGTTCTTTCATCCAGCCTGAAGATGATTATTAAGCCAAACATAAACATTTAAGGTTGTTTTCTTTGTGCTAAATTTTGCTTGCTGTGTTTCTAGCAGACAACTGAAGTATGCTAAATGAGAGTGAAATCCATCCTAATGACTTGGAGAAATTTGTAACGATTAATTTATTCCTATTTTTGTCAAAGTTTTCCAATCACAAGAATATATTTTAAGTAGTGTTAAAATGTGTTGCTATAATAGTGTTGCGGTGGCTGAGGAAAGCAATTTGCAAAGAACAATAAATGCCAGTGATAGAAATTAAGTGTTCTAGCTATCAACAAAACAAAACACTAACCTAGCAAAGAGTTCATTAGCACCCTTCCAGATGGCTTGACTTTTCCACGAGAGCACATCTTTTGCAATCACTATTGCAAACATATGTATTTTTTCCTCTAATAAAGTTATGTCTCAAACTTTTCCTGTAGCATTATGCAGATCTAAACCTTGATCTTACATATTTCTAGCAAGAATATTTCTTCTTGTATGTAGCTAGACTGAAATTAAAATGTCATATAAAAGAAATTGTATATCAGGATTTGTCATCAAATTGAAAATGAATTGTTGAATGGAACTTGATCCTCTAGTGTTTTATGCAATCATTCTGCAAAGTAGCTAATTTGTTAATATGTTAATTTTCTAATTTTCGATCTTGGTATTGGATCCTCCACATGAAAGTGAAACCCAAATTTTTGTACAACAGGGATTCTGTTTCTAAGCCTCTAAAATAAAATGAAGAAGTTATTGAAGCGATCGCAGCATTTTATGAGGCACGATATAACTCAATTATGGTAGCAGGTGAATTTTAACATTTTTTTTGTGCTGAAAAGCACAAGTATATTAAAATTTTAGGTACTGGATTTCAGAGGTATTTGAGGGCATTTTAATTATTATTTCAATGGATAATGAAAAAGAAAATCTGAATTTAGAGAAATTCACCCAAGGAAAGTCAGTGTTCTGTGAAAACTGTATACTTTCTCTTTATTTCTACTGTGTTTTAAGATACCTTTTAAATAAATAAATAAATGCCTGAAGTTTGATGTTTAACCAGTATTGAAATATTCAGTAAATTCTTTGTTGTGGCAGTTTTCCTACAGCAGTTGTGATCTTTAGCCCATGACACGCGATACTGTGTTGTGTGTTGTATGTTGCCTGTAATTCAATAATCTTCATTTCTTTTCTTCATAGCAGCAACCTTTTCAGCATTCAATGGCAAAAATGGCCCTTGGGATCTTTCTGATTAACATGAAAGAACAAAGTGTCAAGGAAAGCATGTGCTAAGAGCATTGCATTCTGTGATTCAGCTTAAAAATGTGTACTGACTTGAACATAGCTGTGCCTCACATAGGGAACTGCCGTAACTCTGTAAGGAGGAAATGAAAGCTTAATGTCAAGTGAAAAAGTATGTCCGAGCTTTTAATAGCAAAGTTGATAACAAAGATGAATAAAGGAATGTGTTCAGAATAAATCGGTTAATTTTTAATAGTAGCACTTGCTTTGTTTCAGCTGTGTGTGCAAGACAGAACACAGCAACAGAAAGGAAGAGTGCCTTTATCCTCTGCAAAGGATGAGTTTAATGGAAAGAATTCTGGACTCAGGTCTGTCCTACTTTTAGAAATTTTGCTCTTTGTGCCAATTTCCTTCATTCTGATCAGCCAAATTCAGACATCTGTCTCTCATCACCTTTATCCAGGGAACTGATCTGAACTGCATTGTCAGTTTATATTGAGTTCAGAATATTTTGATTTTCTGCTTTTTTTCATAGTATCATTCTTCCTGTTTCTTTCTGTTTTGGTATTAAAGCAAATTTAAGGCAGCTTCTGTCAGTGGATATCCAATCACTAAACTTAGGAAATTTCAGTTATTTTCTAGTCTAGACAATGAAGATACAGTTCTACTCTCTTTGTATCCTTATTGCACTAACATCTGCCATAAGAATTCTTACTAATAAATAACAGTGAAATTAGGGACAGTGCAAGGGAGTAAGAAGACTGTTTCCTGAGTTTTGATGATAGATATGAGTGATATTTTGTTTCCTCCTTCAAAGTAAATTTGCCATCCAAAAGTTCAGACAGATTTTAAGATAGAAGACAGTTTTTTTTAATACACTTTTGTGTAGATGGGATAATGAAGGGATAGACAATGAAAATATTGGGGGGGGGGGGAAAGCCATAAATAGAAGAAAAATGCCTGAGAGATTTTAGGCCCCCACAAACTATGAACATGTGGTAAAAAATGTTATAAAAAACATGTTGTAAACTTTTTTCACTGTAGTAAAAATGTTTCTAGTAGTCAAGAAGTTAGAGCATTTCAACAAAACTTCCTCCCTGTTAAGGAAATAAGTACTTCTGTAATCCAATATTCTTCCCCTTGAGCTGATATCAAACACCTGAGGGCATTAACCAACAGTCTTGGTGACACTTTTCTTAGGAATGAGCCAGTTGTGTGTGCAGAGTCAAAACAGCCAGCAAAGATTGGGCCTTGTTGAAGAAATCTCAAGAGTAAATAAGTGCTAAATGTCATTGGCTCTTCATATGAAAACCATTCCAGCTTCCTAAACCAAAACCTACTTAAGGTATGCATTTTCTTTGATCCATCTCTTTTTAAATAATGGGAAAACAAAAAATTTGTTACCAGTATTTAATGTTTTCCAGCAAATGTTTTCTGCATACACATATGCATTTATTTCTAGAATAAATTTTAACTCCAGTGTGCATTTTAATATAATTTATTATTTATAAATGAACACATATATCAGTAGCATATGGAAGCTGTAGCAGCCATCAGAGGTAGTAGTGAGACGTGAGATAGATGCAAATTGTTCTTGATGACACATCTGTGTCTTTCCATGAAGTAGAAACCAGAATGTGTTTTTTATTCCCCCCCCATATTTTCTGCTTTCAGTTCTAACTTGCACAAGGCAGAGTCCTGCAGTTCAGCAGCTGCTCTGATCAGATTCATCTGAGAAAGAAAGTGTCCTAGGAATTCTTATTGCCAACTGTGAGTCAGTGGGACAGTAAAGTTCAGCTTTACAGTCTGTACCTTCCTATTTTATGATAAAAAATTGGAAAGGTAAATGAAATTTCTGAAAGAATGTGCTCATGGAAATGACAGTACAAGTCCATAGTAATGTGCAATATTCCATTTTTGGTATTTGTTCCTCTTTTTCTTTTTGTTTCTAAAAAACATTTAAGACAGAGATAGTCTGGAACAAGTTATTTTGAATATGAAACTTAATTTGTGTGCGATTTCCATGATGGCGAAATATGGACTGAGAGGTCCCATATTTGGGTAAATGATTCCATAAAAGAAAAAAAGTCATGAAAGGGAAGCCTGTTTTATATAATTTATACATTTTCACCGATCATTTTCACATATAGGTATGAAAGGTTGGGATATTTTATTTTTTCAATCAATAATGTAATCTAGAAGTACATCAAGTCTCTAAGGCATGACATTCTAGTAGAATTATGCACTTTTTTGCAACAACAGTTTTATCTGCATTTTAAGGTTATGGCTTTTTCCCCTTCTGAAAATGTTTTGTGAATGTTTGACAAATGTCAATTCATTAAACTGAAGTTTATTGACATCAAAAAGAATCAGTTTCTCTCCAACCCAGGAAGAAAGTGTACTGTGTACTTAACATTGAAACTGTGTTCTAAAATTTGTCTCGTAAATACGCTTTGAATTAAAAAGAAGCACTTAATGAGGGTATGTAACTAGTACATCTGCAAGCAAGATGTATTTTTGCAAGTAAAAATAATAGTATGCTTCAGTTTTGTAATCCATGAACTATGGAGTAGTATGGTATTTTAATACATTTAAACTGGAAAGTTATGCTGGCATTGAATACTTGAGTATAAAAGGACAATTAAAGGGACAATAGGATTTTTGAAAGTTTTTAGGCAGTTCAGAAGAAACTTTCAGCTTTGTGTTTATGCTAATGAAAACATTTCTCAACATCATTAAAATTTTTGGAAAATTCTCCTAATGCCAGCTGTAATTCTGTCTGAATGATGCAGCTCAGCATCAATTTGCCCCTTTCTTCTCCATCTCCGAAAATAGGAAGATCTCCAGCTCATGTCTCAGCCAGACAGATTGACACTAGAAATACTGAGCTCTGTTGTATCATGATTCAAGTTTATACCATTGTTGAACAGAAATATGTTTTCCCTTTTTGATTAACATTGTCATTCCAAAATGGAATTAGAGTGCTCTTAGTGTATCTTCCTTAGACTACTGTTGCAATGTAAATGAGCTTCTCCTCTGATGTCAGTGTCTTTGCAGGAGGTGATTACTTTAGAAAAAAATACTTTGAGTACATTGGGTGTCATATGCTGTTTGCTGGTTTCCTGGAGCTATTTAGAATATTATCTCCTTTTCTTGCTTACAATCTGTAAATAAGAAAAATATCTAAAACTTTTCAAGTTTTAATAAAAAAATCCCAGAGTTTTAGGGTTTTATATGGACTTATACATTGCTGTAAGCTATGTGTATTTTTATCAGGGAAGAAAACACAGAGAAAGAAAAGCTCTTAAAAACAGAGTCTTCATATCCTACGTGGAACATTTCCTGCTTCAAGCAGGGATTGTTGACAAAGTGCTAAGTAACATGAGAAAAGGTAGCTGAATGCAGTCTCTTTGTAATTAGTATTTCTTGCAAGACTTTCAGGAGTACAATTGTTTGAAATGAGATGTTTTATCTTCATTTTTGAGACAGTTAAATGGAATTTATTAGTGAGATATTGCAATGAGGAACAAGAAGAGGTTTTTTTAGCACGATTCAAGTGATAGAGGCAGAAATCAGAGAGCTGAATATGTCACTCTACAGAATTTGAAAAAATTAATTCTGAGAAAAACCTTTGCTGGTGTCTATATTACGTGATCTTTCTGAATGTCTCCCTTAAAAGTTTTTTCTGTGTAAATTCTGGGTGCTTTAACCTTTATAATTCTCCTTTACTTCTCTCCAAAGTGTTTTTAGAATGGGTAACTACTGGTCTGCTGCTGTGTTGTTCTGAATTCAGAGCTTTATTTTCATTTAAAACTCCTAGAAAGAAGTCTGACATTTTCTTCACTATATACCATTATCAATTCACATGCCCAGTCAGGCAAGTAATGTGTTTGTGCCACTTCTTCAATGACTTGCCCACCTCTCAATGGCTGCATTCATAGAAATGTAAATATAATGGGCAAAACAGGAACTCTCTAGAATAACGAAGAGTCTTTTGTATCCCACCCCAAATATTGTGTAAGGCCAGATGTGTATCACATTTTACAGAATTATAGGTATTGACCCACCTACTCTTTGAGTAAACCTCTTGAAATCGTTGGGATGCTGTGCCAAAAGCAGAAGTGTTTTTAACAGCTGTTGAATTGAAGGATTGGAGTGCCTGTTGAGAGGAGCATGCAACAGTTAGAGAGACAAAAATCAGAACAGCTGAGGCAAATCACTAGAACAGTCTAAGAGTCCTGGGATGTATGAAGAGGCAAAATTGTTGGATACATTGCAAAGGACAGATTACCAGACATCAGTGAATAGAAATCTATCTTGTTAAAATTATTAGGGCCAATTGCAGAATAAAGAGCTGTTTAACATGAACCAGCTGCTATGGCTTCTCCTGTGGCATGTGATACATTCTGGGACCACCAAATTTCCTCTTTAGTCATGTACTTCCATCAGTCTCTCCAATCTGCTGAACTGCTTTGGGACTTTTCATGACCTTTCTGAGACCCTCTCCTTTGATTTCTCTCATTTATATAATTTACTATAGCTCCTTCTTTCATTCAATTCTTTGTGGGAGTCAACCCTACAGACTTACTGTAGGAGTCAACTTTATCAGCTACTATAGGTGATTTAGGGGAATTAAACAGTCAGCATGCTAAGTCTTCAAAAAAGTCTAAGCTTATTTATTCTGTGATACATTTACATTTTACATTTCAGTTACAATTTAGAAGCCTTACATGTAGAAAAATTTATGTGGTGGATAAAGCATTAGAAAACTAGAGGCAAAGAAGAAATTGGAAATATAGCAGATGAACAATGAACAATATGCAAATTATATAAGGTTTGAAGGAGTCTAACTGCAAATTTAAAGTCAGAAATACCTATTAAGTTAATATTATACTTTTTGTACTATAATATCTCATGTATTTATTTATTTATTTATTTAAACTTTGTTTTTTCAAGTTTTTTCAAAGTTTTTTTCTTGACTTGTAGTTTGGAATATTAAAAAGATATTTTTTACTGAAACAGCATAACAAAATATACATCTCTTATTATGATGCAATTTCATGAAGGACAGACTAGAAGCTTAGAGTCTTCTTTTGCATAAGAACTTCTTCTGTTTACTTAACAATATCGAGTATTATTCCATTTTGATGTTTATCAGTGAACAGAAGGCATTAGAAAGAAACTCATCTCTCTTAGAAATTTGCTTAACTTCTGTACCTGCAATTTCTCCAGAGAAAAACAGCTTCTACCCAACTTTTCCCACATAGCTTACACTTACTGTACCTTGACCTGAATAATGCATTATAGCAGATGATAGATTTGTCACGGAGCTTTGTTTAGATTACATTTGAAGCTATTCAACTGTAAAATTAGTTTAAGAAAGAGTGAAGTTGATTTCTTTACATGATTTAGTTGGCTTTTCTTTTTCTAACAACAAGGTCTATATTGCAACAAATGTATTAGCTTTCATTTCTGGAGAGAAAAATGGATTAGCCACCAGATGAAAATGGACAGTTTTGAATTCTGTAAAAAAACCCCAAACAACCCAAAATCTACAAACAAAAACCCCTGCACCAAAAACCAATACAAACCTTAATGACAACCCCCTGACTTGAATCTAAATGTCAAAACTGTTCTCCAAGAAATGGAATCATAGAAAGAGAAATGTATTCTGGAATGCATTTAAGGTAAAAATAAATAATAATAGCCATAATGAAAGCACCCCATATCTATGCACACACTGATGGTCATTTTCAAATTCCAAAAATGCTGGCAAAGAATTTTCTCTCCTCAACCAGTGTCTCTATAGCCTTTTCTTAGAAGTGACCAAAACTGGATTTTTTTTTTTGACAAGACTTTTTACCACACTGTTAATTTCAATTTTTTTTTCTCCTGCCTCTCCTGTCTTTATGGCACGTCAGTAAAAGTTTTTTAAAGGAATAATTATCCTTAGACAAAACTCAGACCAGCACTGCAAGATGTTTAGTCAGTACAATGAAGGAGCATGCACCAAAGAATGATCATACAGTGATTTTATAACACAGCACACGTAGGATGGTATTGGGACTTGGGAAAAGGTAGAAAAGAACAATGCATAGTTACTATATATGCATAATATAATGGTATCAATAATGAATAAACAGGAAATGCAGCATAAATAGTCATAGAATTATAGAACAGTTTAGATTGGAAAGTAACTTTAAAGATTATCTCATTCCAGCCACCCCAGCACAGTAGGGTTTTTCAGGGCCACATCCAGCCTGGCCTTGAACACTTGCAGAGAATCCACAACTTCTCTGGACATATTCAAGCAGAAAGACTGAAAAGCAAAACTGTGTAGTGTATTTTCATTGTGAATTGGATGAGAAAGCTGATGGAGTAGGAACACATGGCATAGTATTTCATGGCATAGATGGCCTTTACTTTCTGAGGTTGATGTTCAACAGCACATGTCAAATGCGTCAAATCCTGATAAAAGTGGAAGAAAATTTCTTTTCTGGTGGCCGGAATTAACCCATCAAATAACCCAAAACCTAAAATAACCTCCATGGACATCAACTGTTATGTTATCATCAAAATTTTTAGCATTCTTCCAAGGCAGCAAGCTGTATATGTAGATGTACCCTTAGTTGGTACTTGTGGTCCATTGTAGCAAATAAACATAGGGAAAAAGCTAAGATCTCCAATGATTCCTATAACAGAGATCACTGTTCATGAACAGTACTTTTATGACATTTGAACATAATTAGGTCACATAAAACTTTGAAAAATCTGAATTTATTTCAAGTATGGGGAAATTAAATCCAAAGCCTTGGATCTGAAAGTTGTTCGTAGATATCACAACATTATTGTCTGTGAACCTTGTAATACCAGGAACAGTTATTACTTCTTCATGAGCATCAACTCAGATGAGTAGCTAGCTTTTATTATTTTTGATTTTTAATGATCTGGTTGAGCGTTTAGGGTGTGGATTGGCTTCATTGTCTTGAAAGATCACAGACTGCCTTTTCTAGATTAGTGCAGGCAGCTGGAATAATTAATATGAAGCAATGGCAGTCTAATTTAATATAAATGTTCCATTTTCTCTCAAGATTCCAGAGGAATAAATGGATAATGTATTTTTTTATTTATCTATATTTCATGTGTATTATTTTTATAAAGTTTCAGTTCATGAGATCAGTACTTAAAAAACTAAATAAATGTTTCTACAAAGTCTAAATCAGAAAAAAAAATTAAACTACACATTCATGCAATGGTAAAACATGGATTCAGTGGCATATACTTGCTAACATCAAGTCTTCCTACCTTCATCTCAAGAACTTTTTTTATAAGTATCCTTTCTTGCCTCTATGAGGGCACAAAACACACAGGTGGGTAAAAATCAAAGTGTAGTGAAGTACAGAATCTCTAGGTTTGATTAAAGTGTGTAGTAAAGGAAGGTATCCATAAATATGTTAAATATCTCATGGGTTATATCAAGCCCAAAGATACCTGGCAAGCATTTGATATCAATGGTTAAAGATCAAAGTGACTTGCTTCTCTTTGTGGTTCTCTCCAGATGTACGATGGAGCTGTTGCTCAGAGTTGCTGTTTCAGTCTTCTCTTTTCTTTTTGGTGAAAGGAGGACTGACAAAGCAGGAGCATCTGCAGCAGGAACAGAAGAGGGTTTCGGTTTTCACAGATTTCCATCTGTGAGGAAAAGCAGCTGAAAATCTCAATAAGAAAAGACTTTGGGAAGAAGGTTGATGCTTGCCCGGGCTGGTAGGTACCTGATATGGGACATGTAAGATGAAGAGTTCAGAGTGCCAGGATGCACACCAACTTTTACTACCTTCTTTTACCAACATGTGTGACATATCCCATTAAAACCTGATTTCAGTATGAAAATCCTTGCAGTTTCACTTTACAGAACTTATCTTGAGGTATATGAAATATTGCTACAACCAATTTATGACAGTCTTTTAATTTTTTATTTTTTTTAAAGTATGCCAATTTTCTACAGAAAATGAAATATATACTGATTTTGTCTTGTCAAATGATGAGGATGGTTGCAGATGTGAGGTTTTGGGAAACTTTTTTTCAAAACCTCTTAATTTTCAACCTATTAACATTGCTTTACTGTATTATCAAAATTCAGCCTGTTTATAATTCATAATTACAATATAATCCACCCCACTAATGCTTATATATAAAATTTGCTCAATTAATACACAAGTATTGCATTCTCAGAGTTTTGCAAAAAACCCCCAAATTTTCAAAATCAGATAGTTTACATAAGTACATTAAAAGAAAAGCAAATCTTAAGTAATCTTTATTGTTTCAATGCCAAAAAAACCCCAAACTTATGTTTCAAAGATGTTTATCACAGTAAAGAGTATGCTTAAGAATAGACTGGTCTAGAAAAAGCACAACCCACAGAGTAGTATGTTGGTATGTATGTGTAACTGAAAGGTCTTGGCAATACTGGTGCATCATTTTGAACTGTTCCATTACATACTTCACTCTGGGCATACTTTCATACATGAATCCAAGTCTTGAGAAAAGACAATTCCTTCTAATCTGTATAATTCTATTAAAACTGAATTGAAATATATTTTTTTTCTATAATACAAGGTTTAATCACAGAATTCTTTGCCCCAGAATGCCGTGTATGTCAAAGTGCATTTTAAAAATTATGAAATTAAATAATAGAATAAAATAGAATAAAATTTAACCACGTGGCAAAGACAGCCTTCTAGCTCGGAAAAATCCCTGTCTGGGGTAGTTGAGGTGAGAGGCCAATAATATAGGAAATATCACTCCACCCTGTTTTTATTCTCGCTTAAATAATCTTTATTAGTCAAATCATCATTATTAATCATTTCCAGAGATGGTATCCTATACTAAATGGATCAAGTTCAGCTGCAGATGACATCTCCTGGTAGGTCTGCCTAGCTTGGAATATGGAAAAGTTTCACTTTTTATAGCCACATTAGGGCAAGATACATCACATTCCCCGGCTATTTCATTAAAGAAGGGGTATTTCTTTGTTTCAACTCTACAGATGCTAAATGGCATTTTTTCGTTTTCAGTTAGAAAATAACAATTAGATTCATAAAAGACATTTGTATGCTTTTCATCTCCTAAATTGTCCCATTGAAAGCTCACAGTTGAGGCACATATCCAGTATGCCTTGTGTTGCTATTAACAAACCTAAGACCATGAATGACTTACTAGAATGGTGGTAATGTGTTACCGTGTACTTTCTCATCTTATTCAAACAATGAATTTTGATTCTGAGTATTTCCCTCATAAATATTTTGCCATTGTTTGACGAATTTTCATAATTCTGTGTAAGTCTTTGGACAGGAGCAAGATCTTATCAAGTAGGAGGCCATCCTGATGTAAGACCCTGGAACACTGACATTTTGATGATCATAACACTGAATGGTGCATATAAACAGATTCGAGGATTTCATATATAATGAAAACCAATAAGGAACAATCTAAAAATATAGTAATTTGGAGAACTTCCTAGAGGCATCTGTTACTCTTAGTTACTCAGCTGGGGGAGAAAATTACAGGTAGGCATTAGCAATCACTCCATTTAGATAAGGTGGGTACATAACATTTCGAGTGATGTATCTGTATATCCTCCCACTATATATGGCACATATATATATTGCTGTTCATTAAGTATCCCAGTAACAAATGCAGAATATTGCAGAGAAAGGGTATTTTTGTGGCATTTTTAGAAAACGAAATCTTTTTCTGAAATACTCTCATTTATGACTGCTAGAAAATTATTTGCATGAGTCATGAAGTTATGATCTTCTGGCTGACTGGAAAAGTTTGATTATTTGATAACTTTATCAAATGCTGCTAAAATCTTAGACAACAAATGCATTAGATAAGGTGAAAACCAGTGATATTTAAGGGGATTTAGGCCATAGGGATTGGATTTATACAAGAGAGATTTCCCTTGCTGTAATGATAGATATGAAACAGCTTGTATTCACACTCCTCAAGACAAATCCTATGACAGGCAGGGTTCATCTCCACTTCTTAATCCTAGTTGGCTCAGCAACTGTTCCACAAGCCTTTGCAGCTATCTAGGGGTGGTCTTGCATGAGATGCACAAAATATTGGACATTCTCTTCCTCTTTCCACTCTGTATTATAAGGATCTCTAGCAGAATTTGATATCCTTCCCAAACCTGTTTAATTTGGAGTCCCATGTTTGTATGTTATCCTGTGCTACCTCTCTACTCTTTTTGCTGCTGTTGTTTAAGTGGACAGGTTAGCATCTTGACCACATCACTAGGTGTGCTGCTTCCTCCTCTGCCCTGGATACCTTCCAAAATATGAGGAAATCCTGCTTACAAGACCCTGGGACAGGGACATTTTGAGGATAGCCTCTAGGGAGAATGAGGTTGTGTGTGCACCTTTTCTATGCATTTCAAGCTCTGTGACAGGATCAGAAACATAATCAAAATTGAACATATCCTTCTATCCTTCTCTTAGACCCTAATGCCAGCTGGAAAAAGGGTCACTGCTGACCCTCTGATGCTTGTCAGCCACAGCTTTCACTGGCTACTGTGAAATCACTCCTCCACAGGTCTGACTGCAGTAGAGGTTTGAAAAGCTCCACCAAACTGCTGACCTATGAGTAGAATTCACCGGCAATTTCTCCAGATGCCTTTCAGGTCTTTGGGCAACTCTTGTCATCAGTGAGATTTACTTCCCATGTGGCATGGGAACTCAAATATTCTACCTATAAGGTCTCCCAGTGTATCAAGCAAGAAATCAGAGACTGCTGTGGAGGAGTTATAGATGAAATAACTAGCTGCCATGGCTCTGTGTTTGATGGGTGCTTCAAAATCCTACTTTTTACCATTCTGGCAAATTGGAGATTCTCCTATGACTGTGTACCAACCATTCTAGATTCTGAGAGAAAAAGCCACAAAGTGGGATAGCCACAGAGATGTATCTGAACATCAATTAGTTGTTTATGAGGTTGGTGGGACAGAGAAGAGATACCAGAAAGTGATACCTTAGTCATTCCATAGTGGATTATTCATCTTTCAGGACTAAAGTAGGGAGAGCATGAAGGAAATATGAGGCAGATGACAGGGTTGTGTTTGCTTCTTTACCAGGATGGTTCTTTGTAAAATGAGTAAACACTGTCTCAGACAGCTGAGACAAAATTCAGTGAATGACCATTTTTTTAATTATTTTTTTTTTAATCTCAGAAATAGTGTTACTGTGAAAGTAGTACTTTTTCTCTTACCTATGCAGAGGGGTTGCCTGGCACTTTATACTTTGCAGTGTTTGTAGATGTTTGTCTGTTCTTGATGTTCCTAAATGTATATGGCAGTGATTTATTGGTCTCACTTCCCGTTCTTGGACAACAAAATCCTGAGCTGTGATGCAGCTTTTTGTCATACAGACCAGTTCTCTGGATGTAGAGTCAGGTAAACTGGTGATGGGAGGCTGCAAGGCACAGTAGCTGTATAGCCTATGCCCTGCTTGTTTTAACCTGCTCCCTGTCATACTTTGTCTGCCCCCAAACCCAATCAGTATCCCCTGCCCCTTTCGTCCTTGCTCTCTATTCTGTCAGACGTAAGGAAAACTGTGCATTTGCTACAACAGCTTTCTTGTGATACTCCCAAAGGTCCTGCTCCAGTCGTGTATTCCAAGCTACACTAGACCTCTGGCTGGCAGTTGTCATTAACAAGCTTATCTTCAGGGAGTTTTGATGTTTGAGTTGACACTGTTGGCAACATGTTCCTACCCTGCAGCATCACGCAGTCCAGCCACTTGTGAAGCAGAGGTTTGATCCTGCCAAAGTCAAGGCTCCTGAGGCCTCTGCCTTCCCCACACAAATGGAGTCCAGTTTCCAAGTCCATTGTGAATCTAGGGAACCCCTTTTTGATGGTGCTGTTTGCTTCCTTTTTCAGGGAATCAGATGACCCGAATTATTGACTGCTGTTTGCAGTACAATTGTGGATCTACAGCACAGCACAAAAAACACAAGGTTTGTCATCCAGGGTGTCTGTGATGGCTGTGAATGTCAGAGAGCTGTCCCAAAGTGTAATGGTCCTAAACACATGGTCTGGATGGAGCAAACCACAAGACAACCTTGATCGTGGTGATGTTTCTGTTTGGAAGGAGTTTTTTTTTTTTCAGAAAACTTGCTTCAAACAACAGCCCAGGAGCAAAATAGCGTGCATGAGATTACCAGAGAAGTGGGACCAAAGACTGAAATGAGACATTAGCCAAATTGACAGTGAGACATGGCTATAATTTGGAGAATTTTGAAACCAATATTTTCTATCTTCTATGAAAAGCACTTGCTGTAATCTTGTGCCTTCTCACACGGTACATTTTGCATAACAATAATAGAGATAATTATGATAATTACAATAAAAATTAATAATACTTGCCCTTTTTTCAGTAGCTTTTAAAGTGCTTTTCAACATTGACTAATTAAGTCTAACAATATCTTGTGAGGTGGGTAGCAGGTGTTTGCTCATCTCTCTGGATCATGTCACCCACCATAGTAGTACAGCTGCTTCTACTTAAGTCTCATTGACTTCTAAATTATCATCATGGTTTTCAGGAGATAATTTTCCCACATTTTCTGCATAGTGTGTTGAAAAGTGGAAGCCCTTTCTTACATGACTTCTATTTTGAGAACACTAGAAATTTGCGTGGAGAGGATTCATGGCTAGACTCGTTATGGCTACATCCAGAACGATAGGAATGGGAGGCTGTGGGGCCATGTGAAACCAGGCATGCTTGACATGTGAAAAAGTGCAGAGCATTTTGGAAGGGAGGCAAAAAGCCCCTAGACTGTGTATGAAAATAACTTCTCAGATCACTCATCTAGATAATGTTTAGTCACATGATCAAGTATTTTCATACTTGCCTCTTAGAAAAAAAATTAATCCATGTTCCAATGATGCTTATTACATATAAAAGGAACAAAAAAATAAGGAGTCATAGGAAAAAAAGGTTTTAAGTTTCTTTATATCTCTTCTCTCCTTTTCACTTACCCACTTAAACATATTTGCACACACATGGTACATTTATTTTATTTTCAGATGTTAGATGAGAGATCATTCATATTGAGACAAACTAATCTGAAATGCAACCTGTTCCTTCTAATATTCATGGAATAATCTGGACTCTGCAGCAAAATAAAGAGTTTTGAAAGGGGTATGAAATGATAGATGCTTGATTAAATTTTTAAAGAGTACAGTGGAGGATGGAGAGTAAATTTTCTGAACAGTGTACAGAAGAAAACACAAATACAGTTATTAGTTTACAAGGTATGTGGGTGGTAAGCAATAACAGGATTCCTACACAGACATTTCTAATATACTGCTGCACAAACTTACACCCATGCATTCAATGAGTTTAGACACTGAAAACTGGAATTAATCTCTCAGTTCTTATACACTATCACAAATATTGTTATTATTCATTTTCTTAAGTAGTACAGCATGATTTTTAAGAGCAGCGCCACTTAAAAGGCTGATTCTAACTCTAGTCGTCAGGAAATTAATGATGACACATAATACATCATGAACTTTGAATATGGACAGCATATTGAACCCATATTATGCCAGATCAGGCAAGTATCTTCACCCAGGAGAACACTTGTGCATCTATCAAGTCAGAAAGCACCAAAATAAGAGTATATAAAAGAATGCTGTCCTGAACAAGGAAATTTGAGCATTTACGTAAGATTTCTTCTAAATTGAGTGTTTATATGAGAAATTTTTCTTCTCCGTTTGAACTGCAAGTTGTAGGAAGAGCAAAGTACAAATCCTCCCATGAAACAGATACAAAGAAACAAAGGTGCTACTGGAATATTTGACTAATTTTGGATTACCACATTTCCAGAGATTATAGAAGACCAGACAGATAGCTAGCATCTAAAATGGGGAAAATGTATTGTATGATAACTGGCATATAGATGTAATGTTATATCAATAAATTGAGAAATGAAAAGACAAGTGTCTCTGACTAGTATTAACACAATCATTGGGATTAGGTATTAATAAATGTGATATTGATGAACTCCAGATCTCTACAATTTATTTACTTTTTCCGAATCCTATACATTGTATATCTTTACCAAAAATTCCAAAAAGGCCAAAAATGTCTGTATCTAAATAAATCTAGATTATGTACCTTTACTGGATTTTAAACATATCATAAATTATTTAGCCTATTTAAAGCAATATCAAGTTTAGAATAAGTTATAATGCTAAAATTATATGTATTCTTGCTATATGTACTATGCAGTTAAAGCCTAACAGAATGACACAGTAAAGTTGAAATTCATCCTGTTTTGGTGGTCTTCTAATTCATATTAGAAGAAAATGTGATGAGTGTTTTCTGCTGATTGCAGAATAAAGTACTTTTTACAGTTACATAATTGTAATAATACTGTTCACTACTTTTTAAGATGTCCATAGTAAAGAGCATCTGAAAACTGACTTCTTTTCTTCAGTGTGGCCCTAGTAAGGTATACTGATAGTCCACTCTCAGCAACTATGAACGCAGAGAAGTATTTTTTATTTAAAAATAAAAGTTATATAAGCAGAATTGTAACTTCTGTCTTGGGTATCAGGAAGGTTTTTGAATTTAACTTAATTAGTCTTGCTGAAATTAGTTTTGATTTTTGGCACAAAGGCAGATTAAGATACAAGGGTTGCAATGATGCATTTTGCTAGTCCTTGAACTACAACAATTATAATTCAAGTTTAAAAAAATCCTGTTTATGCACATTCAAATAAAAAGTTTAGCAGCATAAGACCTTTCTGTTAGCATCAGCAAAAATATCTAATTTGGGATTCTATACTTTTTAGAAGTTTTTTACCTTCTTTAGGTTGTTGCTTGCAGAGCTTTGGGAGGCTTCTTTCCAGACATACCGTATTTTTGAGTCAATATGACATGTCTGAGATTTTCCCTTGTAGATAATACCCTTCCCTGTACAATAAATGGCCTGGGCACTGATACGTGAAAATATCTCCTATCGGAACACCTCTTAAAGCATTTGCTTAATGTTCTGCATAGGAGTAGATTCAAGCATACGCTTATGAGCTTTCAGAATTCAGGCTCGGTACCTAGCCCAGTACCTGAAAGAATAAAACTCCATGTGTCATTAACCTTCCTATCCTGCTCCCATAAAAAATAAGATCTAGCTGATCAATTTAAATTGTGGTGACTGCCAAAAGATATAGAATGAGAAACGAAGCCAAAGGCAAGTTTAATGACAGAAACTCAATGTAAATCATGCAGGATTTTAGCAGAGTTATGATACATGCTGTCAGAGGAGATTGTAGCAATTATATTTTTAAGAGAGAACTGTAATATACTGGTTTAGTTAGTTGTTATATCCCCTTTAATAAAAGAAGTAATAGTTGCAATCCCTAATTCTTTAAAAAGTGTTAGAATGCAGGAACAGGAATATCGATATAGAAGGTGGAAATTTTAACATCAGTTATTTTGGTCTGTAAAAATTTTATGGTTTCTGCCTGAAACAACCACCTAGAGCTGTATTACACCTGTTTGAGCAAGCTGCTCTGGAATATGATTTCAGAAGTAATACTCAGCTAGGAAAACGGTAGGTCTAGTTTTAATCTCTTTTGCTTGCATTAGTTTGTCCAAATCAAATATATACAGTGTATACAGTTGTCTACCTTAAATGGCATTTTAAATGTTTATTTACTCCTTTTTCTTGTCTTTGTTCTGATATTTCTGTTTATGAAATCATTCCTTTCTCTGTGTTTGCCTAATGTAAAAGCCATATCCATTTCAGTCACATTTTATACTTTTCCTCACATCTTTCCCCATATTCTAGTGTATTTAATTGTCACTGGTGATAACTATGGCTATGATGTGTGAGGGCAGTAGTTGTTTTGCAGCACTCACAACTAGAAGGAGATATGTAAAGTACTAACTCAATGTTACTTAAGCAAAGAATAAATGTAAGGGCAATAGGTGCTGAATTGTTTCTGGGGTAGCTTGTAATATAACCAAATAAAAGGTCTACATGTAATCCCTTCCTGTCAATTTGTGAGAAATCAGGAAGCCCAGAGAATCTTAACTTTTGCTTTCACCTCCTCTCATACCCCTTTAGTGTACAAGACTACCCATATTTGTTTTCTAGTTTCACCCTGAACCTATCATGAACTTCTTTTAAATTGCCTTACTTCTTTCAGCAACTTTTTATATTTATTTTCATTTTAGAGATCTCTATTTTGTTACAAAAAGTATCCAAAAAAAGGATCCAAACTGACAAAAGCCCCACATTAAAAATTCATGTTCTTTGTCTTCAAGGCTGCTGTTACTTTGAAACTGGACTTTTGCTTATCTCACTCTGATAGGGAAAGCAGTTAGCCAAAGAAAGAATTTTAATAATAATAATTAACCAGATAGAACCACTTTCTTAGTGTCAAAGACAATGTTCCCTGATACAGCATCGTCTGGTCCTTTTGTTCTTTCTGTTTTAAATTTGTGAAAAGGAAAGCTAAATAGATTTATTACATGATTTAATGTGACAGTCTGTATGACAAAGCCATCTGCTTTTTATGTAATTACCACAGTATTAAGTTCAATATCTTGTACACAGCAAACTCAAGTTTTTTAGAAGGACTTCTAGACTTGATTGGAAATTATCATGACAGTGAAAATCCATAACTTTGCATGGAACTTTGTTCTGATGCATGACTATTCCGACACCAATTGTATGTATCAAATCTCTTATTTAAATGTGCCTAAGTCTAGTATCTGACCACAGCTTCTTTGCATGACTGTTTAGTAGGAAAAAAGCTCATAGCTACCCATTGTTTTTCCTCAGCAAGTATTTATGATCAATCACAAGTCTTTTGATGTTGTCATCACTGATTTCTTTCATAAAAGTGTTTCAGATTGAGTTTTTTAAATTACATAAGTCATTTTTTTCACTTGTAATTTGTGTGATACACACTTCAGGTTTTAAATGTCTGTTTTAAAATCCAGGCAGGTGCAACTGGACATTGTCACCTTCATCACCATTATTTATGAATATAACATTAATGGATTAATTCTACTCATTGTTCAACTGTTCATGCTTTTAAAGAATGTATTAGACTATAATTTTTACCAACACCTTTTGTTGCAATTTCTTTTTTAAGTTTTAAAATTGTGTTAAACCAGTTATTCCCTTTTAAATCTAACCCATTTTCAAAATACTTTGCTGAAAATATCATCCCACACCCCAAATAGTCTTTCTTTTTAAGAAAAAGATTTATAAAAATAATAAACTTTCTTGACTAGATTTGCCATACAAACTAATTCACAGCTCAAACTAGGTGCTGCTAGGTACAGTGTATCTGCCATAGAATGCTATAGTCCATAAGACTTTAGAAATGTGTAATGTTCTTTCACATATATCTCCTCTGGATGCTCTGGAAAAAACATTTCTCCTAACAGTTATTATAAAAAGATATCTGAGGATTAACTCCATCTTTTCTTTAGTTCCTTTTTGGAGTTAAATTCTCTTCACAAATATGCCTATGTTTTTAGGCAATGTTACAGAAGTGGAAATGCATTTTACATTTCAGTGGTTTTACTAAAATTAGATCTAGTCCCTACTGCTGTTTCCATTTACTGCATGTAATGAACTTCCGTGTGATTTCTTGTGAGAAAAACTATAGCAATATACCCAAGACTCAGGGCATCTGGTCTGGAATCAGCCACAGATGGGTATGTATCAACCTTGACTGGGTTTTGTGCAATGCTGGAGAAGTGTACTTTATCCTGACTTGCATTTCAGCCTTGTTATAACAGATAACAGCTCAACTAGCAGAGAGGAAAGTCTCTCTTGAGAAACATCCTTTATGCTATATAGAACATGAAAATCAACAAACTTTGTACCAGTGCTTGACAATATACTGAAAATAACATTTTGTTCCTTGGGGAGGTCCTGAAAGCAAGAGCTAAATATGTCCTTAGAGTAAACTTCTTACATACTAGATCTCTGTCCTGCAGATCTAAATGTCTGCATAGAATTCGTGGTTATGGCTCTGCAAGTGGGAATATCACAGCAAGAGCAGCTTCTCTCTGGTAAAGTGGTGGAAGGGGAGGGCTATTACAAATTTGTTAATAGTTCTCAGCTAGCAGAAACTAACACCTCTTATAGCTCAAACTTTGTGCTTGTATGTAGCAGTTTTCTGTCATTCTGTATGTCTCATTAGAGACACCAATTCATCTGCATAATTCCTGGAATTTCCATGAGGTTTTTTCTAAGTGCATAGGTTCCCCTTCTCACTGTATCTGTCATCTCTGTAATGGTAACTACAACCTACACCCCAGTGTATTTATATTGAACTGATAAACAAAACTTACACTGCAGAAAAACAGACCTTGAAGGAAACATAGTGTGGAATTATGACTTTTTGTCCAATCCAATTTTAATCTAGTTTTGATGCCAAATTACAATCAGAGCTGGGAAAACAATGTATACAATTTTGCATTTCACAAGTTCCACATTATATTTAATGTGCAAATTACAGATAATCAAAATCACGATTTCCTTTTTGAAACATACTTGCTATTCAGAGTATGACACTGAAAAATATCTGTATGTTTTTGTGAGGTTTTTTCTTTGATTGGTTATTTTTGATTTTGTTTTATTTTAAAATATTCTTTTTATTTTAACACTGTCATTCAGCCACATTGCCTGTATATTCTCCAGAATGGAATATAACTCTTAGATGTGAATTTCTAGTATAAGTATAGAAAAACATATTCTTTAATATATACTGCACTATATCCTTTTAATTGCCTGTTGCAGGACATATTTGTGCTATATAATTTTTAAAAAAATATTTCTAAATAAAGTAGACATAAAATAAACAAAAATATAAAAGAGTGTATTCAAAGAAATTATTTGGAAAAATATACCAGAGAGTCATAAGCTCAGTAGAGTGTCCTAATTGAATTCTGGTGTCACCAAAGAAAGAATCTTGTTCTTTGAATACAAATGTAGGACTCAGACAGTTATATAAACTGCAGCAGTCATTTGTCAGCTCAATGAATGAAGAAAAATTTAGTTTCAGAGGAAAACAAATAATCATTTTATTAGAAAATAACGGAAAAAAAGAAGTTAATATAATTTTTCTAAGCCTTCAGTAGTTTTACACAAACACTGAACTATTCTTTGCTATCATTTAATTCCTTGACTTTGGTTTTTTTTTCATATTTATTTCATTTCTCTGATATGGAATGTAATTGTTGGAGGAAACATGAGGCAAAATATTCTGCAATCAAGTGCAACAAATGAGGTCACAATGTTAATGAAATAGTGCAATAGTTTTTAATTTCAGCAAGAAAACTGTACATCTCTTTTTCTTCAAAGGTAATATATCAAAACAATGGACATATCTAGTGCAATGCCTTCAGTCTAAAAAATTCTTATATGGTTGCCATAATAAGTGCAGCAAGGCAGTACTGAAACAATAGTCAAGAGTCAGACAACAGCAGAAAAAGTTTGGGCTCCTGAATATGACAGTATGTTGCAGAGACTATTTAAGAACTGCTCACATTTTTTAGGAAGAGCTTTATTTAAAAAAAACATTTCATATGATTGAAAAAATAATTAGTTGAACTTTGGCACATTTGAAAGAGTTTCACATTTTGTAAAGATGGTCTGTAGACATGAATACAGGATATGCTCTGTTCACATGCATGTGATTTAAATGGATTTAAATCTCCCCTTCCTTCCATCCTCTATAGGTGCTTATTCCATTTCATAGTGAGTGTAACAGTACAAGTATGATTAAATTTGGTAGCATTTAACACTTGTTTTGCATAAAATAAAAGGTTTTCCAGATGGAAGTGATAGAAAATCAATCTCAAAGGCAAAATGATTCATTAATGGAATTAATTTATGATTTTGTTTGATGCCACCAGCTAAGATGGTGGGTAACAGCTGCTAGAAGAAGTGATTCTGCTCCTCATTCCTCACATCTGGCCATGGAATTGTACCAGTCCCAGTGCTGCAATAGCATCAGGCTTCAGAGGCTACTGTCAAGATAGTAAACCAAGAGTAAGTAATTCATATGTTTGGCGTAATTTTATACCAAAATATCTTTTTTCTTTTTTAAATTTTGGATGCTACATATTGTTGTAGTGGCAGCTGTTTGCTAAATTTACTAGCAAACACTGTCCTTGGTCTGGATCAGTAATTATCTCTCTGACTTTATCACAGTGAATAAGGAGAAACTCTTAAACAGAAACATTACAGCAATCAAATGCTTACCCTAACACAAATGCAGTATAAAGATCTTATTCAATACTATGAAAACTCACACGTTTTACCCAGGAGTGTATTTTACCACTACCATGTGCCACAGAGTTCACATATGTAAGTCTTTTTCATACAAGACACGATTTCTCAAACAATATTTTCAAAAAGACTTCTCAAAACTTTATATCAGAAAAAAAAGACTTTGCTTACATCTAAAGAAATTGGCTATATAATGAATATTTCTAGTTAATTGCCATGCTTGGCACTTGGGTAACTTCAGGCTATTTAGCCCTAACCAAGGCATAGAATTTTTTACTAGTAAAAGGAAATTGGTTAAAATTGATCCAGGACCATTTTATAGGAATGAATCAATATTTCTTTCTAAACCTGAAGATATATCCTCAATTTACTGAAGTATTGTTAATATATCAACAGACGAGTTAATTGTTATATTCAAAGGTATTAATAGTAATTTAGATGGATGAAAAACTCTGGAAAAATTCTCCACAAAAGGCTATTACAGAAAGTTAACCTCTTATCCTTCAAAGGCTGTTTTAAATGTTCTGTACTGTGAATATGTCACTGTGACATCAATAGGTGTTAAATTATGTAGGTGTGAAATTGGGCCTGTATGTTTTGGAATAGGAATTAATAGATCTTTAAGACCCAAGAAACTGCTGCAATGCGTATAGTAAAGTAATTTAAAAAGTGGGTTTGAGTTTTTGGTGGTGAGTTGTTTTCTTTTTGTTTTTTTTTGGTGGTGTTTTTTTTTTTTTTTTTTTTTTTTTTTTTTTTTTTTTTTTTTTTTTTTTTTTAACATGGCATGAAGATGATGGAAAATGGCTCTATATTTAAAATTCCTGTTATTCAATAATCTCATGGGATCTATAATGTCATGAATAGATGTGATAAATTTTTATACAAGTAAAAGTAGAAGGAATGTTGTGTGGTGTTAGAACAATCACTGAAAAACAAAACTGAAATGCTAACTAAAAAAATAGTCCATTTAATTTTGATACATGCATGAAAAATAACCAGCAGCAGTAATAATTTGGTCCACTCATACAAATTTTTGTATTTCAAAAATAGCTTAGGGCTACTGAAACAAAAAATAATCCAAAAGGCAAACAGTAATTAGATAAGCAATCACTGCACTTAGTTCAGTAAAAAACCTCTCCTTGATGTACAGTGATGGTATAGTATAAATCAAAAGCAATATATGAGAACATCAGAATTATTTAAAAAACAGCATAGAAAACAATTTTAACAATGTTATAATTCTATCATGCACTCTTGGCATATAGTATGATGTTGTATTAATTTGCATTTCGTCTACTTCAAAAATAAAGGTGGTTTAGGGATAGATTTTTAGAAATCTAGAAACACTTCTTTGTAAGCAGAAGGTGAACATTTTCTTCTCAAGGATGATTAAGACAAAAACCGGCATAAAAAATGAATGACTGCAAACAGGTGTTTTTTTCTAGATTCTGTTTCAGTATGAAATTTTTAAACAAAAGCAATTTGATATTTGTTAATTTAAAAGTATTGCTTTTTCCATTATTTATTATATTCTCTAAAAGCTATTTTGCTCCAAAGTGTTTCCTAAAGATGAATTTTTTTTCTGTACCTTTTTCTGACATAAGATTTTCTACTTGTTGGCTTTGTTTTTGAGTCTCTATCATAAAACTAATCTAGTTTCATGTATTTATCTTAAGAAGGTTTTTATTTACCTTATGTGCATTTACTCTTAGCCATTTTCTGTATCAAGTTTGTTTTTGTTTTGAACTTTTAAGTTTTTATGCAGTACTTTATGGAAACATTTTTTCATCAGCTTGCTTGCAATTTTTATTGGCTTATTTTTAGATAGTTGTCAGTTATAGCTTTAATGTCATGTAAAATACTTCAAGCAATGATAAACTTCATTTTAACATTGAAAGAACGCAATATGATTTTGAACCTCATTTTATTTTTCACACTTAGTGAATTGCTCATGTTTGTGCTGAATTACAATATATTAAGATAGAGGTTTATGGTATGATCATCACCAGTAGTTTTCAAATGTTTTTAACTTGTGCTGCATAATAAGTGGCTATGGTCTACTCTCTTTTGCTTTGTTCCTAACTCGGGTAAAATTTTTGGGGTATGGCATTTCAACCATGGAGAGAGTTTATAAAGTGTGAAAAACTAATTCTCTAACCTACTTCTCTTACAGACTTGTCTGCCACACCAGATACATGTAAGTATTAAGGAAAAAAAACCACAAGGAATATTTTCAAATTTGAAAATTTAGTATTGTTTTAAAATTTTTTTCTTTCATGTCAGTGATCTACAAAGACTAAATTTATGCACAACTGTAGTAAACAGAAGATCAGTTAATACTCTGATATTTGAATTTTGGGGTTCATTTGTTTTTGCATGGAAGACTTTACATGTAATAAACACTAAATTTAGTGACCTTTTAAAAACTTGAAATTAAATTTGTTTTTCAATACATTTATAGTATCAGTATCCATAGTTCCTGTTATTTTCCTGTGGAGTGGCAAACAGCCATTGGGAACTATCCAAGGGAGCGCAGACATGGAAAGCCAGGAGTACTCCCAGCTGAGGAGACACCTTCCTGGAACACTCACCTCACAAAATATAAAGCCCTTTGGGTCTACGAATTCTACTTCTTTTGAAGGAAGGACTAATTAAGATCTTAAATCAAATAACTGTAAAAAGCCCGCTTCTTGTCTTTCTAAATTCGTGGTTATTTTGTCATTAATTTTTATTGATTTCAAAGGAAGAAAAAGAAAGGTTTTGCAATAATCAGATTTAGCTGGTATATAGTGCTCTGGAACAATTCTGATAACAAACCAGTGATACCACTGAGGCAGGTAAATATAAGTTGCAATAGATAGCAGAGCATTATGGCTGAGTTAGATCTTGGCTTGTTTGTTTTGGAGCCGCTCTTCTTATATTTGTCCCAAAGAGGATTTTCTTTTTTGTTAACACTTTATGTTGTTTTTGGTCAGACTTTTCCCACCCCCCTATAGTTTGTTTCTACAGGTGACACTGTAATGATCCAATTTGACTGGTGAGGGTAAATATGTAATTTTATTACTTTAAGCTACTGTCCTCTTATTTTTGAGGTTAATGTCATATTTGTTGCTTTTTTCTACTAAGATGAGAAGTAGATATAACTTTTGAAGATGGGATTATCAAGTGGAGAATATTCTTGTGAATTGAACACTAATTTTCTTACATCCCTTACATTTTTTGCAGAGGACTTCTTTAGGTCATGATGTGGCACAGTAAATATAATGACAATTTTCTGGGAGAATTCTGACAATTCCTATCTCAGTGGGGTGGTTTTTTGTTAGTTTGTGGGGAGTTTGCTTGGTTTCATTTGTTTGGTTAGAGTCTTTTTGTGGTGCAGTTTGTTGGTTTTTGTTTGTTTGTTGTTTTGTTTTTGTGGGGTTTTTTTGGGTTTTGTAATGTAATGCAGAGTAATGAGTACAGTCTGACCTCTGCAGAATTTTGAAATGAAGAAACCTTGGAAATTGGAGCAAATAGGAGATATATTTTGGATAAGAGCCACATGATGGAGTGATGCAAACCTGGTGCAAATGATATTTACAAATTTTACCATTTTGGAGTTAGCAAGCCTTGCTCTTCTAAACTAAAGAAGGAGCTGAGGACCTTATCCTTGTCAAGGGACCAAATCCTAGGCCTCTGTTTAGTTCTATTGGGACATAAATAATGTAATAAGTAAAAATCCCATTCCTACTATGCACTTTACTGAGGTATTGACAGTAAACTGTACTCAGAAATTCTAATGCAGTTAACCACCACAACACACAATTTGTTCAGCACGAGAGATATCACATATTTTCATCAGGAAAAGCTTATCAAAGGTACAGTGACAACTTTTTATTACAAAAAAAACCCCAAAAAACAAAACATCCCTGAGAAAAAAACTGCTTCCTATAGGATCCTTCTTTGTGGAATGTGGCAGTAGAGCACAATATAATCCTGTTTGTTACAGTGCAGATTTGACTCTTGTTTTTTCTAGAAAGAACTTATAAAAGCCTTCCTTACATGCTGTCTACAGCAACTGCTAACACACTGGTCTTTTCCAACTACAATTCTTCCTCCTGCAAGTTATGTGAAATTCACTGAACTTGTTTGAAGGATTCTTCTTTGAGAACAAAACAAAATATTGGAGTATTCTGGCTCTGTGCTGCAGCAGAAAAAAAAAAAAAATGGGAATATTCAACAAAGTTCAAGTTGCAAAGAGGCAGTAGATATATTGTCAAACCCATTACAGGCAGGTTTTTCCAAAAGATTTTCTCTGACATTACTAACATGGTCCTAAAGAATCAGGAAGTAGGCAGGGCAAACCTTAACAATTGTGTCCTTTAGCGACACAAAATGACATGTGGATGACCTTCAGTATTTTATTTTCATTAGATTAATGTTTGCTGTCTCAGGGAACAATCTAATGGAAGACAAGCAAACGACAAGTAACGACTTCCAATAAAAGAAGGAAAAATGAGAGCAATAGGAAACACATGGACTAAATGCTGGTTTCTTCCCCTATTATGTTTCTTTATCAGCTTGGATATATCATCTTTAAAGGCAATAATACATTGAGTCAAGTATCTCATTTGTAAGTAAATTAAATTTAAAAAATATTCTCTGAAATCAATGCATCCTATCTTCTTATGCCTTAGACAATTCAGTGCAAGCTATTAATGGGCTAAAGAGCTTTGTTTAATAGTTGGAGAATTCTCTTCAGTTTAGAATGAATAACCTAGAAAATGTATAGGTGGACCAGTGGGCCATCTTATCAAGCCCATGTAACCAAATAAAGTATTTAGGCCAGTTAATTAAAAGAAGTCATTAAAAGTGTATTCTTGCAACAAGCAATTATTGAGTAGAAAATAGCCTTGAAATGTAATTAAGTTCAACTATTTCTCTCTATTTACCAAGATTAATTTATGTCTCCTTGCCAGCACAACGTAATTTTAAGATTTGTAATTTAACACTGTTTTTTAAGACAGAAGTATCGTCTTAAATTTCCCATCATAACAGAATTTCAATTTTCCATTAAATCTATTATAAGAATAAATGAAACCCCATCTTTTTAGCTATGCTTTAATAACTTTTATTTCACTGGTGAATGCAGTAGACGTGGTGATTTTGCTACTGTTGAAAAGTAAAATATGAAACTAATTTTTTCAGTATGAACAGAGCTAATGCTGTTTTTTTAAGTTGCTAATGCAGAACATCAGAGGCATTTTAATTTTGTGAATATTTACCTCATATAATGACCTATACAAGTTGTGCTTTTCTGCAGTATTTGTAATTTGCTGTTGCATAACGTTGATATGAGTCTTAATGAAATTATTAGAAATGTTTGGGTCACATTTGGAGGTTATTGCCACTGAGCCCCTGAGATTCACTTACTGTATATGATTTAGGGTTTTTAGGTGGGAAGGATATTGGTTTTGCATGAAATGGCATTGTTTTAGTCCAGAAAACCACTGGTACTCCTCTCTCCTCACCAGACTCAACAAATCACACCAATTAAAATTAAATTAATGAAAACAAAATCACATATTTAATACATACTTCCCAAAGGCCAGTAAGAAATTGTGCCAGGTTAGTTTTGAAAGGAGAAAACTATTTATTAAAAAAAAAAAAAAAAAAAAAAAAAAAAAAAAAAAAAAAAAAGGAATGGAAAATACAATTAAGAAAACAAAAGTGTGGCACATGATCTACACTACTTTTTGTCTGGGATGAAAGTTCCTAAACACCCGATTTTCACCTCCTCAGATAACGCTGTAGGCTGTCTTAATATCTCAAGCATTTTTGCCTGCTTGTAACATGTTAACATTCTGCACTCCTAAACAAAACACACTTGAGGCGACCTCAGGCCTCTTGTTCATCCCCACCTTGGAATAGAAGACAAGCACAGAGTGATGCTGAGTGAAACTTTGCTGGTCTCTTGCTGACCCTTTGACGTGAGCCTGCGCTGGCTGAACCTGAAGAAAAGGGGGTGATAATGTAGAGGCTTCTCCTGATGGGTCAGTTTTGCAGAGGGTTTTTCCTTTTTTAGGTCTGCAATTTTATGTTCTAGTACAAGCAGATGTAATTCTTTCACTGGCCCAGTACTTCTGTGATAGAGTATTATAAGCATCCTTAGCTCGTGAATAGGTAAACCACTAGTGTTTCTTTTCTTTTTTGGAGATGGAACTGTAGAGACACCACTAATATTTACAGTTTTATTTATTACTTCATCAGGCACATTTACTGAGACACCTTTTTATTATGTATCAGAACTCAAGAAAAGTTTTACCTATTTGCAAAGTTTACCTTGTCTGAAAATAGCTTTTTTGAACTTAATTTGTAAGACAAGTAGATAGTCATTCAGGAAGCCCTTATTTTACCTAATAATTTAAAAAGCATTTTCTTCTGTTCTTTTTGCTTTTGCACTGAGCTACTTGCCTGTTTCTAAATACCTAATTAACTTCATAATTAAGATAAATACTTTATACTGAAATGGCTTCTTTAAACTCATAACCAGTTGTAATGCAACCGCTGTTCTACATATTAGAATATAAAATATGTTATTGTTTGCATAGCAACAATATTAAGATATTATTACTAGTTATCTGAATTTACATACAAAATGTTTCTAAGTGTAGTACTTGAGAGGCTTGAGGAATTTTTGAATATTTAAATATTTGTAATTTTTTTCATCTTAAGAAACAACTTAAATTTGAAATTATCAAAATATCTTCCAAAGAGAAAGTAATCACTTAATGTTAAATAAATGAATGCTCTAAAGTGCCTTTATAAAAGATATTATCTGTAATACAATGATTCATATAGTTGGTTTTTTTAAAAAAAATAACTTGAAATATAGGGAAAAACTCTGCTTTTACAGTAATGCTTATGGCTTTTAGTAACATATTCCCCGAATATCATATTTCTCTGAATTATCTGTTATAAAACCTGCTTGAATTTTTACAAGTAATTTTACTTGAAAAAGAACTACTGACTAAATACAACACAAAAAAAATCTCTTTTTTTATAGTTTTGCAAAAGATAATCTCGGTGGTCTCTCTCTTTTTTGATAAAAGACTCTTAGGATTATATGCTATTATTTATACCATTTATCATTTTCATTTAAAGATTCCTTGTCAAAAATTCATAAAAAGTAACATGATCTGTATTTTTCTGTGTATTTCAGAACACATCATACAAAATATTGTATGATGTTATAGCACAATAAAGGCTAGGAAGTACCTTTTATTTCCTTTATAAACACAGTTGTATAAAGCAAATACACTCTAATAACCAAAGGGAATTTATTTCCCTTTAAAATAATAGAAACCTTCTATGATGAAAGAAAGGATGCCCTAAAAGTTACTGTAATTTGCTCAATTATTCCAGTTAATAAAATAACTCTCAAAGAAAAGATAAGAATCTATTTTATTCCTATTATAGCCATCTTATAAAATTCACTGCAATCACTTCTCAATACATGGTAAAATCACAAAGAAATTGGTAATAACTTGATATTAAAATGATGTTAAGGTTTATTCATGTTAGTTATTAAAGTAATTTCTGGATAAACTCTGGAGGTTATAATAAGAGAAAATAGTATTTTAGATAATTATAATTGATATTTTGACCATAAGTCTAAGGATATTAGGATTAAATTTAATTTAAAATGTTTCACCTGCTCAATAATATATATGCAGGGAATTGGTCTTGCACCTGCTATACTATATCATGCTACTGAAAAGATCATAATCCTTATATCATTTGTCCTATACAGTAAATTTACATAATGTCCTCACCCCAGGAATTGAAATTTTTATTTAATTAGGTATAAGTTAAACATGTGCTACATAGTTTCTCTAATTAAGACTGAAATGTACTATTCCAATTATTGTATCAGCACTGCTTACATTCACATGGTTCCTGTTTCTTATGTGGGATAAAGTCTTTGAGTCCAAGAGGATATGGCAGTACAAGACTCCTCTTCCTCCATTTGTAGAAACAGCAATTCAATGGACACCAGAGCAAATGTTCTGTGAAGACAGCATTGCTTCAGCTAAGGTGCACATTTCCAGTTTGTCCAAATATAAGAAAGGCATAACATGTGGCAATTTTAATTTTTTACTACAAGTTAACTTCTTATGTTCCAGAACACTTAAAATAAAATAAAAATGCAATAAACATTTAATAAAAGCAATTTTGAAAATAATGCACAAAATATCCATTTTGGATCATATAAAGAGTGAACATTAATGCCTCTGAATCTAAACAATGTGTATAAATGCCAAGATCACCTCCAGGATCTAGAAAAGAAAAGTAGCTGCTTCACAACATCTCAACCTAAAGCTAGTTTTGTTTTCTGACTTTTATTAGACTATAGACATTTATTTTGTATGAGATCTGACATTGACAAGAAATTATGTTCCAATGAAAATGTAGATTTTTCTAAGAGGAAAACTGAGCTGAAATTGCTAAGGTATTTTCTTTTGGCATTTAAAGACAAAATGTAATGCAGAAAAAAATGTGAAAAATTAGTACTTTTCCCTGCTAATATATGTATTTTTCTGCCATGTCATACTATACTAATTAAACCAGTTTTAATTACCATATTAAAATACTTTGTCAACTGACATCTTTATAATTATTCATTTATGTGGTATACATTTTTCTTAATGGATAAGTCTCTTTCTTGAGCAGATAGGCAAAACTTAAACCATCAATAGAGTAATTTCTTGAATATTGAAAATTTGTCTACAAGATAGAAAAGAAAATGTTTCTGTGTTTATATAAATAGAAAGACAGAAGCAAATATCTGCTCTATTTAATTTATAATCAATGTAAAACATATAATCTAATATATAACATATAATTAATGTATGATATGCAATCATAATGTATAAGAGTACAACTGTATAATGGTTGGGTAATTCAGTAGAATTCCTCGAACCAGCATCTAGGCAGTAAAAACACTATAAAATTGTTTTGAACACACAGAGGGCAATGCATTATTTTATTGTTGCATTTATTGATTTTATTGTGGTACAGTACAAATCTGCCAGCAATAAAATAGAATATGATGATACCAAAACGTATAGAGAGAGTTTTCACTTCATGCATTATAAAGAAAGTTGTTAAACTGATATACTGGCAATGTTGAGTATATAGAAAAGTAATGACCTTTGTACTCACTTGGCTTGTGTGACTTCAGTCTGAGAAAAACTCCAAGCGCTTCAAGTGTCATAATTCAGGTCAACTTTAGCAGGAGATATTCCTATTCTTAGGTGAAACATTTTTTGTGGTTAGAGACTAGAGAACCTTAGAATTTTGTTTCCTCCTGGGAAATGGGGCTGTTGAAAGGTGAATGCATCTTGCTCAACACCCCCTGGCTCTCCAGCTCCCGAATCATCTTGCGTATGGGGACCGCAGCATCTCTGTTGGTGTGGTATTGCCTGCGGTACACAGTCTTTGTGGCAACAGGCACTTGCTGCTCTTCCACTTGCAGCCTTCCCACAGTGGAGGGGTTGTCCGAGAGGCCAGGCAAAGCATATAACTTCATGACCTCATCTGCCTCCACGGCTGCAATACCAAAAGCCTATTGGTAATCTTTTGGGTCTTTGAAATACCCATCTCTCAGATACTCAATTCCAAGAAAGCATGGGACATCTGGGCCAGTTGCAACGGGGTGCCTCTGCCACTCCTCACCAGTAAGGCTCACCTCTGCCTTCCCCATAGTCAATTCTTGGGAGCCCCCAGTCACTCCAGCAATTGACACTACCTCAGTCCCCACATGTCCAGATGGCATTAGCGTGCACTGGGTGCCGACATCAACTAGTGCTCGATATTCCTGGGGTTCTGGCATGCGAGGCCACCGAATCCAAACAGTCCAGAAAACATGGTTGTCCCATGCCTCTACCTGGCTAGAGGCCGGGCCCCTCTAACAATTGTCCTGCTCACCACGGGCAACTGAGGCATATGACCAGGAAGTGCCTCCCAATGGGTCGGAGGGATTGTGGCTCTGACTACCCCCCCCCCCGCCATGAACCACTGGAGTGGTGCTCACTTTCACTATTTGCTTCTTCACCTGTTTTTTCTCCTTAATTTCACAGACTCGGTCAAGCAGGACACTCTTGGGTTTCCTGTCCCACTGCCTCATGTTCTCTCCATGGTCATGGAGAAAGTACCAAAGGCTCCTCCTCAAGATGAAACCAGGTCATGTGGCTAGAGGATATTGGGTGCGGGCTGCAGGACATTTGGCTTGGACCGGTGCAACAGGGATGGTGTCCTGTTGAGGCTGGATCGTGCTCATAACCTTGCTGGTAATGTCATCTTTAATTTTATTCAGTTCATTCGCCAGCAGGTGAACAGGGGCCACCCAGCATCAGGTTGTAGGACAGACGGTGTCCTCGTACATCCTGAACTTCTTAATCATGTTGCCCACTGTGTCCTTGGTGTTGCCAAGCTGAAGGATGGCCAGGAATGGGAAGTAGGATTCAAGTGCCAGGCACGACAGCTGTTGGAACATGCCGGGAGTGCACCAGACGTGGTCTGGGTCCCCAAAGTCAGGTCCATTATTGGAGAAGGATAACCATCTCCCTCAGCCTCTGGATGCCCCCTTCCACAGAGGACCATAATTTTTGCAGTCTATTGAGGCTGAGTTCACCAACACGCCTGTCACAGATGGTCGTCAGGAGCTGTCTTGAGAGGCTGAGAGGCCCCTGGACCCCCCTTGTCAATGCCTGAATTGAGCGCCAGGCCTCTTATGCCTCATACCTCCCTACCATCAAGGGTGGTATCATCATGCACAAAGCCCCAGACACAGAGCAACCAGCAGGGCAATGAGTCACCCGTCTGTCATCCAATGTCTTTTTTCAGCTTATGCAGGGCTTCGAATGACATTGACTTGATGATGACAATGGGCTCGGGTTCCTATGCCGACCCAGACGAGGTTGGTCTCTCCACTGGCTTTGGTGACTTCCGTCTTTTGAATGGGGTCATGGCTGCTGGAGTTGACCCACCAGCTGCCTCTAGGTTGAATCTCTGACCAGCACCCCTAGCCTCACAGACCCTGGTCACTGTCACCCAGAAACCTCCCAGCCTATCCCTAAAGATGGAATAGCCCGTGGACAGCATGCATAGGAGGAACATGAGGAAGAATAGAATGTCCTTAAAATCCAAGTGGATTTTGACCACATCCAAACCAGTAAGACCATAACTGCGCAGGATGGTGGTGCTCTGCCCTACTCCCCCCCAGGAATGTGGAATTAAGCAGCTATCCCCAGGGATCAGTGTTAAAGACATAGTAATTTTTAAGTCACCCATACACTTTCGTTATGGCAACTGGGGGTGACCAGTTGGCCCAGCCCTGGATTCAATAGGTGAATTTAATGGTGGCCAAAATGAACATGGCAAAGGTCCAAGCCAATGAAATTGTCCACAAAGGGGAACACCAAATATATGGGTACCTGCCAGACAAAACGAGCCACACTTGAGAAAACTGTTGTTATACTTCAAGGGAGTGCCCTAAACCTGCTGATGCCTCTATTAGTGTTTCATCAGCCACACGTTCGGCGCCAAGGAAATGTGGTGGTTTTAACACTAGGGGGTGCAACACTGGTGAAAGACTGAATAGAGATGCAAGAGCAACACAGATTTATTTTCTATGAGTCATATAGGCCTTATAGAATCCCATGAGGCACTAAAGAGATACAACAAATAACCACTCAACAATGTCACACAATAATAAAAAAAAGAAATGACAAACTGCACCTCCAAGCAGACTGGTGGGCTAAGGAGCAGAGGGAAGGAAGGGAAAGCTATCTGAAAGATGGTATCTCCCAGTCTTGGAGCCCCTTAAAGACAAAACAGTGAGAAGGACCCTCCCCCCCAGGATCCCAAGGGGAAAAATACCACACTGTTGCAGCTGGGCTGTGTTCTGATGCCACTGTCGGGGCTCCAGTACTGCTGCGGGATGAAGGGAACTGGGAAGGACCAGGAGGCAGTCAGTGTTATTTAGACCACAAGAAGCTGGCCAAAAGGGACAGAACTTCTGAGGTTCTGCCTTTTATGGGCTCTTGATATTGCATGAACTTGGTGTCCTCTTCTTGGCCAGGCTGTCTTCCTATTAGTTAGCAGTCCTTTCTGAGATCTCAGCGTGCTGAGCAAAATGGCGCTTCCCGCAAAAAAGACATGTTCTCTGGACCAGGGGCCTGGTGGTCGCCACCACCACTGGCCACAAGGCACTCCTGGGGCCAGCAGCACCACCTGCAGGCTGCCCCTGCTGTCATGGATCCACTCTGAGTGGTGGCACTGGCCCGGGGAGCCAACCCTGCCCCATTCATCATCTGCTGCTGCTGCTGGGGTCTGGCCCCACCCTCCACGGCCATGCTGATGGCCGCTGGGCTCTGGAAACCCCAGGAGGAGGGACAAGGGCTGCTGGGGGCTGTGGGGGGCTCTGCCACCCCCTGGTGGGGTGCAGGGCTTCCCCCACCCCTGCTGGGGCCAGGCTACCACCCCATGGCACCTGGGGACAGGCTCAGGATTTGCTCTGGGGGTGCCCTACATCCAGGCATGGGCCGTGCTGAGCCAGCCCCCTGCAGGCACTTGGGGAAGGTCCCAACAGAGCCCCAGAGCACCCTGCGGCCAGACACGGCTCCAAGCTGGGCCAGCCTGCAGAGCATGGGAGGCTAGCAGAGCCCGGGGAGAGCCCTGGCCCTGGGGGGGAGCGGGCAAAGGCAGCTCCCATCCCCACCCGACTCCCTAGGAGAGAAGAGGCAGGAGCAGGGGCCACCCCATCTCCAGCCCAGCCTGGGGGAGCCGTGGGGGACAGCTGGGAGCAGCTCCCTCCCACTGCACAGCCTCCCGGGTGGGCCCTGATGTCAAGCATGGCCTGAGGGGCCTGCAGAGCCTGAGGGGCCCGCAGTCACTCCGTGCAACCACTTGGGGAGGGGTTTCACCACCCAAGTTGGCTGTTTCCCTTCTCAAGGAAAAAAAAACGAGTTTAAAGAAAACAACCTTCCCTCTCCCCTCAAGACAGAACCGCTTTCCTAACCCACTACACCTACATTGCAAATATTCAAACTCAAATGTTAAACCAAAGATACAGAGTCACAGAAACACTTTCAAACTATGATGACCTTATGTGTTTTATGCCTGTTCCTCACAGAACTCATCTAGCAAGTACAATATGTGGGAGAGATTCACGATCTTGTAGCTGCTGAACCACTTGCCTGCTCTTCCAGCTGACCAATAAGGAAGTTGGATAAGTTACAGTTAAGGAATGATTTCTATTCCTCATCTCCAGTGAGAGGTGCAATATATGACTATGACAATGACCAAGATAGGACATAATTTTACTGCTAAGAGAACTCTGTGATGAATTGGCCACATTTAACTTTTCTTTCTTCTTTTTTTTTTTTTTTTTTTTTTTTTTTTTTTTTTTTTTATGCTTGTCTTCATAATAAAACCTCTAAAGTTTTATGGTGTGCCCCAATGATGAGTTCTTGATGTAGCTAGCCCTCAAGACTAAAACAAAGTTTTGCCTATGGAATTTACTTTCCTCCAATATCAGAGTTTTTCAGTCTGTCAAACCTCAGTTCTTACCTCTTCATGCAGATTTTCAAGCTCTGACAAATGACTGAGTATCTGATATGCAATTCAGTTTTTGCTGGAAGATTCATAGTTTAAAAGGGAAGGTGATAAAAAAGTAACAAGCCCAGTGGAAGAACTTAAATTTTTGTTCCAAATTCCCAAAACACAGAAGCAGTTTGGGGTTTCCATTTACAGGGCAGGTATATGTTGCATCAAAAGACTGAAAATAATTTTATGTGTGCTGTAGCGTTTAAACACAGACTACTGAAGTCCTTGGAGCTTCAAAAAGTACTTGGAGATACATTTCTCCTTCAGGGTATATTATTATATTGTGACAGCCATGATACAAAAGTGGCACAGCTACGCTATCATGAACCAGGAGGCAAAGGGGAATAAATAGAGGCAAGAAAAACATAAATCTCCTTTATACTCTTCCCCATTCCCCCCTCTCCTCCCAGAGGGTGCAACCATACCTTCCTGCACAACCCTGGAGATTACAATCCCCTGACTTGCTTATGCCGTCCTTAAATTCTTCCATGTTGCACAGGAAGGAGGAGCCAGCACACAGCAGTGCTTTGAACGAACATCCCCTACAATTCTTTTTGCCTTCCAAGCAAGCTGTCATTTACCTTCTGTCACACAGTCATTAGTTATACGAAATTCATGTTCTTAGTTGCTGCATTTAGCATACCAAGGCCCTTTTGTGCGTCTGGATTGATATAATCCAAAATGGAAGTTAACTGTTTGGGGCTGTAATCTATAAAGCAGCACAAGCTCACGCTCTTTTCTTTCTGCACAAGATGTAGAGATAGTATCTCAGAAATATGTGAGTCTGGGGAATCAAATTCCTGAGACAGACTGCTGTCTCATGCTGAAGCATCATGAGAATCAACTGTATTGCATTTCTGGCATGAGATTCCCTCAAGGGATCAAATCCTGTAGGTGTACTCAGAGCATGTAAAACATACCACGACAAGGGCACAGCTCTCACTAAACAGCATGGCAGCTGTCATGTTTCTTAAAAAACAAGGCTAGAAGACTATGTGATACTTGTTTCTGACCCTTCCCCTCATCTTTAATACCAGTGGGATATTTGGATGCTTTTCCATTCTTTTCCTGAATGTTTGCTCACTTAAATCTCTTACCATAGTCTGTGCTAATCACCAAGTTACTGACAAGCTTTGCATGTGGGAATACACTTTCACAGCCCTTTCTTGAAATTGCTTCACTTTCCAGAAAATAATTTAAAGATTCAAAAATAAAATTACAGATAAAAGGAAAGCAAGACATAGTCAAGAGCACCGGAATTGGGATTTTGAGATTTAGTGTTTTTTCTTGAAGCAGGGCCTGATTTTTGGAGCAGGCTCTGAGAACATCTGACTTTAGCATCATGGCTGAAGACAGCAGGAAAGCAGCATCCTGATGGAGCTCTGCTCTGGACTCCAGAGCAATCCAGAGCCAAAAGTACTTTTACTTAAAAAATGTTCGAGCAAATATAAAATTGAACCCATACAGATCATTTAACATGATGTCTCTTTGGATACAGACAGGATTTAGTCAGAGATCTTGATAACCGCTATGGAGATAGTAGCTGCAAATTACACACATGTATCAATCCCCCAAATCTTGTTACAAAATTAACCTCCTAATCTAAGTCCTGAATGTTTTCCATGCGAATAAACACACAAGGCTCGATTAATTAAAATACTTTTATTTTGGTTTAAATTGAGGAGTTTTATACGATATAGAATGGTACCAATGAAAGACATTTTCAGTATGTCTTTAGACATGTAGTATGACACAGTAAGTGCATTTTCTTTCATAGTGCACACATCACCTTACATTTCTAGTGATTCCTCTACTACATGAAACACATAATTTGGTACTATTCTCAAAAGTACTGAAGAATGAGTATTATGAATTCTGTGTAAGCAAAAAGAACGCAAATAACCATTGTTTCAAATTTAGACCTGCCTTACAAATTTCATTCATGGCTGGGCTTTGTGAACGAAGATACACGGGGAGCCAACAGAGACGAGAGACTCAATGGAGAAACAACAACAGAACCTATTATTATGTAGGGGCTCTATAAACTCTGGAACCTCAAGGCACAAACTGATTACAGAAAACAATGACCCAACAATATTATGCAAGAAGGAAAAATAACCAGCTGCTTCTCCGAGCTGGGTGGTGGGCTGTGGAGCGAGGGAAGGAGGAAGGCTAGCCTGAAGATGGCACTGGTCCCACACTGGAGCTGCTGAAAAAGAACGACAGTGAGAGGAACCCCAAGGGGAACCCAAAGGGGAAAGATATCACAAACTCCTGTCACCCTGTGGTTCCTCTGCTGGCACTGCCTCAGCCACGATGATACCACATGGCCTAGGGACACAGGAGCAGGAGCTGACCCTCTCCCAGCACCGAAGGAAGCTGAAAGAGGCAGGACTTCTGTTCCTCCAGCTTTTATGGGCTGTCTGATCTTGTGTTTTCTTGAGGCAACCTCCCGGGTGCATTGCCTCCCCATTGGAAGGTGGCACAGGAGTGCCGCCCCCTCTCCGACATCTGAGCAAGTGGCCAATATGGTGTTCCCACCAAAAATGCCTCACGGTGAGCCTTTGCCAGGAGGAGGGGCCCCAATGCCACCCTGCCAGCACTGCAGATGCCCAAGGCCCTGGGGTACCACCTGTGGGCTGTGCCCGCTGCCACGGATCCACTCTGCGCAGTGGCACTGGCTCAAGAGGCCGGCCCCACCACGCACACTGGCAGCTGCTGCTGCGGGATGGAGCCCCACCCCCCGCAGCCACTAGCATGGCCACTGGGGCCAGCTGCTGCTGCTGGGAACAACCCCTTCCGCCACTGGCGCATCTGCTGGGGCCGGTTCCCCTCATCAGGGCCAGCTCCCGCCACCGTGATAGCTGCTGAGGCCAGTAGGATCGGCCCCTGCACAGCCCAGGGGTGTTCCACAACCAGGTGTGGCCCAGCCTGTGTCAGCCCCACTGGTACCCAGGGATGGACCCAACCCTGCTGGCACCCAAGGTCAGACTTAGACCACTGGCACTCAGGGTCAGACCTGGGCCCACCAGTACCCAGGGTCAGAGGTCTCACAGTCTAGTCCTGTTTCCTTCTCAGGAAAATGAAAAAACAAGTTTTAAACAGCAAAATCCCCCTCCTCTCAACCTAAAAAACCCCAAACAACCTTCCTAAACCCACTATATATGGGAAGGGCTCTACCCAAGTTTTGTGCAAGTGCGCTGATGATTAAAAAGTCTGGTTGCAAAGGCACAGTGGAAAGTCTCCTTAGGCGGTATTGATGAGACACGGTTCTTTCTGCGTTGTCTTTTCTCCTCAAGACTGATTCTACGTGCATTCTCAACAGAGGCAGCAGTGTTATGAATGGTGTGTCTCCATGTCTCTCGATTGGAGGCCAGAGTGGAGCACTGGTGGCAGTCAATACAGCCAGCACTGAGGTATTGTTTCAGGGAATCCTTGTGTTCTCAGTCCTCTTGTTATTATTCTACATAAAGAACAGGGGATTTTTTTCACTTTTTTTTTTTTTTTTAATTTTAATAGGAAAATGTCATTTAATGAATGCAGAGCTGCTTTTGTGGAAAGATATTACTAAAGAAGAAATAAGAGTAGTGAGGTTTTCTCACATTCAGGATGTGAGAAGAAGCAGAGACAGATGTATTGCAGAACTGAGCAAGTGTTTGGAATAATGACTTAGTCCTTGAAAGTTCAGGTGGATATTATACTGCCCAGGCTAAGAGGTTTCTAGAATAGAAATAGCTGAATTCTTTTACTATGGGCTGTACACCTTAGTAAGTAAATATTGATTGATCTGGACTGATTCCAAAGAATAATTAGTATGTACTGTTATAAAATTTGGCAAAACTTAAAACTAAATTCTTAATTCTCATTCAAAACTTGAACTGGACACCGATTTCATACATGTCAGGTGATTTTCATAGCACATGTAACGTTCTTGTGAAAATTTTCCTCCTCTCCCAGTTTGACATTTTGGGTTGCTAACTTTAAGACAAAAAAAAATTTATATATTTTGTAGCTTCAGTACTAGTATATTTATGAAGGTTAAGCATTAACTTTGCTCCCAGTGACACAGGAAATGGACTGAAGAAAGGTTTTCCACCTCACCAATAAACACTTTATACTTCTTTGTTACTGTACAGTGGGCAATATGCCTCTACATTCCCTTAATTTTAAGGAAGTGTTAGAAGTTTCCAACATCTGTGTTATAGGGAAAAAAAAAGTCTGAAATTGTTAAGTTAATAGAATGGGAAAGCTATTGACCTCTTGCCTCTCTGCCTCTATTTTTTGTCTTTCTTTATATACACACATTTATTTAAAATATATTCTGTTTTCTGATGTTACAATTCTAGCTGTACTTGCTATACTTCATTTAGGAAATGACAACTAGCAAGTTAACTTTTTTAGCTCAGCATATGTGAGTATATACAAACTCATGCATAAACATAAACCAAACTACCCAGTGGAAAAAAAGGCTAGTACCTTTTTTAGAGCACAAATGAAAAATAGCAGCCAATGAGAGCTGAAAACTGCATGATCCTAGTTGCTGAGAGGATGACTTATTTGTCCATGCTACCCAAGAAGGCAGAAAACTGAGGAGTGGGCAGATATCTGAGTAACAAAAGATAACTTTACAGTACATCAGCTCTGAGAGTTTAATGCAGTGATATTAAAGCATGAGTGTGCGGAGGCGTGTGCAGTGACAGGCAGAGAGCTGCGTCTGTTATGCAAGTGGAATGAAGCCAAGCACAGAAGATGGGGATTATTTTATTTTTTTATCCATTGACTTCAAACTCTCAGTGTACATGCACTCTTACAAAAGTGAATTTTCCATTCAGTTAACAACTACTGCTTACACAGCAACAGAAAGTTACACTAAACCAATGTAAATAACCTTACCAATAGTATGCTTTTTGAACTCATAAAGGGCACTTTTGCCTCACTCACCTTCATCCTGACTTCCACAGAAAGAAGATCCTTCCTACTTTGTCATTTTGATCGGATTAGTTGTGAGAACTTTTGCATCTCTTCTACTTTTTAACATATCAGGTACTGTTTTGAATCTACATTTAAGACTTTTTAAGACACTTTCTTCTCTTCCTACAAACTTGTATTCCTGATCTGAACAATCACTTTTAGTCACCAACTGGTAAATACTACTAGTTGCAGTTACTCTCCTGCTAAGCCTCTGGGCAAATACTTTCCTAGTATTTCTCATGATGCCCCGCAGATGTGGTAGACCATCATCACCAGAAACACCAGAAAACCACAGAAGTCTCCTTTGCCATGGTAGCTACAAAAAGCTCAACATGTGTTTTGCTATACTGTGAGTAGCCATGTAAATATTATTCACTCAACTACCTTTTAGTGATGAAAGGATTGTCAGAGACCTGTGTTGTGGTGGCTTCAGGCTTTGATTAGGAGTCACCTGACTTCTCAAGTCTGTTCCACTGTAGGCTTGACCCATTGCTGCTTTTCTTTGACTCTTAAGGTTGTCCATCTTCCCATTTTTGTTGCTTACTAGAAAATAAAGATTAAATCAAAACATCATTTTGTTATACCCATCTTTGAAGCATGCAAAACTCTGTTCTCAGAAGCAATGAAAACCATTCACTGCTTCAAGGTCAAATGTTGCAAAAGAAATGTCAAAGACTTTTGAAAAGGTTTGAAAGAGCAGCAATTCATTACATTTCTCAACAAAAATATTACAGAGGAGAGAATAACCTGTTTGACTACTAAAACAAAGGAGAATTAAGGCACTTGTAATTAGATGAAGTAGGAACATAGTAAAAAATAACTTAAACGAATATCTTAAACAATATATTGTCGCTAAATCAAAATCCAAGATGAAAACAGCTTCACCGAGAACGATATTTTGGAATATAACTATATAAATATAAACTACAAATGGACTATGGAGAAGAAAATAGAAGTACTTACAACTGTGATACCTCCAGCTATTTCTCATTTCTTTTGCTCTGTCTCACAAAAGTTCCAGCAGCAAGAATAACACCTCCAGGAACTTATCATCAACCAATGGAGAATTATTTCACTTATTGTCTCCTGTGTTTGGGATTCCATTGGTAACCAAAAGATCATCCCAAAGAACAAATAATATTGATATACTATGTATATTTATAGATATATATTAATATATAATATAGATATATCAATATATAATGATAATATTTTGTTCATCAGATTAAAACAGGCAACTCCTAGGTTACTGGGAAAATCTTTCAGTCATAAGACTTCTCGAGGTCATAACACCAGTTCTAATAGTACAGTACAGGCAGATATTAAAGGTAAAAGGAAAATGAGCAAGTTATTACAAGTATTCTTAAAAGGGAAAATATAGAGGTAGAAGAAATGAAGTAGGAAGTTTTTACATGAACTTTACTGTTTTCCATTTTCTTGTATTATGCATAACTAGATACTCATTTCAGCTCTGGAAAAAAATAAATCAGCTCCAAACTGAAGAACTCAACCAAACCAATGATATATTTAGCAGTCCCAGCTCAGAACAGTTGTTTAGGAATCCTAGAGATGACAGTCTTCTATCTGTTTTTCCTAAAGGGATAAAAGATCTTGTTTGAGTAACAGAACAAATGTAAATTTAGAATAAGTTTTTGAAATTTATTCATATTCTGAAGTTTCTTCCATACATGTTACACCTAGGAAAAGGGGTAAAAAAAAAATACTGCATCTATAAGCTTGGGTGGTTTTTTAGTAAATCTATTTATTGATCTTTTAAGAAATATTACATGATCCCATAAACCTTCCCTCATGTGTAATATTAGAGCAAAAGAGCTACAAAAAGTGTGCTGTGAGAAAACCTCCTGAATGTCATAGGACATCACAATAGCCTATGAGCCTGGTTTTATTTCATAAACCACCAGATTTTATATATTATTTTTATGTATAACACATGTATTTTTATGTATCATATAAAATACATGTTTATATCATACTTTGTAAACCATGTATTAGGCATATAAAATATATCAATGCATACAAATGTGTACTTCATATAAACAACTGCACTCTCAGATAAAACATAACTCTAAAAAAAGTAGTTTATGATTATCTTTGGTAAAAATAGGTAAGGTGGGGGAAAAGGCAGTGGGAGAGAAAGGAAACAGAGACATGACATTTTTTATCTTTGGATTATGAGGCTCCTTTTGTCCTGAGGTTAATTTTTCACACCTGTTTGCGATTCATTCAGAGCATGAGATGCTCCAATTTAGAACAAACTCAGGGATGACAACTTGCAGCTGCTCTTTTAGATACATAGAGACAAAAAGTAGGGGCCTTGGAAATGTGAAGAATTTGAATGTTTCTTGATTTTAAACTAGTAGGTGTTCAGAATTGTTATCTAATCGTTAATTTGGATGTTAATACCTTAGTAGTCCATGAATATGATGAAAAAGAAGATGATTTTTTTCCCCCTCTAATTAGGGCTAAATCTGTTTTATCTGTGGTGCTTCAACAGGTTTGATGATGATATCTCTAATTGTTTGTGGAAAGAATTAGAAATTAGGTTCTGCTTTTCTTTGAGTTGTTTTTTGTTTTATTTTTCCAGTTCAAATAATATATGACTTTTTTTGTTTTTTGTTTTTTTTTTCTAGATTTGAAATTTTATGTCAAGTTTTCTCAAACTGATATGGTGTGGTTTTTTTGGGGTTTTTTTTTTGCTAAATACTCTTCTCACTTCTTAAAGTTTTTATCACTTCCTAGTTGTCAAAGCCTGTCAGAAAGCAGCTTATATGGGTTTTTCCCTCCTCCTTATTTATTTTTGGGCACTAAAAGTGGTTTTCTATTCATAATGAACAAATGTGCTAAAAGTCCTGTCAACTTTTCTGACAGATGTGAAAGTCTGAGTGATTCCTGGCATAGACGTATTTTTCCCCACTGAAGGGATTAATTTACTGATTTATTCTCCTTTCCTTAGGGAGCAAGCTGATATAAGAGACAGGAGGGGTAGAAAACCTACCACATATTAAATGTGTAAATATATACTATCCTTCACTCAAGTGTTAAAAGAAAAAAAAAATGGAAGTAGACTAATTGCTGATGTTGTCAATCTAAACTGAGCATTTATAAAACTCACATGGTGCAAGGACTTTTTAGTAAGGTTAACTCTTGGGTAACAGATTCAGCTGGTTTCAGTCTGTATTGAGGAATGGTGAATATTATGAAGATCTTTACCACTGTGCAAATTAAAAACCATACTATGAAATATCTGGCAATGTTATAAGCCCCTTTTAAAAGGCATAACAGAGAGTCTGAAATCTCTATCTGAGAAAGGGATTGTTTAACAGCGCCTCAAGCAGAAGAGAACAAATCGCCCATTAAGTCTTTTGAGAAGCTATCAAGAGGTTTTCCATGAACAGGACCAATCTGTTGAAACAGGTGCAATTCTTATGAAATATTGCAAGCCAAAATTGAATTTGCCTACATAATTAAGTTTTGATTTCTGATTCATATGAACTTTGGATACTATTTTTGAGTGGTAATTTCCTTTGTCCAGGATCCCCTTCCTTCTGCAAAATCTCAGTTTGCTTAATGAGCTGGGTAGACAATCTTGGCTAAATTATATCTTTTGTTTTTGCTCTCTGGTTTAGCTCGTCGTGCCCACATGGCAGTCATTATGCAAGTAGGGCTTTGATTAAAAATGTCGGTGTTTAAATGAAAACAAAGCTTTGTCATTTGGACAAAAATACTGGTAGCTGGTTGCATTCTACCATATTCATGAGCTAGCAGCTTTTTTTGTGAGACAGACAACTTTCTGAAGGATTTCAAAGCAAAGAATGGTTTCTCTCTTTTTTTTTTTTT
>VXBA01001841.1:533915-669517 GCA_013399895.1 Serilophus lunatus
TATGTTTGGTGGGTGGGGGGGGGGGGGGCTGAATTTGTCACTATTTATGCATGATACTCATGCCTCATTGTCCAGTTTGGAGTGGATATGCATTGGTAAGAATAGGACATACATTCTGTATTTGAAATTCAATCTCTCTGCCATGTTCCAGTCCTAGTTTCCATAAATTTTTCAAACATTTCTGTGTCCTGCAAATCCTTTACTTACTGAAAATTAAGTTGTCCTTTTTATTGATCAGTACTTCTTTCCTAGGCCTAAACTTGGACCATGCATTTTTAATAAAGACTGGTTAAGGATTGGTGGCTTCCTAGCAGCAGCTGATGCTTGTTCTGATTATTCCTTTTGATGTGCATTTGAGTAGGCAGTCCCTGTGGTAGGTGGGCTATATCAGTTTATAGGCTGTCCTGCCTGTTCTACCTGGCTGTTTTCTACCTGGTTACTTAAAAATTCATTGTCATCAGCCCAACCTCTATGAGAAATATATTTTATTAATGCAGATTAGACTTATTCAAAGTGAAACTAAAACAGTAAGAATCAATACTGGCACTATTAAAAAGTAATCAGGTTGTCGTTCCCTAACAGTGATCAGACAGATTGTGCAAGACAGCATATTCTATGCATTATTTAGGATTGAGAGTTCTATTGGCAATTTAGAATTGCTATCATCTGCACCATTTGTTGGATACCATTGTCATTTTTAAGAGCATTTTTTATATAACTTGCTTGCAAATACAAATTTTTGGAATCCAGTGTGTAGGTGTGGATTGTCTCTTAAAGTCATTTTTTTCCAAATACTTAATATGGTCATTTTTATCAAATATCTTAGCTTGTTTATCATATCTTTTATTTTCCTTCATTTACTTTGTGATCCTGCACACATTTTTTTTTTTCAGCTATCAGATAATGGTCAAATTGTGTAACATTGACCTAACAGATGTTCAAGGTTCTAAAGGCTTGAGTAAAGTCATGGATTGGAGATACAATATTATAATGTCATTATTTAAATAATTATACATTATAAAAAGAAACAAAGTTAGCATTTCTGCTCAAGTTGCACAGGACAAATATATCTCCCTTGGTTTCCTCGTAGCCATGCTTCTAATATTTCTCTTATTTCTCTAATTTTTATATACATAAATCTAGAAGTGTCAAACACATTAGAGAAGGTTGGGTTTTTTTAAAGTATCTACATCATTTGAGAACTCAAAATCCATTCTGAACTTCCTGAAGCATTTGTGAATAGCACACACAAATTTTACAGTAATCATAAATAAATATGGAAGAGCTTTCTTGGATTCTGAAGCAATTTAATAAATATCTGCTTACTAGATTTGTTGAATCAGGGCTGTTTATTTTTATGTTTTTCTCTCTCAACCAAAATATCACTCAGACCTATTGTACTTATCCTCTCTTCACCTTGATCATGAATAATTTAAGTGTTGAAATATCACTCTTTAATTCAAGGCTTTGTATTTGAAGGAAAAATATTCAACAGAAGATGTAAACTGATAGTATAAAAACATCCTCAAGAAATGACAGCAGAAAAGATCATGCTTTTTCTTTATTTTCACAATTTGTGATTTTCTTTCTCATCAAGGAGGTCCATATTCTATTTATCACCTCTTCCTTCATCTTTTTAATAATTATCTATAAAACCTCTTTAGGTTACTTTCAATAAAATAAGCATGTGCTATTGAATTTTGTCTTTTCTATAACTCAATTCTGTATTAATTCACTTTGTCCTTGCCCGCTTCCTTATTTTTTTTTCTCCTCTCAATGTAGCACCCACATAATTCAAAGCTCAGTCTGGATCTTTCCTGTATTAGATTCTGTCCTGTAACCAATTCTTCTTACTGACCAGTGGGACACCTCGAGTTTTCCCAAGAGGACTCAGACACTCCAAAATTACAGTTTGAGATTTCTGAAAACGTCGAAAAAAATTAGACAGACACTTATTTCCAAAGAGAAAGGTGTGAATGCTTTCCAGACACACCTGAACAGATGAACTTTGAATCCTTTTTCTTCCAAGAGAGTTTCAGAAATACTGGCTTCTGTGGTAAACATTCGTCTACTTGCATTTACTTAAAGGGGAGAGTCTTGAGTTACCAATGGAAGTGACCAATTTCTTTTAAGACCATATTCAGTAAACTTTTGTTTTCATGCCTTTATTCCCCGGTTTTATTTTCTATCCACACAAAACCTTTTCTCTCTTAGCACTAGTCAAGCTGCCAGTTTTTCATTATTACAGAAAGCCTCAACCCTCTGAACACAGTGGTTTTGCTTCATTCTCAGTTCATGACTATGACCTTCTCCAAGATTTTTTTCATCTATTTCATGTCCTTACTGCAGATATGGATGAAAATCTAGTCTGTTTCTATTAGCACGATGAATGGAATTGTTCTTGAGTTGTACCCTAGCACTTCTATATTAGATCAAATTGCTTCATGGTTAGCCAGAATGTCTTTCAATTTTATTTCCACTATCACCAGGATTACAGATGCTTAGATACTGACAGAAGTTCTATTGAATCTGCTTTTTTTTTTTTTTTTGCTTTTTTTTGCTTTTTTTTTTAAAACAAAAAGCCAATTGCTTGTTGATACCTAGGTCAATGAATAACACATTAATTTTTTATGTGAGTTTTATGGCATTCCATTTAAAAAATGTCAGCATGGATTTAGATGGGAATTAATTGTGGGAGCTATCTTTCAGAATTTTGATAGCAGTTTGACTTAAAAACAGGTGTTCATGTTTTACACCTTTCATATATTAGTTTTTCTACAAACAGGTACCTTTTGAAGTCTGCTCTTGATGGAAATTCAATACCAACATTAAATCTACATAAAAAAATTTTCTTTCACTAATAATATTGTATTTTTATAATTGTTTACAAGAAGTGGAGCATTAACACGACTGGGAATTTCAAATTGGGCAACTTTGTCAGCTTGAATATTATTGAAACATTATAGGAATATAGGAAGCTCTATTTTTTGATGAGTATTTTTTTAATTTAATTTTCAAGGTCAGAGTATATAGTAGATTTTAAGAAGGGAAATTTGCTCATTTGATGTTCATGACAAGGGACAGCAAAGGGCTTCAGTACTCTAGTATTGTAAAAGATTTTGTGCACAGAGCCTAACAAAAAATCATTTATCAATGTGGCTACTCTAGTTTGCCTTTCCACTCAGTGGGAAGAAGAGAGAGAATAGAGGCAGGAACTCGCTTCTAGTTTTGAGCTATGGAATTAATGGAGAGTTTATAACTATTCTGTTGAATTCTGTGAATAGGCTATGGTCCTTGTTGAGCCTGAAAGTTCTTATAAGCATGTTTTAAGAGTAGTGTCTCTAAATCCAAGACTTTTGCATTATATTAACTAAAACTCCCACATCTCTAATTTATATCAAGTGCTCTTTTACTGTGTTAAATTAATTCCCCGAGTTTGGCTGGGGGGGGGGGTTTCCCTCTGAGGAGATTGCCTCAGTTTCCACCATGGTAGAACTTGGAGTAACTTATAAATTTATATATAGGATTCAGGAACTTGTGTCATTTTCTACAGGCTTAATGCTTTTGCTATTTAGTTTTCTTGTATTCCCATGCTTCTACCAAAAAAAAATTTTTGAAAAAAATAATTATAAATCCAGCCAGAGAAGGAAGCAATGACATGATTAAAAAAAAAAAAAAAAAAGCCAGGGGAGAATAAATGTTCATATTAAAAAAAAAAAAAATTGTTGTAAGGTTTTTTGTTTTGTGGGGTTTATTCCTGGTTGTTGTTTTGTTTTTTTTGTTTTGTTTTTTTTTTTAAACAGTAACTCAGTAGAGGAAATATATTTCAATCTCAATTTTTAAATAAGAAAAACTGAGAAGCAGAGTTACATATGTCAAATCACATCTACCCTAGTATGGGATAGTAAAATATGCATCCATTTATATTTTATATGAAAAAAAATCTAGATTTAATGTGTAGACAGCTTAAGATTTCTGATGCTTTTTTGCTGTCTTTTTTTTCTATTACGTGTAAGTGCTTGGGGGACATAAAGGATATGACATAGAACTGCACCCTTTTAGCATAATATTGTTATTAGATTTTTCAAATTACTTTTGTGGGGCTTTGCAGAATGATGTATGGATCTGCATGAATTCAAGTCATGGATATATGACTGTATTTAGAGAAGAAATTTGTCTTTTAAGATGAAGGAAATGAAATCCTCAAAATTAACAGTATTTTTGTTATTGTCCTTGTAGGATTTGCCTTTCATGGCATGTCTGAAAACCCCTTAGGCTAATCACAGAGAAGTGCTAAAAAAGAAGCATACTTGGAATAAAATTATAGTACTATGGTTTCTTTCATAGTATCCCTTTTGGGGAAGGACAGAGAGGGAAGAAAGGGCAAATGGCCCACAGAATTAAAAAAATCGTTCTTATGAAAAAAGCTGATGTGTTCTTTGGTTTTGTTTGCAATTTTTATTTTAATGTAGTACGGTCCAGTAACAATGTTAGTGAATAACACCAAGGACATATTACCATCCACCTTCTACTTTTTATTTATTATTTTTATTTATTATGTTCAAAGGCATATAATAAGGTCTGTTAGAAGAAAGATTTGTTCACAGAAGCGCTATCCTTTCTCATTTATTTCAGGTCAAGTACATCTGCCCTACAGTTTTGTTAACGACCACCTTAAAAAACCAAAAAGTAAACCCCACAAAACGTGTTACCTGCACTCCCTCACCCCCTCGAATCCTATTGATACTCAATCAACTACACGGAGAAAAATTCCAATTTCATTGTCTCCTGATATATTCTATACTAGAAGCTTCTAGTGGGATGAAAAGAAATCTTTTAGCTAGAGATACCAGGTTTGTCACACACTGGGTTTGTCTAGTTTGGAGGGGTGACCTCATTGCTCTCTACAGGTTCCTGAGGAGGGGAAATGGAAAGGGAGGTGCTGATCTCTTCTCCCTGGGATACAGTGATAGGATGTGTAAGAATAGTTCAAAGTCGCTCCAGGGGAGGTTCAGACTGGACAAGAGTAAATATTTCTTTACTGAGATTGTGGTCAAACACTGGAACAGGCTTCCTGGAGAGACGGATGATCTATGCCCCAAGTCAGTGTTTGAGGCATGTCTTTTCCTCATATGACAATTATACATGTGAATCTGTTAAACTGAAAAATTGAATATTTTGAAATGAAACAAAACTGCATCTAAAGCTTCTGTTATTCAACATTTGTTGTATATGAGATATTTTCTGGTCACACCAAAATGTTTTCTCTGATAACATGGATAAAGAAATGGTCAACTGAGAACAAATAATAAGTCTTATTTAAAAAGTTTATAGATATAATAAAAAAAACCTATAATGGCTGTGCTAGTTTAATGCTAATGCTTGTACAAAATAAATGTGGTTTATTGATTGGGAATTCGGTTTAATATTATTTTTGTAACTTCATTGTTATTGTTTCCTTGAAACAAGGTTTTGCATACCTATGGTCATTTCATACTGTAGCTCTCTTGTCAATTAGTTTTGGAAAAAGAAAGAAGTGTTTGAAATAATGTTAAAGAAAAAAATTTCTATAGAGGTTCTGATTTACAGAAAATGTTATAAATATTAGATAAGTAGTAATACTTGGAAGCCAAAGTTAAACTTGTATGCAGAGATTATATCCAGAAACTGGCAGATTTAATTCTCCAAATTTCTATATAATATCAGCCTATGATTGTATTTTCAGAGATTTCAAAACAATGCATGAAAAATAACTCAGTATTCTGGCTAAAATGACAAATCTTGGCTCATTAATGAAAATATGGTGAGTGAGGATTGAAGATATGTATAAAAATGAGGATCCGGTAGCACAGCCCATGCTTACAAAGAGGAACATTGATTTCTCTGGCTTATCTGAAAGGTCCAGAAAGAGTTTCTCTAGACACAGTATGTTTAATGACCTACAAAATTAAGCTTACAATAATTAAAATTTGAGGAATGTCCCTGAAATTCTGATAAGGAAAATGTAAATAAAAACTCTTAAGAACTAAAACTTATGTGAGAAATAAAATGGGTGAATTTGAATTTCTTTATTAATCAGAGGAGAGAAGTAGTTCTTCATTCTGAAGGGGAGAATTGTGCAAACACACTCTTGCTGCTGAAAACCGTAAGTCTGGACAAGTAACTTAAAATGCACATCTTATATTGGCTGTTAAAGTTAGAGAAAATGAATGTCACTGTTTTATTACATGTATCTTTAGTGCATAACCTAGATTTTAAATTACCCTAGGATGAGATTTTCTGCAAATTTTCTTTGTGAAAATTACTTGACTTTATCCTAGTGAGGAATAAGATCCTTTTTTTTAAACTGTGAAACTATCTAAAGAACAAGTAAAACATTTTTAGACTGATCTATGACTAATTTTAATATTATAACTCTACATAAATATTTTATGTACATGGTCAGAGTACATGCCATTTATGTGCAAAAATACATATATTTCATTAGTCTTTTTCTTGTTTTGCCACAGCAGATTGGAAATCACATTAATTAATTAATTAATTAATCAATTAATTGGTTTTTTGTTTATTCTCTTCACTTAGTGCAGTTTCATTGTTTCCTGTTTAGAATAATTCATTAAACTAATTATTTTTGAATTGGGGAATCAAATACACTCACTCTCTGCTCACGGCAGCATAACTAGTTGTCCTTAGTGTAAGTGGTCCTTCTGGAAACCATAGTGCTTGAACAACTGCTGATAGCACTGCAAAAATGCATCATGTAAAGTGAAACTCACTCTGTTCTTATTGATTTTGTTACAGATGCCACTTATCCACATGATAGTCCAACTCCACTTTGTTATAATGATGGTCTGTTCAAAGTAATTCACTCATAAGTACTTCAACAGTGAGATTGTAATATAGTAGTACCTGAAGCCTCACAGCTACGCGTATGGAAGTAAAACCCCCGCTGACTTTGCAAATTCTGATTCACATCTTTCTAATAGAGTCCATATTTGGTTCAGCTTCTGAGTGCTGAAGTGAAACACAGAATCACAGAACAGTTAGAGTGGGAAGGGACCTCTGGAGATCATGCAGTCCAACCTCCGTGCCAAGGCAGGGTCACTCATGGTAGATGAAAGAGGAATGCACCCAGGTGAGTTTTGAATTTCTCCAGAGAGGAAAAATCCGTGACTTCCCTGGATGGCCCGTTCCAGCCCTCTGCCACTCTCAACATGAAGAAGTTTTTCCTCATGTTGAGGTGGAACTTCTTGTGTTTTAGATTGTGGCCATTATTCCTTGAACTGTTGCTAAGCACCACTGGGAAGAGTCTGACACCATCCTCTTGACACCAGCCTTGGAGGTATTTATTTGTACAGATGAGATCCCCTCTTGGCCTTCTCTTCTCTAGATTGAACAGTCCCAGCTCCTGCAGCATCTTCTCATAAGAGAGATGCTCCAGTCCCTTCAGCATTTTTGTGGCCTCTGTTGGACCCTTTCCAGTAGCTCCTTGTCTCTCTTGAACTGTAGAGATCAGCATTGAACACAGTGCTCCCGATGTGGGCTCACTATGGCTGAATAGGATCATCTCCCTGAACCTTACTTCAGTAATACAATAACCATTTATGCTTGTTCTCTGTGCACATCATTGAAAGATTTAATTGAAAAATAACTCAGCTATTCAGGAATGTCTGACTATATTATAAATGATAGTACATAATCCTTTATACCATCAAATCAATACAATTGTATAGAAGAAGAAAGTGTGTGTACAAATATACATACATTTACAAAGGGCATATAAAAATGTGATAGTGTGCATCTATTTGCATTACTTTGTTTGGACTATTGCATATATTTAGATGAATTGCTGATAGATTTTTCAAAATATTCTTTTTAATGCCATTTAAGGAACTTCATTCTTCTTGATAGACAAGAACTAAATATGTATAAGTGTCGTCAGCAGCTCTAAAAAATCTTAATCATGACTGACAAATAGCATAGTAGCTAATTCTGAATCAGCAAAAGTATTCAAAAAGCTAATCTACAGAGGGTCAATATACATCAGTAGCCAAAAATACTGCTATGGTATGAATCAAATTGCCTAACTGAAAAATTCTATTGTATTTTCTATGACATTACATACCTCTAGTAAGGGCTAGAGTAACAGACTTTGAAAATGTAATCTGACATTACAGCATTGCATGGGGGGTTGTGGTGTTGACACACCTGAGGGTTTGTATTTTCATCCTGCGATCCCTTATGAACTTCAGCAAGACAATTTTTAAGTGTAACTGTAAACACAGTCTTGTTTGGCAGCACAAGCTGTTTAAGCCTTCAGAGCTTAAATTGCATTCACATTCCCATTGTGATAACTTCATGCTATTGAATGAACGTAACTCTTTGCAAATAAGTTTAATTTTTTTTATTAAATAAAATCTCTCTATTTGTGTTTATTTAACATACAATGAACTGTTGCTTAATTAATTTTACTTTTCCTCCTTTCTTTACACCTTCATATTGTCTCATCTCATCTATCTCCCATAGTAAAAAGAACAAGTGAAAATGTTGGCATAGAAAGAAAAGTAATGGAAGGATTATGTGTATGGAAGTTTCCAAGTTTTATTTCAACTATTTCTAAAGCCATTACCAACAAAAGAAATAAAGCTTATATATGCTTTCAATAAAGTGCCTTTACTGCATAAATAAAATACAATGCACTGCTAAAATACATTTATATATTCTAACTCAAGATAGAGGAAATAAACATTGCACTAAAAACACAATATAAAGCGACCAATATTTTTGTGTAGTGATACATACTAATAGAAAGCAATATTAATGTGCTAATGAAGGACGATAATGGCTGTTTATTGTGATTACAGTTGCAGGGAAGATAAGTCTAGTTTCTTTATACAATCCAGTTTCTATCTATTTTTCACCTTCTTGTTCACAGAAGATGAATGCACTGAACTGTGCTACGCACAGGTCATCTAGTAAAGAATGTTCAACTGAGTTTGTTTTGACTGAGATGTCTAAATACAGAGATTGGAACCAGATAGTAACTTTTCTCATTAAGTATTACTTATTACTAGAAGATTTCCACCAAGATCTGTCCCTTACTAACTGCTAAAGATACCATGCACTCACAGTGATTTAAATGTTTTTGGTTAGAAACAAATTCATCATAATTTCAAGTTTGTATATCTTTTTATTTGCCTTACATGCAGGCAGTACTACCTTGGCCACTTAAACACATTTTTTTTTTTCTAATGAATTTTTAGACCTGCAAACACACAAACACAAAAGCTAAAGAGGAAAAGCAAAAATAATTTAAAAATTACAAATTATATTTTCAACTCCCTTCAGTACAACGTAATCTTTTTTAAATAATGTTTAATTTGAACTAGAGTCACAGTTCAGTAAGATATGATGCAGTTCCAATACTATAAGTTTTCCATTGAAAAGATGATAGTGCTTCACTGACAATATACTCTGAAGTACAAAATTCTGAACTAGTACTCATGGTAATATTTAGTTGTTTCCCTTCCCAAGCTATGGGTGGTGTTCAGTAAATCCTTCCTATACCATCCCATAATTTTCTCACTTCTAGAAAGGGAATTATATTTTCCTCAGTGTTTTGAAATCCATGAGTGAAAAATGGTGCATATTAACTAGGTATTTAAGAATAATTTAAAAAAAAAATCCAAGAGCTATTTTTTTTAAAATTTGAAATTAAGAAATGTTTCCTCACAATCATTGCATCTGATTTAGAACTCGTAATTTGCTCCTCTGCAAGCAATTATTCCACTGAGATAGTCCAGTAAAGGTGTGGAAAAGAAGTAAACCACAGTTTTTAGCATATTTAATATTTAATTACTAATTTTAGTTATTAAAATAGTTGTTTATTAATTGGGTAATAATTAACAGCAATTATTAATTAATAAAGTAATTATTACCTTAATAATTATACTTTACACTTTAGAAATACAGGAGCTCTTGATGTCATTCTTGTATGGATTGAATTTTTCCCAAGTTCTTTTCTTGCATATTTTATTCAGTTGTGTAACAGTAAAAAAGATGCTTGTAGCTGCTTCATGCATATAAAACCCCGCCAAAATTAATTTTTCTGCATCCTGGTTGCATAAGCAATGGCATGAGAATGTGCCAGGGGAGGTTTAGGTTGGATATCAGGAAAAGTTTGTTCAGAGTGGTTGGGCACTGGAACAGGCTCCCCAAGGAAGTGATCACAACACCAAACCCATCTGAGTTCAAGAAGCATTTGGACAACACTCTCAGGCACATGATGTGACTCTTGTGGATGGTCCTGTTCAGGCCCTGTAGCTGCACTCTATGATCCTGATGGGTCCCTTCTTACTCAGGTGATTCTCTATGCCAAAGATGTTGGCCAATCAAAGGCCACTGAAAAGGCAGCCTATATTTAGCAGTTTGTTAGTTGTGCTGTTTCGTTCTATTGGTTTTAAATGCAAGGACTCTCTACAGAAAGTCTGACTTATTTGAAAATGGTAAACTCAGTTTGTTGGCTAACTTTCCTGGTTTTCCTAGACAGTCAGGCATGCAATCTGTTCCAGTTCTTCAGTCTCCTCAAGTACATCTTACGAGAGGATGACTTGTCTCAGCTTTTATTCTACTTGCCTAAGCAGTGCTTACAGAAATGGAGTAAAATGGAGTGTTGTGACCTTGAATGACATGGTGGAGAATGGATGTTGAAGTCAGAATATATTTGAACTCTTGAATGAGGGTTAGAAATGATTAGCAGATTAACAGCGATTCAGCAAGGATAGTTATAACAAATGTAATTTGCTAAATTCCTTCTAGTTTCAGAGCAGATTATACAAGATGGATTTTGCTACCTTTTGAAATATGCAGTGGCTACGTATTTCCATTGTCGCATAATGCTTTTAATGAGATCAAATTAATTAATTCTGTGTGTATGTCCTCATGAGAAATGACTAAGTTTGTGTTTAATGTATCTGTCTTACAGAAATGTCTTCCAAGCTATCCTGGACTATAACTTAAATACATACTATTTGTTTTCTGTAGTACTTTAATATTTGCAGAAAAGGTCTGTTACTATGAAATTTGAGATTTGAAAACATGATTAAAGTTTGCAAAAATTGATGCTAAATATAAGCCCTTTTTTAAGATTCAGAGGATAAAGATGGTCAAGGGACGCTTTTACAAAACAAAACTTGTGATACACCAATTTGTCTAATTTTGTGTCCCTAAACTTATGTTTATATTAATTTTTACAGTTCTGATTTTTTCAAGAGGGACAGAAATATTTTATTTTGACAAAATTTATAAATACAAATTACTAGAATAGGTAGCTTGTGTCTTTGAGGTATTCTCACTACAGAAGAGTTAAGTCATCCAGATTTCCTCCCCAGCTTTGTCTACTGAACTTATGTCAACTTCCCCCACACCCCAACATATCTCTTTCTGGGCAATCTCTTTTTCTTGGAGATCTGGTACTTTACCACAAAAGGGCTGAAGAGCTCTTAGATATAGAAGAGAACAGTTTGCCCCCAGTAGTGTGAAACAAGCTGTGCTGCAAGCACACGGCACAAGCTGTACTATTTTGACATAGTATTGTCTGTCTCTTCCCATCTGCTGCTAAAAGCCTCATCACGTCCTTTCAGTCAGATTAAAAGGACCTACTATTTAAAATTGAAAAAGAAACAATGTCCACCAGTGCTCCTACATCTAGAATAGTCCTCATTTTTTATAACTCCTTACAATTGAAAATTTCAGAGTGTCATTAACATTAGTTAAATCTGACATCATCCTTAAAAATTAATTTTACTTTTTTCCCACAGGTAAGCAACACAAAGTACCAGTTCCTAGAAACTTAGCTATCAGGACAAAGTGAAGGATTCTTACTCAGGAAATCTTATTCTGATGTGAGCACAAGCAGAGCTCGCATCTTTTATGGTCTGATTACAGGTTACATGTGAATTAATTTTTGGGGAATCTCTCAATGACAACAGATGTCTGTCTCAGTAAGTGCCTTCCAGTCAAGCTCAAGATGATGAACGAGAGTTTCAAAGTTTAACATATCTTTTTCTTTTCAGGATATTAATATATATATTAATGCAAGAGGAAGTTCACAAGCGTAGCTAGCTTATTACAGAGTAACATGAAACTGGAAGTAAAGTATCTGAATTAGAATCATATTACAAAAAAATATATATGTTCTATTTGATGCTAAGCAAATAATATGAGATTAAAATAGGTAAACAAAACAAATTTTTAAACAAATTAAATGTCAGACAAATTTGGTAACTGCTATTTTAATTTTTAAAGAACATAATTCGTAAGTCAATGTTATAAAATTTCCAATGCATAGCAATTTTGTACTTTGCAAATCTACATTTGAAATCATAACACTTTCAGCTGCATACTTGCATATTAAAAAGAGCCATATTCCCATATCAAGTATGCTTTGTCTTATTGGATAGTTATGTGATGTATTTTATTTATTCCAGACTTTATGTCTGAATTGTGGCTGTCACAGAGGAACAAATGGGAAATGCACTATATGCGCAAACAAAATTGAAAAAATGTGAAATATGTAGTGACCAAGGATAAATGCCATATCTTAGTAAATTTCTATCAATGTTTTTATTAAAAAAGTGTCAATGAATATCTTCCAAGCAGCTGTCACATTTTAAGCTTACAGAACCTTCTTTTGAGAATTATGAAGGGGATTCTAGAGTTTTTCTGTCTATATAGTCATCTAAGAGATTCACTGAGTACTTCAATGAAAAGTCTGGTATGCAGATACCAGTAAAACTGAATGCAGGATCCTAAAACTAAACAGAGTTGAGAGAACATGTAGGACAAAATGCTTTCTCCAGTTTCTTCATGTGTATGAACAAAGCCTCTCTTTGTTAAATACAGTGAGTACATGATGGAAATATTTTGAATATATTTTTCTGACCTCAATGGAAAGGTTGACTTTCTGTGAGATCTGAAGCTCTGGAAGAAAGCATTAGGAAACTTTTTTTTTCACTTAGCATCACCGTTCTCTGACTGCTGTCGGTTTTGCTCAAGTCACATCTTGGGGCAAAGTAGATCATAGTTGAGCTGAAACCACTCCATCAGTCTTTAATTCCCAACTGTTAAAACCCTCCGCAAACTTTAAGCAATTTTTTAATGAATTAATCCTTTGTCAACCTCATGGTTTAACAGCTTGGGTTTTTGTAATGACATTCTTTATCTCCATGCTTCATAGTAGGCAGATTGTTTACTAAACAGATTAAAAACCTAGACAGAGAAAATTGAGCCAAATCTCTAGTCTTGGTGATTACACATACTTTTCTAAAAAATTAATGGTTAACATTTACATGGATTCAAAAAGAAACTGGACAAATCTGGGGGGAAAACATCCCACAGCCTCCCCAGCCCCAAGGTATTTAAGGAGCCCAGAGCTCAGCCCATTCCCAGAGAGCTGCTCTGCCATTCAGAAGATCTCATGATCTCTCTCTCTCTCTCACTTTGCAGGGAAGGAAGATTGGCCCCAAGCCTGCCCTTGGGCCAAGGGTTGGGTCTGCGGAGGAGGCCAAAAAAATAAACCATTAACCACGGCTGCACAGCTGGATCAGCACAGAAACCAGGATTAATATCCATCCCATCAGCTGGATCGATGCTGGAACCAGGACTGCTGGATCAACGTTGGATTCTGGACTCACATCCCATCAGCTGGATTGACACTGGACCCAGGTGTAGTGATTTTCCTTTTCTCTTTCCCTCTCTTTCCCCCCCTGCCCTGTGCCTTTAGAGGAGGTCAGGGACTATAAATAAATAAAATATTAATGTGAAATACAACCTCTGACTTGTGTAATTCTTTCCAACCACAAGCATTTATGAACCTTGGCTGCTCCGTTCTCCTTTGGGCAGGTCCTCACAACCTGCTCATAAAAGTTGTTGACTTTTCTAAATGGCCTCATCTGTGCCTGGTCCACCTCATAGAATCACACAATATTCTGAGCTGGAATGGCCCCACAGGTGTCATCCAGTCCAAGCCCTGGCTCTTCCCAGGACCTCCAGCAATCCCAGTCTGTCCCTTAGAATGTCACCCAAAGGTTCCTGGAGCTCTGGCAGCCTTGGAGCCATGCCCATTCCCTGGGGAACCTGGGCAGTGCCCAGTCACCCTCTGGGGGAAGAACCTTTTCCTGAGATTCAGCCTGACCCTGCCCTGACCCTGCTCCAGTCCTTTCCTTCCCAGCTGGAAAGAGTGAGAGAGTGAGAGCTGGAAGAAAGTGAGAGGCTGATGACATCTGAGAACTGACTTTGTAATAAAGATATGAGATCACTATCTGTGCTGGGTCTGGAGAGTTTTGGGTTGCTCAGTACAAATTCCACAAATTCTTGGTGACTCTTGTAAGCCAGAAACTTCAAAATATCACAATTTTGTTGGCGCTGAAAGCGATCCTCACCTTGACATAGCGGCGACCAACACACCCCACCGCTTCCTATTGCCGCACAAGAGAAAGATGGCAATGTACCTTTTTTCTTTCTCAGCTTTGAATTTGGATGGTGCTGAACACTTCTGAGAGGCCCTGAGCACACCTGAACTATAACCCTGTAGTCCTGTGTTCCAGGGCGTGGTCACGGGCCATAAGAACTTAGTTGGCAAAGCCCTAGTACTGGGGCGTCTCAGCCTTGCTCAGCCTAAACTTGCTTAGCATTCAGTTTTCATTTACTTGATTTAACTGTGGCAGAAATTTCTTTAATTACACACACTGAATCCCAGAATAAAACACATGGAATCACAGAATAATTTGTGATGTTGGAGGCTGTAAGAGTAGCTTGGAAAAATATCACTCTGAATTTAGCACTGCATTTTGGAGGAACCCACTGGTGAATAGAGAAATCAGGGCAGGATGGTCTGACTCCTTTGGCTATTTCTATATATGTTCTCATAAAAATCTTAACATGATTAAAACTAGAAATATAATAATAGTAGTTTTGCTGTGTTTCATACATTTCTAAGAAAGTGGAATCTCTCCAACTCCAATTCAACTTTAGGTCAAGTGAGTGTCAATACACTAGATTTTTAGTTGCTTTAAGGTTCCTTAAATAATTCCAATGTTTAAACTTATTAATAGGTTTAATTTCAAAAGATATCAAACCCCATTAAAAAAAACAAAAATCATAAACTGGTGCGAAGACAAAGAGATCTTTGTTAGTAGCATACAAAATGTTTGAATTGCCTATGCTGATGATACAAGATAATATTAATATGAGAAAAACTGAAGATATACTAATTTGTTAAGACATTGAAAATCCTAGCAAGTTTTAGAAAGAAGTTCAAGGGTAGGGAAAGAGTTACTGCCCATCTTAATATGATCATTATTTGCAGAAGACAAAATGGATCATTAAATACAAGCAGAAAAATAACTGTGCTGAACATTCAAATCTAGTGTTGAATATTTATATATTTAAAGCTGAGTTGACAAAAGAGCGTGCTACTAGGAACATGTTTAGGAAATGATAGATTGAGATTTGGAAACTCCGAAGTTTGTATGACTCCAAGAGCCATATGAACAATCTGGAAAAGGAAATAAAATCTTTAACAATACACTTTGCACACAATATTGTGCAAAGTAGAACTCTAATATTTAGTCAAACCACTAATCTGCTAAATTTTTTACATCATATGAAGAGAACACCTGTAAATGACCCTATGCGTACTTCTATTTTTGCCCTTACAATGAAAAGACGTTTTATGTTGCAAAGCATGTTGTAAAACCATACCAAAACCAACAATACGATACAAGTATATCTGGGCACTTTTCTTTAAAAGCCTTTGGTTTGGAATTCCCATCTGTACTTCCTTGCACTCTGTGCTCAGCCATTAGACCACCAAATTTGAGATAAGGAGTGTTGAATATTGTTCAACATCTGAAAAAAAATTGAGTAGCTCAGTACAAGGTCGCTCAGCACAGGTGTTTGTGTAATTATGACATATTAGAAAAACTCTTTGTTCAATAGCCTTCAAGCTGCCTAGAGAGTAAATTCCAGAACAAGCAAAATGTTTAACAGAGATGAATACATGTGAGGCAGACTGCAGCAATCATCTTTTAGAGGGAATATGGACATCTTACTTTCACAGGTCAAGGCACCACTCACTTGAAAGTGGTTCTTGCATGGAAAGTAATAGACACTATGACTTCTTTCTCCACCTCCATCATTAGCAGGCAAGTCAGAAAAGAGCACTCAAGACAGACTTAGTATTTGAGCAATGGCTGCAAAAAGAAAGGCAGTGGAAAAATGCTACAGTTGTTCCAGCAGCAAAAAGCAACTTTGAGATTGTGTCATTAGGATCCTTTAAGTTTGTGCTAAGGACAGGGGACACAGGAGTCTGAAAAACACTTGCGTTAAATTATCTCAGGAATAGAGAATGCTAGCCATTCATTTATATTGCAAAGACGTTTAATTGTGATTTTATGGATTTCTGCATATGTAGCCAGAGGCTGGCCCAAAGAGAACATTAAAATCCCTCACATCAATAAATACAAATGGTGGAGTGTAGAATAAATATGCCAATAGAATTTGCACTCAAAGTCATTCCTTCTTAGAAGTCACCATAACTAGATAAAATTGTCTCCAATTTATTTAGAAGTCATTTAAAATAATTTAATCATAAGAAAATGTCAGAGTCATTTTGCAATCAAAGCTAGAACCCCCAACCTGTGCACCTTAAGCACCTTTAAGAACATTAAAGAAAAATCTCAAATTGTACTGTACTTCCAAAATAAGACGATATGTATTTTTAGCCCCATTTCACAAATGGAAAGCAGAAGTGCAATAACTAGCAATAGACCATGCAAGATCATAAAAACACTTTGAGTGAAACTTTCATCTAGCCAATCTTTTTGCTTCTGACACATGAGAAAGGACAGTGTCACCTCTCATTATTTGTTTTGCTTTTCCTCACCCTGCATTTGAGCTGGAAGCTGTAATTTAACACTGTTAGAGTAGCTTGTCAGGGCCCCTCTTCCATGATGCAGGTTAGTCTGATTTCAAACCCATTGCAGATCCAAAGCATTGTATGGCAACAAATTACAAAAGGTATTGACTGTACTGGAAAAAAATATGTATTTTTGTATTCATATTTCTGTCTACTAACTTCATATTTCTTTATTCTGGTGTAAAAAACCCATAAATGATCATTCTTTACCCTCCGTTCATGATTTTAAAAACCTAAGAGTTCACTTTGCCAAACCAATAAGTCAGTTACCACAAAACAATCCATATCTCTGTTTTTATTTAGCCCTGCCCTTTTGACAGTCCTTGTTCTTGTTAAGTAGACTGAAATGAATTTGTAGTTCAGGTTACGACTATGTTGTGGCTGTATGTGTTGCCATGATGATGATTTCTTTTACTCTCTGTTCTTTTCCTTTGCTGCTTTTTTCTTACTCTGCTTAGCCTTTGCCTAACACTTAGTATCAGGCTAGTAATGCTTTCCTAGGATTATGGACAATGACAATTCAATACTCTTTCTGAATGATAGCAGCTTGTTTAGTGACCATCACTCTGTATTTCTAATTAAGAGCTTCCCCCCCAGTGCACATTACCCTACCCCATCAGCAGTCATGTTTATTTGCCGCTTGTCAAATAGTTGATCAGTACCATGAAATGTGCTGCAACTCTTATCAGTCAGTTTTCATCATTATTATTTTAAAGAATTTTGTATCATCAGAACACTTAGTCACCTCATTATTCACTTCTTTTTCTAGATCATTTATGTTGTACAGTAGGTATCCCAGCAGAGCTCCCTGAGGGACTCCACTGTTAAACCTCTACTTTTGTTGAAGCTGATCACTTAATCCTACTATTTAAGCTATTAATTAATTCATGAGAAGACCTCCCCTCTTGTCCCATGACAGTTGAATTTCCAATGAGTTGAGATTTTATTCTAGGCCATTGTGTTTTTAAATTCTTTACAGTTACTGTAGTAAAACAATTTACTACTCTTAACAAAATTCTAGGTTTACATATTACAATATTAGTGCAAAAATGAAATGCAACACCTCTCCCCCCAAAACCCCAGCTGATAATAGCAGAAACACATTTATGATGCAAACCTTTTAAGGTTTAACATTTTAAATTATGTCACAGAAGATTCAAAATGGAATTTAAGTTATTTTCCTATACCATGGAGACTCTTCACGGATGTATGCCTTGGCTATTTCTGGTTTACTAATGGGACATTTTTCTGCAAATAAGAGATGAAACAAAGTAAGAAAAGGAGTTGCCAGTCTGCAACGTTAATAATGATTGTTTATGCTGAACTGAGTTCATTTTTGAAAACGCAATTTGCGGTTCTTACAAGCTAGTTTGTTATAAGATAATTGATGCAATGCTGTAATACCATTTAGTCCCACTTGGGAGACAAAACTTAATATTAAAATATTTTTGACTGACAACATTGCCATTTATCTTCCTAGCAGGAGTCAGATGAGAACAATAAAATGAGAAAAGTTGTCTGTGTACCATCCATATCATCTGTCATCATACTTAAAAAAAAAAATAGTGTGAATAACCACAATAAGTTTGTGTTCTCTCAGATTTTTGGATTTCAATACCCATAGTGGATCTTCTATACACTGATAAAATTTCAAAAGTTTTCTGGGTCTGACACTGCATGGACAAGAAAGAAAAAACTCAAAAGTTTAGACATCCCAGGTGTAGTCAATTCAATCACCAAAATTAGGTGGCTGTTATGTAAATTATGCAAATATGTGACTCAACCTCTACGTTCATATTTGAGAAATTAAATATTTAATGATGTTGACATTTTTAATTATCATCAGGCCTCTGAGTTAACTCCTAAGTGACATCAATGTTATTACAGGATCTCTGCAGACTCTGGCGGACATCTCTGCATCACATCAGACTTTATGGAACACATATTTGATCACTGGATTTGAAAATCTGAGAAAATAGATAATAAAGAACTTTTCAAAAATACCAACAGATAAATTAATAGGTGCTATGAAGTTGGTCTGTTTTTGACAAAGGTATAACATTCCAGTTTTGAAGGCTCACACTTTACTGGGAATATTACTTATATATAAGATTTTCTAAGCTTTCCCACCAAACTTTTGAAAAGCCTTTTTAGTTCATTATTATCTTCAAATTCACGTACAGAGAAAACAGTCCCACACTTTCTCTAAGAGAATTTCTTTTAATTTAGGTTTTTAGGAGTTCTTTTAAAATAGATGTTTTGGCAAAAGAGCTTACAGGAACAACATATAACCAAGAAAAAACATTACCCTAGAGCACTAGCAATATTATTTCGTGAAATACTTTTCATTGGTTTTAAGTTACCCACAAGAGAAAGAACAGAGTAAAGGAAGAAAAGAGATTAAGAGTGAGGAAAGAAGGAAAGACAGGAGAGAAAAGTTGTTCCCACCCCCAGGATTCACAGGTTCCAGGTCTCAGGACAGAAGGCTGAGCCCAATGGAGGCCCTGGGCATCTCCTTATATGGTTTGGCTGCCACGGCCACTCCCTCCAGGTGGGACATCTGGCTCACTGGCCAATCAGGACCCTCCCAGCTGGAGCGACAGGTGCCACAGCCAATGAGGAGCCCCCTGGTGGGTGTGGCCTCCCCTGACGGGCAGGCAGCCGCGTGGCTCCCGGGCCGCGGGCGCTCCCTGGGCGCGGCCGCATCGGCTGCGCCTCTTGTGCCTCCGGCTCTGCCCGGTGCTGTGCGTGGGCAGCCCAGGCCTGGCCCTTCCACACACACACTCACAGAGAGCTGGCTCCAACAAAATAATTAAACAATCTACTGAGATACAAATTCAGTCTCTCACAAGTGCTCAATACCTGACCGTATTATGAGGAATGCTTTTCCTGTATCTTTTCCCATATCTTTTTCCAACATTACTTGTGATGTAAGTTTCAACCAAAATCACCAAACCACTAGTGTGATGAAAATGTTATGAGAATAGAAATGTCATCCTTGTGAACTTTTTAATTTAAATGTATTTGTCTATCTCTCATGCCTAAACTATATTGTTCCTTAGATTTACTTAACAGGCAGAAAATATGAGTCAAAAATTTAATTTTAGCTCTGTCAATGACATGACTCACAGGAATTTCCTGATAGCTAAACCTCAGCTTTTCCATCAGCAGAAGATGAATAATGGTGCTTAACTAATTCACAAAGCCAGTGATGTTGTTGTTTGCCCTATTTTGTAAGTAGATGTAATCATCTGTGTTACACAGAACTTTCTAAGAGGAATCTACCTATCTAAATAGAGATCTTAAAATCCTGAGGATTAATTAATTTATGTTTGCATAGCTCTTTGAAGCTGTGGAACACTATACAAATGCTAAATATTGTCTACTTTTAACCATTAACTGTGACTTTAACTAGGTGCTGCATATCACAGTGCACAGTATCACTAAAGCCCAAGTCCATGTGTAAAACTCATAGAATCTTTAATTTTCCTGTTAATATTATTTTTGTCTTCTTCTCTAACCTTCATACTCTTTGCAGAAAAACTGCAGGATATCTACTTATATAAAACCATTTCAGCTGGCCTCTCCAAACACTACAATTTCTCCAGGCTGGCTGATTCTGAAGGGACACAGCATCTGGTAGTGAGTTGCTGTGGAGAACATCAAATAATAATTCATATGGACAGTGCTATGCTGTTGTATATTTTAGAAAGAATCAGCAGGGTGGCATTGGACTCTTACAACTGGGAAGGCTAAAATGATGATTTTTGTACGCACACTTTGGCTAGTAACCACCTCTTTCTGTTCTTTGATTCTTCATCATGAAGAAAAAAACAACTACTTTTGATGTGTATTATATATATGTAATACACATATGTATCAAAATATTCAGCTTCTCTTATTCAAACTACACATTTTTGCAGAAAAATGAACGCAAATTAAGGCAATTGAAATTTTTAGCTCTTATTTCATTATTAGTAACAATTGATTTCACAAAATCTCAATTTCCCATTGTACTGAATATAGTAAATTAAGACAAAGCGCAATTATGGTCCATTAACATAACAGACAATAAAAATGTCACATTTTTATCCTGTTTTTAAGAATTATGTTATTTACAATGCTCAGATCACTATCTTCCAGACTGTGGGACTATATCTAAACTGCCCACCTCTATGTTTCTGAACCTTCAGATCCAAATTCATATCCTAACTACATCATGACTTTTGCTTGAGGTGAGATCTGGATCTTTCCTCTCCCGCTGACCTCTTCCTTTTCTAGAAGGAAGTTTGGCCACAAACCTCTTTAGGACTTGAGGGCATAGCTGGGTGATTAGGAATGAGGAGCATGCCCTGCTTACTTGTCACTGGATCATTTTGGCCTTCAGTGTTGTTATGTTCTTAAAACTAAGAAATAAGAACGTTTGTCAACTACATGTCATTAGAAGAAGAGGAGAATTCACCCCTTAGTAGCCTTGAAACAAGGACTATCTGGAAATGATCCTGTCACACAATCCAGAAAAATGAGGGTGAGATTGAAAAAAAATTTGCAACATTTCCAAGGAATGTAGAATGAAAGAGATTTTTTTTTTTTGATTTTTTTTTTTCCCCCCAAATACAAGGATGGTGTACCCAAATGTAGTTCCCTTTACTTCAATTTGAGGAATTCACAGAATCACTGGTGTTAATTGTGACATGATTTTTCCACTCAGGTTTCTTCACAGGGGCATGAAATTGTCCCCTAGCAATGCTACTTGTATATATCTGAGAAACTGTGGCAATTATCCTTTTTCTACTAATACTTCTCTCCCTTGGGATCATCTTCTAACACATTGCAGAGACAGATTTCTTGGTTCAACATTTCCTTCCTCTGACTGAGAAAAAAATGTCAGTTTAAAGATTTACTCTCTATAAGCCTAAAATACCAATTCCTCATATTCCGGCTTTACAGTTTGTTTCTATCACATCCTTTCAGAAATATACTAAGGTGTGGTTTAATCTCGTGAAAACAGGTAATTTGGCCATAGGTGATACAGTGTGAAGCATATCCTGCAAATTTTGATTGCTCCCCATTTTATTTATCTTGGTGGGGCAAATTAGAGGCTTTATAGATGGCAATCATTCTTCACATTAGTTGTCGAGTAAGGAAGGAATGAAATCTACTCTATAAATTTGAAGGCCTCCTTATCTGCTGCTGTAACTCAACGTTCTTGCTTTACAAAGCTAAGGGGACCCTACTGAAATTCGATAAAACCAGGTAGAAGAGGAAGAACCTTCCTGGGTCCCATAATAATTCTCAGGGTGATTCTTGTCACACATGTTATGCTACTCCGCTAATGTTTTCAGGATTAGGACTTAACATTTACAACAGTAAACTCTTGAATGACAATGTTTAAGTAAATGTTTTATGATAATGCTGGTCATCAGTGGTGCTTGATAACAACAGATTCAGACTGAAAAATATTTCCATATTCTAAAATATATTGTCATTATTTAAAAGCAGGAAACATTTCTTTCTTTTTTTTTATCAGAGATTATATTACTCGCAAAATTTAGTATTTTATATTAATAAATACATAAAGAAATATCAACAAACAATGACCAGAAGAAATATTGATGTCTTTTTCTCTTATATTTTCTAGTAAACTGGAGGGAGAGAGTGGCAAATTGGTAATCGACAAGCAGATTTCTGTTTTTTCACTGGTACTTTTCCTCGTAAAGTGATAACTACGTAACTTATCTAGTTGTTCTTTCTTTAAATGTTGTTTTTCTTTCTTCCTCTAATGAAAACTTTTTATACAATAAGGATCTTCATCTTGCTGTTTTGTGGTTTTTCCTATATATCCTTATTTTTATAAATTTTTCAAAGTAATCTACACCCACATTTACCAAATCTGCTGTTACCTTATACAAATCTAGCTAGTGAATCCTAGTGGTAATGCCAATTATATCAATGCAATAAAACCCCTGATCCATAGTTTTATTCTCTATTTAAATTCCCTTAACTTTTTTTTATTATCTGTTTTTGCAAGTGAATGCCTTATCTACCTTTCTGGATTTCCTGATATCAATGATTGTGAGTGTGTATACTTGCAAATTCCAGTTTTGAACTGCAATTTTAACACAGCTTTTATGCTATCCTTTTGCTATTTTTCCCTTCTCTTCTATTTTGAAGCTGTATTGCGCTGTTAAACAAATAATTTTGTTCAGAAAGAACAGTACTGAGCTGATATATCTGCATTCTTGTAACATTCGTAGTTTATAAAATACTGGCCTTGTGATTACTAACTCCTTGAATAACCACATTCAAGTCCAAGGCACTGGAAGGAAACATGAATCATATATCTGACTACAGCATTTCAGTGAGTCAGTGAAAGGCTGACTGGTTTATGCCCCAAAGCCTCTGGATTCAATAGATGTCTTTCATTTAAATGAGTTTTAGGTCAGATCTACTGTAGCTACACAAGCACTGAGAAATCAAAAACATTCTTTAAATAGACTGAGTAGCCTGCTTAAGATGATGAAGTATTATATATTATGTAACTAAATCTGTAAGAAATGCCTGGGTTCAGTAGCCTGTTTAAACAAAATCAAAGGTAACTTGAAAGAACTCAGATGGACAGAAAGCTGTCTGAAACTACCTGAATATATTAATGGGAAAACTGTCTCTTTCATCACTGAAGCAGAAATTATGGTGTTTAGGAAGACATTTTTAACACTATCTATACCTCAAGAACATAACATTTATTCAGACTTATCTGCTTGTTAACTGGTGATTTTTTATGACAGATTCATGTGTATTTTGTAAATACATTCTATGTTCCTTCATTAAAGAAAAGTGTAGGTGGAGGGTACAGGGAAGAAATCTTTCCAAAGATATCCCTTCTTTAACTCCTCTCCCTGCTTATCTGCAGGCCTTGACATAATTTTTTCCAACAATTCTTTTCTCCTTGTTCCTTAGCAATACCTCTGTCCTTGACTGCATTTCTGTCGTGGGATCTGTATTTTTTTTTTTTTTTTGCTGTGGACTAAATGTCTCCTTTGTTCATATTACTTGCTGTTTTAGAATTTTTCTGGGTCAGCAAACCTAGAAGAAATGATAAAACTTTGTCTTTGGGGAAGCTCTGAGTTCTTAGAGCTGACCCTACAATGAGAATATCAAAGTCAGTGACAGACCAAAGGAGGAAAGAAGATATTGTGGAATTGACTTGCTTTGATGGTATAATATAAAAAACGAAATAGAAGTTGAACCAAGCACAAAATACTGCCAAAAAGCTTCAAAAAAACCCCTCAAAATTGCTCCCTGGAACATTACTGAAGTCATCTTTCATATTCCTTTATGGTTTCCTAAACTTTCTAATGATTCTATTTTTCCTGCTAATCTTCAAAAATGAGGTAGTCTGGCATACTCCTCTGTGCTGCTGGTGGATTTTAAGACTGTTGATGCTCTTTCTTACATTTACAGTTTTTAAATCTATGAAGATTATTGAAGAAAATCTGGAGATAAAGACTCTAAAATCAAGCTTTTGAGTGTTCTAGAAAGATGACATCAGAGACAGCTGAGTAGCTCAAAGAGCAATGCCTCATGGTTCTTTTGCAAAAATTCCCATGAAAAGCACATCTCTGCCAGGCAAGAAAGACGACATAAATGTGCTCAGGATAAAAGCGAGGACTAAGGAATAATCTGTCAGGAAGAGAAACCTGTTTTCCTACCAGAGTTGCCGTCCTCACCCAATTCCATTGAGAAGCAGCAGGTCCATATTTCTCTCCTCGCACAGCCGGCAGTGAGGCTCCAGTTCAGTTTTCAAAGGCAGAAATGAGAGCCAACAATGGTCAGATCATTAAAGAAATGAACTCCATAGCACACAAGTGAGACAATGAGGCCGTCTCTTTGGCAGGAGTGGATTCCAGCATACGAAGACTGAATAACAACCTCAGATCTCAACACGACTAATGGAAACTGGGGCTAGGGCAAGCTCGCTGCAAAAGAAAAGCACTTAGTAGCAAAAGTGAAGGATCAAGAGAAAAGATGTGCAGATCAAATGTATGCTTTTGCTGGAGAAAAGGCAACCAGAGCTGATATGATTTCACTATTGGTGATGCCTGAATGACTAGGAAAAGAAGCGTCTCCAAGTTCCGCTGAGAGAGAAAAGGGGCTTGTGAAGTCCCTCAGCCAGAACTGCCAGCCAGATCAGGTGTATTGCTCACTAATTTCCTGAGGTAGAGTAGGGAATAACAGAATGAGGAATTATATAAACATTGTAATTGCTAATGTGGAAAAAAGCACAGCTCAGTGTTTCAACTCATGGCAGAAGAAGTGAGAAATCTCAAGTTTGACTCCTGCGTCTTTCACAAATTTCTTGTATATCTTACTTTAATCCTCCTTGTTATCTAGGAAATGGGGACAGGTAGTAACTTGCTGTTTGTGAGTAAATATGTCATTTGAGTGTTATGAGCTGTTCGGAAAATAAGGCAGTGACAAAAGTCATGAACTACATTGCATTAGATTTTTTGTTATATGGCATAAGGAATATTCATATCCAAATTCTAGAGAGTGAACATCACGGGTTTTTTTTCTGAAAAAAGGCAATGTTTCATGACCTCAAAATTTAAAATTTTTCCTTCAGAATATCTGGGATCAGGCATAGAATTCTTTAGAGAATGAAGATCTAATAATGGGTATAAAAGAAGCCCAAATCCTTATCCTGACTCATCTGCTTTTATTTTTTTTTTTTTTTTTAATCTTAAAGCTGTGAAAGGGAGATATACTTAGAAATGTGTGCTTTTTACATCCTGTGAATAGGCTTTCTAATTCAAGGAGAGCAAATCTGCTTTTTAAGCTATCACAAGGAAAATAATTTCCCTCCACAAGATGGCTCCCACAGTGAGAAACACTGAGCTCTGAAGATTTCCTTTCTTAGTTCTTCAGAAAGTAATCCCAACTCACATAGTTTAATCAGTCTACTTTTAGCTTCTGAGGATTTATGTTTATTAAAAAATATTTTTCATACTGGAATTATTCTACAGGGCAGGATAACTTCATTACTGTGATTGCTCACAATATGGGGCAAATATTTTGGTGCCAACTGAATTTTTTTTTTCTAAAAAAATCTAGTATGAGTGGCCATTTCATGCCAGGGCTGCTAATAAGATCTTCCCACTAAGAGCAACGAAGAACTATGACTAAAAATCAATGGTAATGTATGATCCAAGTTGTTTTATTCTAAAATATTCTATGACAGCCTTATGTGATACAATTGCAAGAAACAATTCTGAGTATTAGCTTCACAGGCACTTTATATTTAAGGTTTATCAGTGACAGAACTTCATGGAGTTAATCAGATTAAAGGGGAAAAAGAATCTCAGAAAATATATAAAACCAGATCTGTAGAAGTAGACATTTCTGAACATGAGAGTGTACTTGTTCCTGATGCTTCAAAACAGTTATGTACATATTCATTAAAATATTATTTACAAGCTTGAAATGGTGAAAAGAGATGGAGATACATTAACTTCTCTTGTTTTGCTGTTGGTAGACAGCATATGCAAAGGAGACAGCAATGTACCTTGATCATATAGTTGAGCCCTAACATTTTGATTTTGAGCCTTAAGCAGCACAAACAGATGCAATCAAGTTTTGTATACTTGTGGCTAATAAGGTTGTTGCACATCAGCAATACCTGTGTTTTTCTCCCCTTAACAGATCTGTACATAGAAGATGCACTTGCAATAATGTGAACACCTGTCTCAAAAGAAAGTGAGAGGCTGAGGATGAAATGCTTGCTTTGTTTATCTGCAGCTCCCTCAGGCTAAAATTATATTCAAGTGCCCAATGCTGGGGCCTTTGCACATGTCAGGCAATGAGCTATATGGTAGACAGTTATTCTGGTCTTACTATCAGGGGGATATTTTCTTTTACCTTGTCATTCTTTACGAATGATAATTGTGTAAAATTATTTCTTCTTTTGAGCTTATGACATAGAATTTTGGAACAGGAAGTTCCACCTAAAAAGAAAAAAAAAAAAGTATTTGTGTTTGCTTTGGCTTTGCAAAAAAAAAGGAAGATGCAAATATTTGCACCTTTCAAGACACAGTTATTGAAAATGACTGAAGGTAACTTATAATTTCAGGAGAATATATTACAAAATGAGTGCTTATGTTTCCTCTGACTTAAGTTGCCTTCTATTTAACTGGCATATAAATGAGCTTTAATTAACCTGCTTGAAAATGATAGAGAAATAGAGAAATATCCAGTGCCAATTTGATAACTAATGTCCCTGTTATCCATGCCTGCAGGAAAGCCTGTGGGAGAAAGAAAAAAAAAATCTCTGAGCATTTTGTAATGTTCACCTTGCAGAGCTTTGTTCCTCCAAGTCTTCTCTATTCAAAAATCTGCCATGAAAAAATGATGCAAATCTCTATTTTACATAGGATGTATAACCACAGTGTTTGGTAGAGCTTGGGAAACTTCCAGCAAAACACAGTTTAATTGGAAAATGCCATTTCATTGAACCTACAGTCTTTTACTCCAGACTTCAACAGCTGAGCAAATATCCAAATGAAACCATCAAGGACACCATTTTTACTGAAAACTGTAAGGGCTGGGAAGGTTTGTGAAAACTCATCTACTTCTTTTATTTTCTTTATTTTTATTTTTCTGTGAATGGGAAATGCTGCATTTCATCTCAATTTGGACATTGGCAGAGGGATTATCTGTAACAAGCCTTTCCCTTTACTGTCTTTCCTGGCTGGTATGGGTCCACATTTGCAACTACTGTGAAAATTAGAAGGTAGAAATTGTTTAACTGAAAAAATCAACAAACAACAAATAAATGGAGTGATATATAATTAATGAGGGGCTGGATGGAGTGGAGGAAAAGACATATTCTGTTCCTTCACTCTTGTATGTGTCATGTACATATCATCTTTTTTGGTCTCCTTAATGCTGAGGCTGTACAGTACAGTAAAGAAATGGGCTCAATGCATGTCCTGAATCAAACTGACTATCAGAAAAGTTGAATCTATGGAGCAAATAGAGAAATGAGCTTTTAGTAGGATTTTGTTCTGTGACTGACACTGAAGAAAACCTTACACAAAGTTTGTTTCCTAATACCTAATGATGCTGTCAATGAGAAGCCTTTATAAAGCTTAATCTGAAAGGTATGCAAATGTGCTTTTTCACTAATAGATCTGTCCAGCTATTGTACTCAAATCTAGAGGGAAATCATATGAGAGTTATATTCTAACTTGAAAGTACTATGGAACAATGAGATGGAAAAGGTAAGAAGAGGCAATTGAAAGACTTAAAGATACACCTATTATGTTGTAAGGCACTAGCTTGTACTTAACAAATTTAGAGTGGAAATATTTTTTCCTCTGGATCTATGATAATTTAAAAATTCTCAGAAATTAATTCCTGTAAAGTATTTAATTTTAGAAAGTAGTTTCAAAAAAATAGAAACTGTTAGAAATTGTAATTCATTCACAAATAAAGAAAAAGAAACTTGAATTTGAGAGAGCTACATCTGAAACATTAATTGTACTTTGCATATTCTGAACCAACACCTCCTTGGACACCTCAGGCTTCATTACACACAGACTTCTGGGAAAAGAAGTTCCTGGATATTATAGAAAGCACTTAACATTAAAAAAGAAAATCTACTAATATGTTGTAAGAAGTGTTCACAAAACTGTAGTTTCATATATTTCTAAATGAGCAATAGATCTCCTTGAGCTTTTCAAGCAACTCCCTCTTTGTGAACTTTAATGATAGTTTTGTTCACTCAGTTGAGGTTAGATTAGATATGGTACTGGTTTTGGCTGAGGTGGAGTTAATTTTCTTCACAGTAGATGGTAAGGGGCTATATTTTGGATTTGTGCTGGAAACTTTGGTAATTTAGAGATGTTTTTATTACTGCTGAGCAGTGTTTTCATGTCATCAAGGCCTTTTCTGGTTCCCATGCCACCAGTTAGGGGGATGGACAGGGCATAAGGAGTTAGGAGAGGATACGGCCATGACAGCTGATCCCCACAAACCAAAGGGATATGTGGAACCATGCTCAGCATATAAAGCTGGGGGAAGAAGAAGGAGCAGAGGGACATTTGAAGTGATGGCATTTGTCTTTCAAAGTCAGTGCTGGGCATGATGGGACCCTGCTCTCCTGGGAATGGCTGAACACCTGCCTGTCTATGGGAAGCGGTGAGTTAATTCCTTGTTTAGCTTTGCTTTCATGCACAACTTCGGCTTTTCCTATTGAACTGTCTTTATCTTAACCCCCAAGTTTTCTAGCTTTTACCCTTCTGATTCTCTCCCCCATCCTGCTGATGTGGGAGGGAGCAAGCAGCTGTGTGGGGCTTGGCTGCTGACTGCCATGACAGTGCTTTTGAGCACCCAGTGTGGGACAAAGGGCTCAAGACAATAACAGATTTGATTGGATTGTGCGAGGTAGAATTTATTGCTGTTCAGCTACTAATGGATGGCTCCTGTGCTTACCATGGGCCTTCACTTGCCTGACTGTACGCTCATCTCCAATGCTCTTTAGTAGATTTGTCTGCTTGCTGTAATACTGTGCTGCTGATCACCTTACTCTGCTGTGTCTGGGAACAGTTTGTCAACATCCATGGTGATGACAGACTGCCAATGCTGCTGTGTTGGAAAGGTGGGGACTCCAGTGTGAACTCCACATGTGTATCCTTGAACAGGAATTATATGGGTTACTGTTGAGTCAGTGAGCTACACAAACTGTTGGAGGTGCCAGCAGTATCCACTGCAGATTGAATTTATTAATTAATTGAGACAAGTCTATGTTTTATATGAACAGGTTCAGATGATGCCCTGGGAACAGTGAACTGTTAGAAGGATTTAAAGACCGTTTTCTGTGGTGGCCCTTTGAGACAAATAGTAGACTGTGAGAGAGAAAAAGTATTTTCTCTGAATTTATGCTCAATTAGAATAAGTTGAAATATATGGCAAGTATAAAATAATTTCCTGTGTATTCTCTAGAGATCAATTAACTAGAAATCTTGAAAACCTTTATTAAAGAAAGGTGTAACAAAGATGTCACACTACTTTTTGCTTTCCTTGTGAATCCTCTGTACCAATGATTTAACACGTATCTCCATAATTCCTGCATGAATTTAATGATCTTTCTCATCATGTAGAATGTCACTGCGTCATACTTTCTTGTAACTAAGATTATTGGCCTGCATGTCTGTTCACATTTTATATGTTTATATATTCATATGTACACACAAATGACCTCTTTCCCCAGTATACCTTCCACAATGCACATTTCATAGCCAGATTACTGTGGAAGGAATAAAAATCACCTCTGATTTAAAATACCTTCTTTTTGACCTATAAGTCTCAGTTAGATCTACACAGGGAAAATGCTCCTGTTTACCTGCAAATATTCTTCTTATGATGAACTAGAAATACATATTTAGCCTTATCTATGCACTTATAGAATACATGCAAATTTTTGAAAGATATTATATTTGGTTGCTTCCATTTTGAAAATATTCATTCAAAATATATCAATTTATAGACAAATTTTTTAACACAAAAAATTAGAACACAACAAACACATACTACAATTAATTGCATATTTTATTTGGAATAGAGTTCCAGATATGGAAAACATTTTGAAAATCTTTTCAGAAAAAAATAGCAATTGCTTAATAAACTTATTTTCAATTTTGATATACAGCAGAGAAGCTAATATAAACCTGCTGTTAAAAAAGGCAATGTCAAGGTAAATAGCCATAAAAGGGCAACTTTTTTATTCCATAGCAATAGAAACTGAAGTACAGAAGGAAGTAGGTAACTTCTGAGGACACCTTTTCTCAGAGCACCGTTTAAGACCATACAGTACCAAGAGTACAAAGATTTATTTTATTTTTTTTTAATGTATCCTGAGTAATGGATTGGAGCAATTAAAAGCTCCTCCAGTGTGGAAACTCCTAATTTAAGAAGGCAACCTGGGCAAGCTCAAGCAGTTTTTCTGACAAAGCATTTTCTTTTAATAGGAAGGAAAACATTTAGAGGGTTGTTATTTTTGAGATCTTCGGTTTTTGATGAATTTGAATTTTTCATGAATTTGAAGATTTTTTCTGGGAAGCCAGTCAGGGGTGTTTACTGATGAAATAGTAGTAAAGGAGTACTGGGAATGTTAAAAATTGTACTAGATTTCACATAGGAATGGAATATATACACAATTTGGCATTAATTGCAACTGTTACAGGTGGAAACTGAAAAACTGGCAGTCCACCTCAGGAAAGCAAAGCCAGGATTTAGCCTTTTTTGTGTAGAAGGGGAGATTTACAGTAGCTCTATTGGCTTATTGCAGACAAACAGTGCATATGACTTTGTCCAAGACCAAATGCCCAGGGAAGCCTATAAGAACAAGTCACCAATATAGTATTAAGTTTTTGAACCTTTTCTTAGCATTCAAAAATTTTTGACTCAGAGACTGCCTCAGCTGAAGTTGCTTTGTTTTAAGTACCCTCAATGGATTTTTCCTCTTTTCATTTGTTCTTACACCCTTTGAGGCTTTTAAGTCTTCATCATTCAAAACATCACATACCAAGGGAAATTTCTTCACGTATCATGTGGAAACCTGTGACCTACTTTGACTTTCACTGACTTTCCATGCAAGGATAAGGTTCCTCAAAGGCAAGCTTTTCAATTGGGTTTGAGAAAAATATTCTTCTAAAAGTCAAATGGGACTGCTATGCTCAAAGTAAGCAACACTGCATTTTTATTTATTTTTTTGGTACATTTTGACACTGCCTGTTTAGTTTAGGGTGCAGAATATACATCTATCTTTCTCAAAAATGCCATGTGACTGATTATTATGTTGTCATGCTTTTGGCTTTAAAGATCAATTTGCACTACCATCATCTTAGAAATTGGCCAAAAGATTTTCAATGGGATTTGTATGTGACTTATTTCTATCTGCTTCTGATCTTAATGAATGGCAAATATAAATCCTCTACTTGGAATATATTGTTGTAAAGAGGAGCTGAGATTACACTGATGTGTTTTCTGTTCAAAAGTGTAAATCAAATCAGCTACTCAGCACCAGGAATTTCAGAAACTGACACAATGTCATCTCCAAGGAAATAAATTTTATGGCAGGTTCTCTGACACACGAAAACATTTGGGATTAATGCCATTATATAAATAAAGACATTTTCTGCTTATTAGGTCCCCTATGACATCTAAGAAATCCACAAGAGGCTGGTGAATATCCACACTGGATCTATGGAGACCCTTCAAGACGGGAAGCCTGAGGCTAGAAAGTACACAAAAGAGCATTCCAAAGATCCTAAGTCCTTATGTTTAGGCAAGGAAGGATATTCAGAAACCCTTAGGAGATCACAATAAATCACATTTTTTCAGCAGTTCTCCTTTCAACAATGGCACTGGAACTTTCTGCCCTAAGAGACTGTGGAGGCAGACTGTATCATCAAATTCAGAAAAGGAATAGAAAATTCAAGTATTTGAGTCCCATAAATGTATGCAATAGGAAATATGAATGAATGTACCTTGCAACGTCTACACAAATTGTCGGGTTCCCTAACACTCCCTCACACTCATTTATTTTCTCCTTTTTTAGAGAATGTGTATGGGGTTAAGCAGACTGCTGGTCTGACCAAGTAAGGAATCTCTTGTGTTCTTATATTCAGAACTAGTAGCTGTGTAGGAGAGGAAGAGAGACCTCCTTGAGTAACAAGAAAGTCCTTTGAACAAAATTTTACCTTTAGAAATTTTGATCTAGAAATTATTTAAACCAGATTTCTGCTTCTTTTTTTTTCTCTGATCTATTCTATATAATCCTTCATTTTAAAACAGATTACCTGTAGTCCTATACCAAAAAAAAGGATTCTCTCCTGTTACTAAAGCTTCTCACTGTTCAGTTAGTTCACATATGATGTGGAAAAATCGTTGACATTTAGCTGAAAAATCTCTTTAATAAAACCATATTCATTCAGTGGGGTTCAGTGGCTAAGTTAAGCAAATGCTTCTAATTAATTTTCCCCTTAATTTGCAATGAAATTCTATAAATAAAGAGCTATGCACTGAGACAGAAGAAATATTTCCCATTTTCACTAGTATGAAGAAGAAAAATTATAAAAATATATGACCAAATTGGTATTAACTTTAGCATAGTTATACAACTTGTGCTGGCCAAGCTTTAAAAAAAAGGAATTGCTGAGAATCACTAGTCAGTGGCATAATTGACTTTTGGTGGGTTCAAAAGACCATGAACATAGCTAATAGGTTTTGGCGGTTCCAAAGGCATTAATCATGATCAATGTGCAATATTAAATAAGTCTCCTTCAAAATGAATATAAATTAAGACTGTAATTCCATCTCAGCCTTCTGGTGACATGAGGAAACCACTTGAGTCTCACTCTCATGGTTTATGATGTCCCCTGAAGCCTTTGATGGAATTATAGCCTTATTAAGTACAGTTGGGGTACATTATTCCTTAAATTATTGCAACTACAACTCATTATTCCCTCTAGAAATTAGAACTTGCTGTACTTCCATCAACCATGTAATCTTGAAGTAAGTTGGGGGGAATTTCATCGTGGGAGGACATCTGCTTTTTAATTTCTGTCACTACTATACATTCACAGCTTGGTAAAGCTCTTAGCACCTAATATTAACAACCCTCAAACTTTTGTTTTAAGGAACACTATTCACAACAATTTGATTGAATCACCACTGATATTTGTATAGATTTTATAGGAGATTTCAGATCAATTTTTTAACCTTTTTTTAATAAGATCATTCAAACACTAATGAAATGGAGTAGAATTCAAAAAGAGAGGAAGATGAGGGTATGCAGATAGACTTTTAGGGAAGTATGATAAAAATATTAATAGCATTTTAGTAAAGACACATGCAGTCTTATCCTGAGTAAAAGAAAAGTGAGCTGTAGTCTGTATTTCCTCAGAACGGTTCAATCCTTACACTGAAGTTCAAGTGAGCAAGACGATGATTTCCAGTCTGTTGCATGAGTAACACCAGTGGTTCTGAAGAGGAGCACGACACTCACTGTATCAGCCGAGGTGACAATTTTGGAGGTTTCTCACAGTATTGCCAACAGACCGGGGCCCCCAGGAGCAGTGCTCTTATGGGAATTGGGGTTGCTGGAGAGACTGAGCTGTTCTAGGACCCTCGTTGGCTCAGGGGGATGAAATGATCTCTCATACCAAGTCTTATGCAGTTTATGATATCAAAATAAATGTTGATATTTATGTCAGCTGCGGGACTACTGCACGTAGTTAAGCTAAATACTTCTGTTATGGGCAGGTCCAGCTTGTCAGAAGATGGGCATGAGTTCTGTAGTATTTTGTAGATAAAAGAAATGAAGCCACCTGGAAAAAAAGGTTTCTAAGATGGGATTTTTTCCTCTCTGATGATAGTTTAAATCATAACTGCCTTAGCAGTTTAGTTTGCTTTGTGTACTTTCTTCTTTCAACAGTTTTTTTCACACTGCCTGGGCTTTTAAATAGTATTAAGTATTACTCAATGCTGCATGCTGAAAAGAAAATGTGTTAAAGTCCTTAGTGTAGCACATATGTCAGCAAGCCAGAAAGATTTCAAGGATTTTATTCTCGGTCTTTTTTTTTTTTTTTTTTTTCCTTATTTGATATGCTATTTTGAGGACTATATTGAGTAGAAAGATTTCTGCACCCTGAGCTTGCACAACTTTTTCTGTTGGAAAAAGTACCTAGTTATAACTGAGAAAAATAAAATTTGTTATTAACTTACATAATTCCTGTAAAATTTGATGGGCTTCTCAGAAAAATCAGTCTCCCTTGTGAGTGAATCTTAGAGAAACAAGAATTCATGGTTACTCAGAGAAGTTATGAAACATCAACAATGGGCTAGAAAATGTGGTCTTGTATTAAAGAAACACATTGAATGGCATATTTAAATTCAAAATGTAATATTAGGGTTATTGTTTTGGAGTGGTTATATATTTATGAGTATGCAAACATAGAATTTTTTACTTTTTACTTTAGTTTTTCCAGTGGTTTTCGTAATCAAGTTCACATTTAAAATTTTAGGAGATGTATACAAGTCTCTGAAGGATTACAATGAAAATATTTGTCAATAATGAGACCAGAAAAAATTAGCATGTTGTTTTAGCTTGGCTAGCTTGATTATTATTTAGAATTCAATTGCTTGCAAGTAATGCAAACTTCGTTTTATGTGGTTTCTTTGAGTTTGATTTTTTTGTTGAAATGATATATCCTTCTTTGCCGTCAGCAAAAAATTCTAGTGAAAAGGGTACAGAAAAGAAATATTTGAGGCATCACAAAAGTCATGAACTCTCCCTATGCTGAAACATAGGTTATTTTGTAGTTATTTTAGAAAGTTTTCATTTCATAGAGTCGCAGAATGGGTCAGTTTGGAAGAGACTCAACTGGGTCATGTGGTCTAACCTCCCTGCACAAGCAGGGTCATTCCTAGAGCACATGGCACGGGATTGCATCCAGGTGGGTCTGTAATATCTCCAATGAGAGAGATTCCACAAGCTCTCTGGACAAACTGTTCCAGTGCTCAGTCACACGCGGAGTAAACGACTTCTTCCTCGTTTTCAGATGGAACTTCCTGTGCATCAGTTTCTGCCTGCTGCCTTTTGTCCTATTGCTTGGCACCGCTGAGAAGAGCCTGGCTCCACCCAGCATTTGGGACTGTGAATTTCTGAGGACTGATTTTTTTTTTAATTCACATGGAGCATTTCCTCTCAAATAAGTGGCGGCATAAAATGTTATAAAGCAGTACATAACTGGCCTGCTGTGTAAAATCCACGAATAGTTTGCAGATGTTTACATACTGGAGATGGTTGGCTCAATAAAAATGATGTATTGGAGCTAGTAATAGAATCATATTGAAAGACAGATAAGTATGACACAGAAATAAACACATCACTCTGGTGATGTAAGACTTGGTCTTCTTCCAATAAGATAAGACAAATGTGATGAAGGGAATTTTACTAATATGTACAACTCAAAAATATTTTACATTTGAACAATCAAGAACTAATGGGGTAATGTCATAATCATAGCTGATGTATGAAATCCCGAGAAAGTAATGATCCATATTAAATTCCATGTGTCAGTTACAAATATCATCAACATAGAAAATAGATATATTTTATCAGTTACATTCTTTAAATCTAACTATGCACTTAGTGTTATGAATGCACATAAATTTGCCTTTCAAGACTTACATGTTTTAGATCTAAAGCCCACTACAAAAGCATGCTGAGAGTCACAGGGAAAGATGATAGAAAAGAGGAAGTATTTCAAAGGAACTTTTCTGTTTACAGTAGTCTTTTTATTGTTAAATGCAATTAGTATGTTAAAAAATTAGACACATAAATAACACCAGATGTTCAAAATGTATTTTCAGTAACAATACACAAATAAATTATATTTAGCCAGACAGAAAACATCCTGAAAGAAATATTCATAGGTCTAGCATGATGATAGCTTCCACAGATAACATTTTCAGGTCAGATTATTATGACTGTATGTTTTTCACATCTCTATCTGTCATTTAAAGTTTAGCCCCCCTGAAATTGCATTAAACTATTGATAAGGTTGAGTGAAATATATTTCTGTCCTTAAAAAATATTTAATTGTGGCTTCACTTTTCAAAACTTATTGTGATAAGCCAGCAAAAGAGACAAAGAGGCTAAAGTCACCATGACATGAATATTCCCAGAAATGTCAATGACCTAAGTCCAAGACCTGTTTTCCAAGATTTAGCACAAGAAATGAAATTTCATCCTCTGGTCTCAAATATGTGACCAAGTTATGATGTTATTTGATTTTCAAACTCTTTCTCTTATTCCTCCATGGTAATTTGAGAACACTTAATTACAAGAATCTTCATTGATAATTCTTCTTCATATGTGAAAATCTAAGCTTGGAAGTTTTTTGATGCAGTCTCAGACAACTATTTACTTTGATTTTTGAGGAGCTGTAGTAAGATATTGATTTACTTTTACTGTAGTTTGACAGAATTTATGAGATTATGGCCAAATAACTTGCTTATGGGGGGGATTTAAAGGATGGGTGGGTGGGTGGATGGATGGATGGATGGATGGATGGATGGATGGATGGATGGATGGATGGATGGATGGATGGATGGATGGATGGATGGATGGATGGATGGAGGGATGGATGGATGGATGGATGGATGGATGGATGGATGGGTGGCTTCCAGTAACAGCAATCCCTCGGGGCTGCCTTGCCGACTTTTCCTGTTATCTAAATAGTAAGTTTCACTAAAACCTAACTCACCTTGTTATTCTGAAAGACAGGTAACCTCTATGGCAGGCAGTCTGCTTCTTCCAGGCACTGACCTGAAAGCACTGCTGTTGTTTCCTGCACATGCTTTTACAGGCTCTTTAGTTCCTTTTGTGCCATGAACAGTAAACAGCTTTGTTAGGTTTTAATTAGTGGGAATTGCATATTTTGGCAATGCAGATGAAGATGTCACTTGGTTTTATGTTCCTGTAGTGTTACAGGGTTCCTAAAGAGCTGCAGCTTTCCAGGAGTACTTCTTGTAGGATTCATATTTTATAGGGAAAAAATATGGTTTTTCAATTTTCAAGTGCCCCTTTCATCATTAAAGTTTCATCACTACCTCATACTCTTCAACTGAATTAGTTTTGTAAAGTAAACACAGAAAAAAAAATCCACTTTTTATTCAACACTGTGGTTTTCTCGTTTATGCGGGCAGCATTGCAAAATTTATCCCATTGTTTTGTACTAAAGTATAAGTATGAAAATATGATTATTTAAAGATTCCAGTACTGGTGTACAGGGTAAGGGTTTAACATCCTGCACATTGAAAAGTGAATTTGAAACATTTGGTGAATGTCAGACGTAGTGATACAATTACACATTTTATTTCTTTTTTAGTTTAGCATATGGTTCCATTATGAACACTGTTAGTACTTTTCAGGTTTTTTTCACTAAACTCAAATAAAAGAAAAAACCCTAGAAACTGCATCCTTAGAGTTGAAATTACTTCTCAACCAATGAAAAAATTATATTTAACAATAGCAAGATTTTAAAAGATTCTCAGGTGGTGTTTCTACCCCTGGCTTTGTGAGGGATCTCCAGCAGAAGAGAAGCTGTACAGACATTATACTCATGTCCACTGTGACCGGGAATGTACACAGGCAGACATTAGTCACTCTACTTGAAATATGTGGTGGAAGAGGCTGATTTCTCTGGAGATTTGGTTCAAGTATTTTCAGTCTGAGTACCTCTGGATAATTTTAAAGAAGAATCACTTCACTAGTTAGAATTTTGTCCTCAGTTGTCAATTTTGAGTCACTTCTGTACCCCAAATTCTGTACCAATTCAGTAGATTGTGACAATGCCGAAGAAAACCATAGCATAGGAATTAAGGATAGTTGAAGAAAATGACAATATTTTAGTCTAGGGATCTTTTAAGGTGATAAATTACTGAGGATATTGATATGATGTTGAAGTCTTCATTTCATTGTTTTATAAAATTGGTTCTGCTTAACATTTTTCTTTGTAGGAGAAATAAGGGGCCCAAAAATTACTCTCAACACTGGTGCATCACCTTCTACTTTAAGATCCACTTAGGCTATGTACCTTTAAGCAGAAACTTCTGGGTTTGTAAGCCAAAGTGTAATTATAAGCATATAGTGAATACAGGTTCATATTATACTGGTGTTCTTGTTCCAGCTTGTGAATATCCCCCTATTCATCAACTTCACAGCAAAAGTGGAGATAAAAATCAAACATAAAAGTTTGATGGTTTGAACAGAAGCAAGAAGAAATAGTTAAAGAATGACTATCTCCAAAACCTCAGACAATTTTTATTTTTAAATTACCTGTCTTGTTTGTAAAAACGAAAGCGTTAAATCTAAGTTATCAGGAAATATGCAAAAGATGTTATTGCTAACATATCTAAAGAGGTAAGAAAATTTGTGCAAAAATATCCATACTCATAAATTATTGTGAAAATCTGAATAGGAGAAGTCTTTATCTGGTTATACAACAAAATAGATATGATTCCTTCCAAATCTACAGATCTTGGAATAGGTGCATGGAAATTAAATTACTGTAGATAGACAGGAGCATCTCTTAATAATTTCTTCATAGTGTCTTTTTAATTTAAAAAATGTTACAAGGGCTGTTCTTCATATGGCATCAGTTCGAAAGCTGACATAATTAAATTAGGATTGCAGAGAGGGAGTTTTGTCTGTTGGTTGCTTTTTTTCATGTAACTCCTGATACTGACCTACTTCCAACAGGTGTTTAGAATCTGTCATCAAGTTTTCTGCTGAACTGGCTTTGTTAATTTTAGTGAAAATATAGCTCCTAAAAGATATGATCCAGAAAGCACTTCTCTGCAGTGTTTTGGAAGGGCATATGGGCCTCCATGTGGATGAGTAATACAAAGGCAAGACCTGGAAGTGTGATTGTTTTTCAAATGCCATGATAAAATATGCACTTCTNAAAAAATTATAATAATTAGTAATGGACCAGAAGACTGTGCTTTCCAGTAGTCTCTTTATCCCCACAGTTGCAATTTTCATGTGTGAAATTAGTGCTGAGCTCTTTTCTTCCCTTATTAAGCTGAAATTCTTGCATTACAAAGGGAAAATATCAATCTAGGTATTACACTCAGTATATTTTAGAAATGGATGGAGATATGGTGTGATTTCATGAGATTAAAATAGGAAAAAGATTGAATTTTCCATAATGTGAAGATTAGAATAGCTCCAAGAAAGCATAGATATTGCCTGATATAACATCATGTTATGTATCTCATGTTTTGAACATTTAAAGTTCTGTTTTATGGATTCTGTCAGCAGGGAATCTAATGTTAAGCAATATGTTTTAATAGAGTTGCTGTTGTGCCTCTCTAATGGGTAGATTATAAAATTATAATTAGTGTAATCCTACTTCTATTACATAAAATGACAAAAATGTCGTTTACTTCAATGGAAACAATATTAATTATGCTGTTGTAATTAACCTTCTCCATCCCTCTTTCAAACTTGCAACTCTCAAATAACCACGGAATACTTTAGAGTTGGCAACAGAGATTAGGGACGTTAAACAAAATAAAAGAAGCAGATGTAATTGATATCAGTCAACGGAGCAACTCTAACATAGGATCCTCAAGAAGGGAGTTTAGAAAATAGGCTAAAATGAAGTGAAAGGGGAGTATCGTGTTTTTCACAGCCTTTGCAGCACCTCTCACAAATTGTACTGATAAATTGTGTACCAAGTTTCTTTGTGTGTCTTGCTAGAGTCAGCAAAATATTTTTGTGAAAAATATAATGGATAGGGAGTGACACTGCTGAATAATAATAATAATAAATAGAATAAAACCAAGCAAGACACCATTATTGATCAATGTGGCAATGTTACTGACCCTGCTGCTAAAGTTAACATCCTACTCAGAAACCTCTATTCTGAAGAGGGTAAAAGCAAAGTTGGAACTTGCTTTCTCTGTACATGTATAGGGTAAAAATAGTTTATAAACTTAACAAAAAGTTAGGAATTTTCACTTCAGATTTACTTCCAGTTGTTGATTCTGTCGATTAATTTTCTCGTAAATCACAAAATGTTCTGCCTGCTGTGGAAAATGGTCACTGTGAACACTCTGATTTGGTCTCCATCTCACTCAGAGAAATAAGTTTTCTCTGATGTGCCCTCTTTTTCTTTGTTTGGATCTGTCTTATAATTTGATCCATAACTTTAAATTCTCTAAGTACTGTAGGATCGATAGAATATTGGAAATACAATATTCTTCTAGGATAGAGTAGCTAAAGACAGAAAAAGGATACATGTAAATCCGTGTGCATTTTCTCTTTTCACAAAGTTCAATTTAAATGAGTAGTAAACTGAAGAGTGGCCAAAGCAGTGACCTCTTACACCTAGTCACTAGAGAAACTGTGAGGTCAAATCACACACTGACAGGAAAATCAAGCATGGCTTTCACTTGAGGATGAGACTGCTCATCTGCAAGGTGAGAGAGTCTCAACACCTATGAATATTTATGCATTTTGTACAATTATTGTTGAATATAGAAACGAACATTCATTAGCGCAGGAACCGAAACCCCACTTTCCCTCATCCAAGGTAACTGTTCAAGTCATTAGACTCCAAGGTCACATACACTCCTCAGTATTGGAAATGAATATTTTACTATACCACACCAAGTGTAACAACTTCTGCAACAGGGAAAAAAGGGCCTGCCCTACTTTGAATGTAAAACCCTCTAAGTTCACATATTTATTGGTGTTTTTTCAGGTTTGGTTAGTTTTTTCTCCCCAAAACATTTGAACATATATATTTATGCTCCTAACTTGATTATTGTAAAATTTATGTGTTTAAATTACATTCAGCTTTTATCGTTTCATTATCTATCAAAGTAATTATTTAAACATGAACATATATCAGCTGTATGTATCAATCATTTAGGTATAGACTATATGAGATACAGATATATATATATATACACACACACACACACACACACATCTATATATATGCACAATACATAGTCTTGGCAACATGGCTAGATTATGACTGTGAATTCATAAAAAAAATAAATTTGTTTCCCCAGAAGCTGCATTCTTTCTAAACGAGCAATGGAGGTCCAAATAAATCTAAGTATGTGACCAGTGTAGTTGCACGCTCTTTGAATCAACACCCTTCTTGACTTTATTCAGCATCGTATATTTACAACAATTATCTGTGGCTTTCAGCATGTCACCACTATTTTCAAATCACCTTGGCTGAGATATTTCTCTAAAATATTTTCTTCCTGTATTTCAAGATGTGAACTTAAGGTTACGTCATGTACCATATTCATTCCAAATTTTGGGGGGTTCAATTAACATTTAGGTTTTAGTATACTTAAAAGAAAGAGTAATCATGAAATATATCTCTCATATTTTAGTAACCATGGATAAACCACAGATTAAATAGTAGAAATGTAGACTAGATTTCTCTTATAATTTGTTTCTTCCCTTTACAGTTTAGGAATCCCTATTTGTTATTATTCCTTTTGACAATTAAATGTTCAAATAGCTTTGAAATATTTTAATGATGTTTATGAAAAGTTACCACCAAAAGTCCACTTAAAAAAAATATGCACACATGACTCCATTCATGTATGTTTGTAACACTGCTTATATTTAAAAATTAGTTTAAAATAGAATAAAATTAGTAACATACATGCACATCCTCTTTTGCTTCTATCTGAAATACAGCGAAAAGGTTTTGTTTATTTCTAACCTAGGAGTACTGTAAATTTTTTTGAGTGTATTTCATTTGTTTTCTTTTTGTTTTATAACTCAAAGGTTTACTTTTCTGATCTGGCACCTAATATCACCTATTCCAAAACTTATGAGTGTTGTCCAATAACCTACTCTTCCACTTGAATAGTAATTGAGTTCTGCTTAAGGAGTCTTTTGCACTGTTTGAATCAGCCTGATGGAGCTCTAAAACATTTCTCAAGGACAGTGACAAGGCACTGTACTCCTGAGAACACCTCACAGGTACAAAAAGAATTATGAACCACACGTTATCCAAGTGCCATGGACAGCTGGAGAGTAAGGATCTGATTCTCCTTAAACCTATTTGATATCAGTGAAGTTGCTTGAAACGTAACTTAATGTACCTCTGAGCAGAATCGGGGCCTTTGTGCTTGAGACAGAAAACTCTTCTGAGATTTATGGGTGAAATAAAATTCCTCCACAAAAAATCCATAGATAGGTGAGGTAAAGAACACAGAATGCTTCATTAGAATATCGTATGTTGCTCACATTTATTTATTTCTTGTTGTCCTATGTAAACTGCTCTGACAGTTACAATTTTCTTTTTGCCTGTCAATATCTACATTGAGAAAACTGCAGGACTAAACCCTGTACCTGAAACCAACCTTGTCCACTTTCTCTGAAAGGGTTATTAATACAGTTAATAACAAAGGTTATTAAGGGTTATAAATATGTAATGAAATGTTGCAAGTGCTATTTCTCATGGAAGGTGAACATGACTTTACTTTGCTCTTGTCTTTAAAATCCTAAGAGCTAAAGCTACTTGGTTTTCCCGTGGTCTTTTGACACCAGTCACACTGTCCAACAGTACATATGCTGTCAGTCAGTCTTACGTAGAAATTGTCAGCTTTCTTCCACAGCGGAATCAGTGACCTTTCACTGCATGAAGGCGGCTGACATGACAACATACCTTCTATAATTTCTCACTATATATACTTTTTTGCTGCTACAAACATATTGACCTTCTAATCACACAGACATGAGAGTGCTGACACTGTAACCTGCTCACTGCTTTTTTTTTCCTGTTGTCTTTTAAAAAACCCATCCTTTTAAATTCCATATATATATATATTTACTCATCCAATTGTTTGGTTGCTGGTCATACATTTATTTCTTTAAAATAATGCATGTGATCAGGTTATATACTAATCTTAATTATTAATAATCTTAATATTTAATGATAAATAATACTAATTAAAATTATTCAGAGAATAGTCTTTGCTTATGTATTTCATGATTCTTACTTGCCCTAGTTTACAACAGAATTCTTGATGATAGGAAATGGCTTACGTTCAAATTCTGAAATTTAGATACACAGCTCCTGTCTGGATACATAAACTATCATGATTTGAAAAGTGTTATGCAGTTACACTGTTTTTTCTTTAATCTGCAAAATATGCATATATACATGTCTAGGGGCTCCATGCAGCTGCTGTTTCTTTGTGAAGACTATCTTCAAAGTTCTCAGTGGCTTAGGCTAAGCTAGCTTTGTTGCCCCAATGACCAGGATGAAATACTTGGAGAATGATGGAGAAATCATTTTGCAGTGTAGAAAAGTTAATTTCCCCATGCAACATTTTTCAAGATAATGTCCAAAAATACCTGCTGTGCACCTGGTCCCCTTGTGCTTGCTCTGCTCTTTGCCAGGCTGACCTACAGTCAAGTAGGTGTTAAGAGTGATGTTTTATTCCCTCTGTCATTTCCCTGGAGGAAAGCAGAGTGCTGGGGATCTATTGTGTGGCCACTGCTGAACTGGGCACTTGGCACTAGACAGCATGAGATCCAAGAGGTATTAAAGTGGTGATTTTTGCTGCCCCTTCCAGACAAGGAGGGATCTCAGCAGCTGCCTGTGCAGCTTATGCTGAAAACTGCTGCTGATGTTGATAAATAAGTTTTCAGGAGTGGTTCTTCAGAGAAGCAAAAGGGCAACCCTAAAGGCAAGGTGCAGGGAAGCAAGTGCAGTAATCTTTGTGCAGAGCTTTCTACAGCAATTTTTTAATCTTTATCCCAAAAAATTTAACCGAGGAAAAATGGGTCCTCTGTAACATACAATGATTAAAATGGAAAGCTTTGGAAAGGTTCTCTTTCACTTTGAAATTGTATGGGTTTTCAGAGTTTCTATTTTGTTCCTTTTAAAATCTTCACACTTTTTTTCAGAAGGACTCAGAAGTCTTTCTGAGAAAGGGAATGAGATAATGTGTGCTATTTGGCAAATACCTATTATTAAAATATTCTGCTATAGCCATTTGCATTATCTCATACAATATTTGTTGATTTCTTTTAACCTTACATCTAAAATTCACATAAGAATACCTTGCAAAATATGAATTAGTTTTATTGATGAGGTGGAAAAAATGACTAGCCATCTAGTTCTTATATATTTCTCTATTTTATGCTGTATGATTATTAATCATAATCCATATGTGTGGCTCTTTGAGTAATCATCATATATTTGTTACTCTTAAGTGCACTTTCATATGGTCACTCCTCTAGATGAATAACCAATTTAGGTATGCAGGTTTGTGTTTTGGGTTTGTGTTGATAATTCAGGGACATTTTTCTTACTGCTGAGCAGCGGTTACACAGAGCCAAAGCCTTTTCTGCTTCTTAGACCAACCCAACACTGAGTGAACTGAGAGACCATGACAGGCTGGATAGATGGGCTGAGTCCAATAGCAGGAGGTTTAATAAATCCAAGTGCCAGGTTTTACACTTTGGCCGCAATAACCCCATGCAGAGTTATAGGCTGGGGTCGGTGTGTCTGGAGGATGCCCAGGCAGAGAGGGACTTGGGGATGCTGGTTGATAGGAAACTGAATATGGGCCAGCAGTGTGCCCAGGGGGCCAAGAAGGCCAATGGCATCCTGGCCTGCATCAGGAATAGTGCTGCCAGCAGGACCAGGGAAGTGATTCTTCCTTTGTACTTGGCACTGGTGAGGCCACAGCTCGAGTGCTGTGTCCAGTTCTGGGCCCCTCCGTTTAAGAAAGATGTTGAGTTGCTGGAATGTGTCCAGAGAAGGGCAACGAGGATGGTGAAGGGGCTGGAGCACAAGCCCTGTGAGGAGCGGCTGAGGGAGCTGGGGTTGTTCAGCCTGGAGAAGAGGAGGCTCAGGGGTGACCTTATTGCTGTCTGTAACTACCTGAAAGGAGGTTGTAGTCAGGCGGGGGTCGGTCTCTTCTCTCAGGCTCCCAGTGACAGGACGAGAGGACACAGACTCAGGCTGCATCAGGGGAGGGTTAGATTGGATATGAGGAGGAACTTTTTCACAGAGAGAGTGATTTCCCATTGGAATGGGCTTCCCAGGGAGGTGGTGGAGTCTCTGTCCCTGGATGTGTTTAAGGATAAATTGGATGGTGAATTTAGTGACATGGTTTCGATGATGGGTTGTTGTTGGATAGGTTGTGAAGTTGGGTAAAAGGCTGGACTTGATGATCTTTGTGGTCTTTTCCAACCTTGTTAATTCTGTGTAATTCTGTGTAACTTTTCCTTTAGCTGTTAAACTCAATCCACAGGTCTTCTCACTTTTACCCTTCCGATTCTGTCCTCCAACCCACCAGAGGAGAGTGAGAGAATGGCTGGATGAGGCTGAGCTGCCAGCTAGGCTTAAACCATGACAGCCATAAGGATGTCCCAAAATTTTAACTGGATAATCCCAGTACCAATTGTTCAGTTGTCTGAGAAATTTGTTTGTCATCTGCAGACTTTGAAGCCATTCATATTTCTGCCAAGATTTGCTAGAGCCAGCAAAGTTTCCGGATGCTATTGTTTCCAACCAAGCTGCCACATTTAGAGGATAAACAGGAAATGCACATATGTGTGCTGAAGAATCTGTCGTGTGAGATATACATTACATTCTCTTTTCTGGTGTTTAAATATCCCTCAATTAATTTTACACTTTTATTGGGGTTTATTTTGTTTGCTTGTTTTTTTAGGGGAAGAGGGAGGAGGAAAACATTTTCTCTGCTTTTTCTCAGTCATCAGTTTTCTTAAAAAGCTTTATCCTTATTAGAAGTAAAGCTTCTTTATTCCTGCACAGCTCTATAGAGGTTTCTTAACATAAGAGACAGCCTATTTTCAATTTATTATTGTTCCTGTACTATCTGCTATTGATTTTTCTCTTATTTTTACAGACAAAGTAATTTTTCAGCTTCAGGGGAGCAATATGGCCAGACATTTTGTTAGTTGATAATTCCAAGCATAACATTTTGCTGAATTTTTATATAGCATAGTTTTTAAATTCTCCATTATTTCTTCCACAATCTTCTTACTGTGTTATTTCAGTACTCCTTTTGCTTCCTTTCAAGAATACCTGTTTGGCTAATCATTTCTTTGTATTCCTATTTATTATCCTCAACAAGGCCCTGATCCAGGTGTTTTCATAAATTAATATTAAACTTAAACTAAACTATACTGCTAAAATATATGGCTTCACAAACTAGATATTTATGAATCAAGCCTGCTGTTTTATAATTTCTCATTTAGGAGTCAACTTTAACCATTTCATTTTTTTTACAATCTTCTATCTAGCTGCAAGTATGTATTTCAAATTTTGTTCCCTTTGCTTTGCTCTGTGATTTTTTTACTCCCTTTTTAAATTAAAAAATAAAGGATTTTTTGATGTATTTTTACATATTTTTGAATTATTTTATTATCACTATCCCTAGAATTATGAAGGTTCTAGGGTCCAAGATGGAAAAATGGTGAATACATGTCTGTGTTCAATTGCCTTCAGCTGTAGATATTTGCACAATAATATTACTCTGTGCCTAACATACTCTGATCTTATTAAATCCTTATGCTGCCTCATCACCTCTTGCATTAAAAGATGGAGGCTTTGGGGTTTATGGCATCTATCCATTTCCAGTTTTCTTCAGTAGCAAAATTATAGATCTATGATTCATCTAGTTCTGGCATGTTAATGGAGTTAACTACCACACTAAAAAGGGCAGATAGTTTCAGGCTATGTCCAGTGTAGGTATTCTTCTACTTGAAATATACCCTATTAGTAATTATAAGATGTTTCGCTTCATAATTATTCAGATTTTTTTGTATCTGTGAAAAAAAAAATGTATTCCTTCCAATAAATATACAGAATGTTAATAAATACAGACAGTATCTCATAAAATCTGTAAAATATATATATATGCATGTGTGTATGAACACCTGAAAGAAATCAGCTAACACTGATGACAAGCTTTAGATTGCTTGATTGTTTAGTTGCAACAGATTTCTTTCTAGATGCAATATAAAATTTTCTAGATTTAAAAGTTAGGCTCAAAACGCTCCTCCTTCAGTATAAAATACTCTATCATTTGGCAAAACTGGTGAAACGCTTTTTTTGCAGCGCTGGAATTTCAGCACTACTTTCATTATAGACTTCGGAGAGGCAATCCTACATAATTGTCCATGAACAGACTCAGTAGAAGCAATTAATTCACTAATAATGTCAGTAGTCAGGGTCTTTTAAAATGGATCTCAAATCTCCAGAGGAATACATGTCAATATCTAATACCTCTTTGTCTTACACTAATAAATTTTTTGTAACAAAATGTGAAGGAGTACCAAATTAGTGGGTGGGTCAAATTCAGACCAGCACACTAATGCAAATCTTTCATTAAACATATGACCATCAGCTTTAAGGATAATAATTTCATGTGGGTAGGTAGATTTGAATAACTTTTTTTCAGTTATAATCTTTTTAGCTCCAATTCTGTGAATAATTTTCAAAAGTATTTACTTTCTGCAGTAATAAGGGTTTGGAGATTTTCTAGTGAAATGGGTGTAAAAATGAGTCAAAATGTTGTTTGGGGTTTTTTTTAATTCTTCTTATAAGCTTCACAGTGAAAGTCAAACCATTTACAAGTTTAAATTATTACCCAGTGACATAAAAACCCAGGACTTTACTATGACCTGTGTATAGCTGCAAAAGATTAAACTCTTTCAGATGGACTTGTGCTACAGTGCACAAATCTCTATTGCTAAAAAAATGATATACACATGTTGCAAATAGGTTTAAAATGGAAAACAATTGTATAGTTCAGAATTTTTTTCTAAAAGGGAAAGAAAAAAAGAAATTTTTTATAGGACTTAAAGGATGAATACATTATTTTAATGATATCTTCAGAATCCTTCAGATCAGTTTAAGATTTTGGCAATTTATGGCCCAATAGCCATTTCTAAATAAAAAAAAAAAAAAAAAAAAAAAAAAAAAAAAAAAGACCAANATAATAGTCCAAACAGAAAAATGAAACCATGGGGGCTTACTGGTGAACATCATGAATGAGAAGGGGAAAGTTAAATACTCTGTAGGTAAAGAAAATTTCAAAATATGCAAAATCCTCTGGATGGGACAATAAGGAACCATATGATGCATTATTTATTATCTAGGGAGACAATTAACCACTATATGACCAATAAATGCATATATAAGGGCTTGAGGCATAAAGGGTAAGAGGGCCTATTACTCTTCCTCGTTCTTTAGCTGTCAGAGATGGCCATTATATTAATTTACCTTTGTTTCTCTATAATGGGTGCACAAAGGCAAACACCACAAACAACTGAACTGAGGCTACAGTCTTCCGGGTAAAAAACCAAGATAGTTGAAATTTTTGCACTAAAAATACCCAAAGGAAGGATTTATGCTCTTCTTGTAGACAATATCTCATCTATTAACTATGGGTTGCAAAGTCCTACAACCAAAATACCTAATCTGACCTGGGTAATAGGATTTTTACTACAGTCCTTAAAAAATTGCCTTTCACCCATTCTTGCACTTTTTACTCTTTTATCTTTGCCATATCTGCAGTACCACTGAATAAATTTCTTCCTCCTCTGTCACAGCATTCTACTTTTTTCTTAAAGTTCCTTGCTGTTTATTTAGAGTTCACTTAAAATTTGATGTTCCCACCAAGGCTGGAAACATTTAGAATATGCTAGTGTACAGGAATTGGCCAATATTTGTTCCCATTTCTAAAAAAGTATACAGGAGTGTCACTATTTTTTGGTGGGATTTTCCCCTTTTTTCAACTCAAGCATGATTTCCTCTGCAAAACAGGTGAAGAAACTCTGCTAACAAGTGTGTAAACTGGTTGACAGTGATGGGTAAGTCACTAAGCCAGCGCTATATAATGTGAGCCATCCTATATCAAGAGACAATCTCAAAGATGGCATATCGAAGAGTTGCTTTGTTGGGCTTAGATGCTAAAAGGAACATAGAAACTTGTGGAGAAAAACAACCTAGCAGCTTTTTATGGCTCTTCTTCTTCTTTTCCAGTTTATCCATTTGAAAAGGTACCAGCAGAGTGTCTTTGTTTCACCAACATGAACACAGAGCTGTTTTCAGTCTTGTTTTCCAGCTCCCAGAGCTGCATGTGAAGCATTGGGCAGACAGGAATGGAGAATCACTTCTCCCACCACCAACTCCCCTCTCAGATGGTGCCTTGCTTACAGAACTCTTTTGTGCATCTCTGGAGCTTTTCTATGGAAGGATAAGAGTGACCTAGAGTTACAGACTTTTCCAAAATATTGATTGAACATTGGTAAAGACTCGATTTTACATTCTGCCTGAAATGGTTGTATTTTAGTGCATTCTTCCATTCCTACAGACCCAGAGCAGACTTATTATGGTTAAAGTATCTTTGAAACAGATATTTTTTTCAATATGCTATTTGAACAGATTCCTTAGCCATTCAGTATTGAGAGGCTGAAACACTGATGTGCAGCTACTTGTTTTCTGAACTGTGAGCAGTTCTTTTTATCCAATGTCTCTTAAAGGTTTTGTGCCACCTCCTGTTGTAATTTTGAATGAAATAGCTTTAGCTTAAAAAAAATTACTCTGAAACTAAAGAGGAAAGCACTAGAGTTGAAACAAAACAGGACAGAAGATTTTTTTATTCCACCGTAGGTCATATTTATTTAAACTTGTGTGATGCACTTAAAGAAGGACTCACAGAGATTCATTACTTCCCTTAATACTGTAAAATACACATCTTAGACTCAGATATATTCAAATAGTGAACAATGAGAACCGCCAGCTACCTTGAATGGACTGCAAACAACTATCTGAATGATTATTCAAATCCAGCTGATACAGAAACATTCCCACTTGTTTGCAGGAGAAAACTTAGAGACCTGCTTATGTAACATCTCCAAGTGATTGAGAATTTCATTTTTTTCCTGATCTCTCAGGCTGCCAGTTAAAAACAATCCAGCAGACAAGAACTGAGCAAAACAGGAGCATTCAGGCTGTGTGGTGTAGAATAATGAAAGCGATTTAAATGCATGTGGGATAATGCCACATTAACTGCATTAGTGAAGCATTTTCTCCCATAACATAATCTGTTAATGGTCTTCTGTAACAGACAGAATAAAACTCCTTGTCAGTTTTATTTTTACATATGCATATTTTCTCTAAGTATGTGTTTTCTTCTTTGTACATTTATTTATTACATCACAGCCTGCACTCTTACTGCTTCCTTGTGAAAATTCAGACCTTTTCAAGTGTGCTCTTTCACAATGCATATTCACAGAGCTTCTCTATACACGCCTCTACAACCTGCTTTGAGACATGGACAGAACTTGTGTTCCTCTGGTGGAAGAAAGCCTGGGCTTTTCATATGTAAGTATACATAAGGATATCTGATTACTAGAAGGAAGTAAAACTGATACCGTGTTATAGCTTTGCCTTCCTTGTTCTCAGGTTGTCTGAAAAGCCAGGAACAACATATGTCATGTCCCTTGTGTAAACCTCTAGCTGTACCCCAAAGCAATGGCTTGAAACAGTTAACATAAATCTGCCTGCAATCAGGGAGTCAAGTCCTCCGTGCAATCCAGATTTGAAGCAAGGAACTATTTTGCAACAAAGAAGAACCGAAATAGTCAGTCTGGGAACAGGGTGAGGAGTGCTACTTCTTCATAAGCACTGCCCTGGTCTTTGAATACTTTAAATTCTTTGACAAAAATCACTCAGTATCAGCTCCTCAAAGCCCCTCACGCACTTCATCTAGTGGCTTTGGAGAACACTAGTTAATTCTTAAAAGCAGGGGCTCTTCTGTCTCATCAATGACACTTCACTGTAAAGACATTTCAGGCAATTTATCAAATAGGTATTACAGATAATTCTGGTCTTTCTCATACTTATTCTTGGTCTTTAGGGCATGTATGCCTGTTGTTATAAATAAAAAAGCAATGCAATAGGCGAAGACCTACAGAAATCCTAGCCAAAATTAGGACGTCATGACAATTAATTCTTCCAATAACATGTTTGCAACACAAATGGTATGAGGCACGCCTGAAAAAGAGCATAAGATGCCATGCACCAAGAAATGCCATTGGGAAAGATCTGCAGCTGTGAGCAGTAATTGGCAAAGTGGTATCATCAAACCCCACATGGTCACATATGCAGAGGGCGATTAATAGCATATCAAGTGTAAAATGAAAGCTGTGATGCAGCAAACATGAAACCAAAAGAATATTGGTCAATATTCTGAAGCCGCTGTCTGAAGCAGTCTCCAAAATGTTTGTGACTTTGAAAACAAAGAAAAAAAGAAAGAAAAGAAGAAAAAAAGTTGTTATTGTTAGTGGGAAAAGCTGATGTAGAGAAATATTCTACAGAAATGAGGTGCAGATGCTGGAAAGCTGGATCATTATCAGTGAGTAATATCACAGTGTCAGTGCTCTCACAAGCATGGAAATGATATACATCATCACTAATCCCTATGGATTTATTATGTCATATGGTCTATCTATATTCCTCCATCTCCATCCGGCAAAGGCTTTGGACGCTAACCAATAAAACTGATGTCCTTCAGTCACAGTGAATGGATGAATGAGGAACACGGTAACATCACAGAGTATAATGGTGGATTAGAAGGCTAAGACACATGAAATATATGCTGGTATAATATATTAAACTAATTATGAAGAGTGGTTCTGCACAGCCAACACCAGATGCTTTGATTCTGGCTACTAATCTGTTTGAAACACAAGGCTATGTCACACGTAAGTGTGGTCCTGCACATTGGCAAGGTGCCCAGAGATTGTGAACCTGCAGTAGAATGGCGAGAGAGAATTTCTCCTTCTCTTTTCCTGCTTTAAATAGTAGATGCAGATATTCCCCTCTGTCTTAATTCATTCTCCTATACATTGAACAAAATTAAGGCTGTGTCCCTAAAAGAGAAGAGTTACCCAGATGTTGGAAAGGAAGAAAAAAATGATAGATATCTCCTGGTCCCCTCTGGCATTCAAAACATCATTCTGCCTGTGAAGCAGAGATAGGATGGTAAGATTTGGAAACTGTATGGAGATTCCCAAGTGGCTACAGGTTGGGTCCATTGTTCCATTGTTGAGTCAAGGAATGAATAACTGACCGTCTTGAAATTCCCTGCGTCAGTGATACTGAGTGTAGTTTTCTAGTCTGCATATTCTCTTGGTCAGGGTATGAATACTTGGAAATTTTTGTATTTAGGCATAAACCTGCATGATGTTACTTTTGGAAACATGGTACTACAAAGAGAGAACAAGACAATCCAGTTACTTAAAACTGTAAATGCATTGGTTCGTCATGGTTCATCCTTGATGATGTATCACACTGTATATAATGAAGGTTTCCTGATCAAACACAGGGAAATTTGCATGGGTTTGCAGGCAAAAGCCAGAATATCATTATAATATCACAAACTATTTTAGGAGCTCAGGTATAATGATAAGAGATGAAGACTTATTAAGTTATTCCTTTTTGTTACATCTTGTTCCAAGACTACACTCTGCAGGAAAAGATCCACCACTGCTAATGAGTAAAACAATATTTTTAATGTCATATACTCAAGTGAAAGCATAGTGAGTGCAATACAGGATCATATTGCACAAAGGCTCATGCTTTGATTAAATTTGTCTTCCAAGGTGATTAAAAAATATTACACTGGTATTTAAATACATCATCCCCCTTTCTTCCCTCTCCATTTTCCTCTTGCATACTTTCCTAATTTTTAAATCTCCATTTTCTTGCCTCCTGAAGTATATACAGATATAATTAAGACAGAAGCCTGCATTGAGGTCTGTGATATTATATCAGATGACATTGGTGCATTCGATTTGACGTCATGAAATGCTCGGGGCTTAACCTTTCGCAGGTGACCAGAAAGGGAATTACACATCCTGTTTTGATGGTTTACTTGAAAACCACTTGGCTTTGTATTTGACTGAATGTCAGCCTTTCCATCTCATCTTGATAGTTCTTCACACTTGTGTGGCAGGCCACCAGCGGAACAAAGGGAATTGGAGAGATTTGACCTGTAACTCTGAAAAGTAACTGAACCTAAACCCAAGAACTTTCTGATTCTGGCTTAAAGGATTTCTTCCACTAGCTCACTTCAATCCAATTGAAAAAACTGAAGTTGAAGACTCTACAGTTCATTTGAATTAATCTCATTGTCTGATTAGAAGCTCTGACTGAACAGTTGTAGGAATACAGTGTGTATTTAAGTGAGAAAGCTGTTTCTTCTATTGATTAATCAAGGACAAGTTTCATGGTTCAACTGCTCCACGTTTCTTTTTGTGTGATTTGCAAAGAGAGATCATAAAAGGATGGGTTTTTTTTCCTATAAAGAACCTGCCTAATGCCTTGCATTTGCAATTTTATTTATTTTTTATTTAACCACCATTCATCACCATCTACTCTGCAGCATGCACCATGTTGTGTTCTAATTCAAATACCATGTTTTCTGTGTATGTACTATGATGCATTGATGAGGTTTGTCTTACTGACTTTTGGAGAAGTGGAACTGTATGGCATCTTTTCTATGTAATCTTTAAACACTTTGGTTTGATTATAAGGTGACAGGAGCATTATAGTTTTCAGAGGGAAATATGATATAGATTGGTAGTCTGTTTATTCTATTCTTTTTATCTCATTACTCTCAGATTTTTTATGATTCTTGCCATTTTAGGGGGTAGCTATTTTCTTTCTCTGATCCTATTAATATAACCATATGATAGTTTGAACCACTTCTCTTGACGTTTCCCTAAGTACAGGTAGTTTCCATATATTTATTTCTCACACAATGTCACACACTTTTTTTTTTTTTTCCTCTTTGAATGGTGTTTCTAATTGCCAGACCTATAAAAATTGTATTATCTTTAAAATCACTTTATTTCATACAACTTGTCTGGAGACTTGCTAGTCTTTACAGGTTTAGGTTACACCTTCTACTGGTGAAAATGGAGAATGGAAGGGACTGCAGGGTTTGTGGGAAGAGCAAGAAATCTGTGTATGTCTGAGGTGGAAAGGGCAAAGCTGCAGGCCAGCTGAGCTATTTTGGAGAGTCAGATTGTTGATTTACTTCTTGTGCCTAGGTATGATTATCCATATAAAAGTCAATGATCACACTGAGTTTTTTCTCCTCAGGATCCTATCACAGCCAGCACAGAACTCAAGGTAGAGCTGTTCTGTGGGTTGACTGGGACAAGAAGACCATTACACATCCTGGGACCTGTTGTGAATTGCCACCGGGGAATTTTGAATGATGCAAGAGGTTGTAGTAAAGTAAAGGAAGGTCTGACTATGAATGTAGCTGGATCTTGCCTTGGGAAACTGGAGCTTATTCCTATCTATGACATGGAGTATTATTTTATGCTGTGGAAGAACTCTAACTTTTCTCATTTCTTTACAATATTCTTCATTTCTCTTCTGTCTTACTTGCAAAAATGTTTACAAAACAGAGGTAAAATTGTAGTCAATAAAGCCATAAACATAAAAAAGTGCCATCTAACTGTAAGAATGCTGGAAAATCAGTTTCTAGCCACCTCTCAAACTTCACATACAAAATCAGTTGATGCTTTTGACCTTGAACTCCCTAAGATTCAGTACCCCCTCCTTAAAATGTATATAATACCAAATACATCCCCATCATTTTGGAGAGGAGAAGAGTTGGGAAAACAAATTGGTATTTGGCAAGTCATCACATGGTGGAAATGTCTGAATTAAATTTCTGTTTTCAGAACTGTGCTTGAAGAGTATGCCATTAATAATAGCACTACACATAGAAAATGAAGAGGAACAAAAGATTGAGAGGCTTTTCATAAATTATTTCCATCAAAGATGTGCATTGCATAAGAAGGTAGGGGATTCATTAGCTTTTAATGCTTATGATCTTATGTCTAAACAAAATCATAAGCATGAGGACTAAATTCCAATTGCATAAATGTGATTTTCAACTAATTAGCAATGGAAGTTGATAAATTTTATGGGTATGTTCATATGTATCCATGCTTGTGCATATATGTTGACAGATGCAGTTATAAATCATATTCAGCTATTAGTGAATACCTGTTTAGGGTTCTGAGACACTGTTACATGATTCAGAGACATCCTGAGAAAATCAAGAGTTACCTTTTAGTATGTTTAGGGAAGCTTTCTTTCTATTCATTTTTAGCTTTAATCACATAGTTGGAAGAAGAGTTTCATCTGTAATGTAATTTACATCAATTGTTCAAAATTATTGTCAAATGACCTTGTTAATATGGCAAATCACATATAAGAGAGGTTATTTAAATGAGATCTAAATGTTTAAATAGCTTAAAATCTTAGAATTAATAACATTCAAAATGTTGACCGTGCTACTTGAGACTTATAACCTTTCTCAAAAGGATCCTTAGTTAATTATCTCTAAACTCAGCCTTTTAAAATATTATGTTGTGCCTAGAGATTGATATTTAACTTTTTTCTATTAATCATATTTAGTTTTAAAATTTGGAGAGGTAGTCCTCTAAGGTTCAGCTGACATTTAGACAATTATATTGAGACTTAGCATTGATATATTTCAGTTTCTTCATACTTCTTGTGAGTAGTTCTGTATTTTATGCAGACCTTGCTAATGTGGCAATGACATTTATAGTAGAGTGCTTTTGTTTTAATAGAACAATTCTTGTCCTTATAGTAGTTATGATTATTATCCTAAAACAACAGTATTAAGCTGTAATAAATCTATAGGAAATATTTTCACATGTGGGCATATGCATATATTGTGGAAATTGATGCTGATATATATTAAACTATAGGCTTTTTATTATGAAACCATTATATGTGCTTCACTTTTTACAAAAAGGGAAAAAAACCCCACCATCATCACTAAAACCACCCTAAAGTGGTTAAAACATTTTTCAGTGGTTAAAGCTCGACAGCACGAGCTTAGAACTGACTGCAGAAGCTGGATAAGTTGCTCCATGACTCTGTTGAAGGCTACAGGAAAATATCTTCATGGTATGTTTTCTGTCATGCTTATTGGTTCTTCCAGCACTAAGAGCTCTTATTCTGGCCCTATCCTACCTCACTGTTTCTTAAAGGAATACTTTTTAACGGGAGTGGTGGGGGGGAAGATAATTTCAGTTAAGATGACCAAAGATACGGTACCTGCATTTTGGCCTCTTTAAACAAACTGGTATTTGATTGTAAGGCCCGGAGTGTCATGTGCTTCATTGAGCCACTGCCATTTAAACAGCAATGCTGTTTAAAGTACAAATAGTAAAATGAAAGTTATCAATGGATTGGTGGTGGACAGAGGGAGAATGAACTTTTTGTTTGATGTAAATGCTAGTTTAAATTATTAAACCTCTACTCTTTTTTTTTTTTTAAGAGACCAGAAATGGACTGAAAAATGCTCATTTACATACAAAACATTTCTAGGATTAATTAACATTTCAATGCCTCTGAAGTTTTGAAAATAATAATCAGTAGATAACACATAGAACACATTAATTTTATTTCTAAGATTACTCACTTTTCCAAACACTGTCCTCTGAATTTCTTAATGATAGCACTGAAGGTCATTTATGAACAATTCATGTGACAATTCAGAATTAATAAAGAGCCCTGTGTGGAATGAATTACCACCTGCTCCCTTTTTGTAAGAAAGCATCTTTCAATATCCATGTCACAAAACACACACAAAATTACACACTCAATTAACAAGGTTGGAAAAGACCGTAGAGATCATCAAGTCCAGCCTTTTACCCAACTTCACAACCTATCCAACAACAACCCATCATCGAAACCATCTAAAACATGTCACTAAATTCACCATCCAATTTATCCTTAAACACATCCAGGGACAGAGACTCCACCACCTCCCTGGGAAGCCCATTCCAATGGGAAATCACTCTCTCTGTGAAAAAGTTTCTCCCCATATCCAACCTAAACCTTCCCTGATGCAGCCTGAGTCTGTGTCCTCTCGTCCTGTCACTGGGAGCCTGAGAGAAGAGACCGACCCCCACCTGACTACAGCCTCCTTTCAGGTAGTTACAGACAGCAATAAGGTCACCCCTGAGCCTCCTCTTCTCCAGGCTGAACAACCCCAGCTCCCTCAGCCGTTCCTCACAGGGCTTGTGCTCCAGCCCCTTCACCATCCTCGTTGCCCTTCTCTGGACACATTCCAGCAACTCAACATCCTTCTTAAACTGAGGGGCCCAGAACTGGACACAGCACTCGAGCTGTGGCCTCACCAGTGCCAAGTACAAAGGAAGAATCACTTCCCTGGTCCTGCTGCCAACACTATTCTTGATGCAGGCCAGGATGCCATTGGCCTTCTTGGCCACCTGGGCACACTGCTGGCTCATATTCAGCTTCCTATCAACCAGCACCCCCAAGTCCCTCTCTGCCTGGGCATCCTCCAGACACACCGACCCCAGCCTATAACTCTGCATGGGGTTATTGCGGCCAAAGTGTAAAACCCGGCACTTGGATTTATTAAACCTCCTGCTATTGGACTCAGCCCATCTATCCAGCCTGTCAGGGTCTCTCTGCAGAGCCCTCCTTCCCTCTGACAGATCGACACTCATTCCAAGCTTGGTGGCATCCTCAAACCTACTAATAATGGATTTCATCCCCTCATCCAGATCATCAATAAAGATATTGGACAAAATCATCCCCAACACTGAACTCTGGGGGACCCCACTGGTGACCAACCTCAAGCTGGATGTGACACTGCTCACCACCACTCTCTGAGCTCGGCCATCCAGCCAATTCTTAACCCAGGACAGAGTAAACCTGTCTAAGCCACAATAGCTGGACTAGAGTAAATTATCTTCCTGGTAGCAGTGCAGTGCTGAGTTTTGGATTTAATATGAGAATAATGTTGATAACAGGCCACTGTTTTGGTCTTTGCTGAGCAGTGCTTACCATAAACCAAAGACTTTTCAGTGTCTCATACTTCATCAGTGAGGAAGAGCTGGGAAAAGCATGTACAGGACAGCTGACATGTACTGGCCAAAGGGATATTCCATACCAGTGCACAAACCGGGGGAAGTTGGCTGGAAGAGCTGATTTCTGCTCAGGGATACACTGAGCATCACTCAGTGGATGGTGAACAATTGTATTGACCATCGCTTGTTTCTCTCAAGTGTTATTTCTCTCACTCTCTCTTTTCTTTTCATTACTATTATTTTTATATTTTATTTTGTTTCAATTATTAAACAGTTCTTAATCAAAAAGGTTTACTTTTTTGTGTGTCTTTAATTCTCCTCCCAACATGGGGAATGAGGGTGTTGTTTTGAGTAAGTGGCTGCATAGGGCTTAGCTGATAACTCAGGTTAAACCTTAACAGGTTAGAAGGACCAAATGCAATCATGTCCTCCTTCTAGAGGACTTGACTTGTATGAATGCACAGGTTGATATAATGCTCAGTAGGCCCAGAGGGAAAATCTACAATATATCAAACAGAATGCAGTATGTGTGTAAGAAGTGCCTGGCTGCATAGGCCCAGACAGGGATTATTGCTGCTGCTGCTGCCACAGTTGGTGGGAAGCCTGGACTGGGCTGAGCAGGATGTGCTCAGCTCCGTGGTAGCCTTTGTCCCCAGCCTTTCCATCTTCCTAGCAGTCTTTTGCACTCTAAACAGAAGAGCATCCTTTATACTGCCATTTCTTTTCTTTCCCTATGCCCAACAGAACAGCCACAGTGAATTGTGCCTCTCCTCTTGCCGGGGACTAGCGAGCTTCCCTTCATCAGGATGGCAGGGCTGGGGATGCAAAAATGAAGGGAGAGAGTAAATTGTTGTATAAGGGAGGCTGGTCCATGGGTGGGAACTGCTGCCCACATGGAGGGAATGTGTGAGTGTGCAGGCTGCAGCCTCCCACAGGGACAGGAGGAGGGATGAAATCTGTATTCAGTTCCTGCAGGCACTGCTCCCAGGCTGCCTATTTTAGGGGAAATATTTAGAATAACAGGAATAGTTTTGTCTTAAGTTAATGTCATAAAGAACTCATACTTCTGTGACTTAAAATCTGATCTTAGGTGGGATTCAGATTTCTGAGACCATGCCAGATTGCATTCAGGGGTGCCAGAGAACGACCTGGCCTTTTGTTTATGTTGCTCACACAATTCAATAGTTGGTATATACTGTGCTATATATATATATACACTGTTGATATATACTTTTGAAAATAGTAATTTCCTGAGTTTATGTGACAGCTAGGCAAAAAATAAAGGATGCAAGGAGATGAAATACAGAATAGGTGCCAGGATTACTCATCCTTCTCCCACTCTCTGTTGGTTTTACTTTCCTTTAGAAGTCAAAGGTAAATTTTAATTACTTTTTCCATCCAAATTTCTATTTTTAGATTTAAGGTAGAAGAGACTAGTGAATATTTTTAAGTTTTAGTACTCACCAAAAGTGACAAATGAACAGACCTTGAGAATAAAACTGTAGTTCAGGCAGGACACAGCAAAGGTAGAAAGTGTATAAGCTCCAGGCCTCTGTGATGTGCTTCAGATCTGGAAGTATTCCCATTACATGACCTTTCTGCTGACACTACTGGTAAAAGCATCAATTAATGTTAACAGTTTTATGGTGTGGGCTCTTGTACCTTGAGATCTATGCTAAGACCATTTATTCACCTTATCTGATGTTCTGAATAGTCAAATGGACTGGGTTTTGTGGGTTTTAGTGTTTACTAGTCCCCTCAATCACTCAGTCCTTTGGCATCAAAAATGACCATTTTCCTACAGACTGAGAACTAATTCTGTGTGTATTTATTATTCACCATATTTGTAAGATTCTGTATTTTCAAGTTACCAAGCCACATCGCTTGTCTGATTTTCCCGTCCTGTGTAAGTCTGAAGTGCATGAGGTATGTACTTTGTACATGGTAAAATGCAAGGAGGACTGGCTGCAGCTATTCAAACAATTCTGAGCTTGTTTTCAGTCAGTGATTGCTATTTTAATGGACATTTGGGGAGAAAAAAAAAAATTCTGTTTTCACGTGAATTCAGGGAATATTTTGTGAGAAAAATGTTTCCTATCAAAACCTGTTTGTTTGGTATTTTTAAAAGTTTTACTTGTAATTCCTTATATGAGCTTTCACATGACCTTTGCTGAGGGTGGTTTGTTCTCATTTCCTTCATTTTTTAGTGCTATGCAAACCAAATTTACAGGTGATGACCCACCTGCCTAGCTGGCATTAGAAATTCCTGGTGAGAGATGCTGTACAATCATATGGAGAAAAGCCATTAGTGCTAGCAAGGATAAAACAAGCATACAAGTGTGACAAACTATGAGAGAAGGGAAAGCATGGATAGCCATGGTGAAAACATAGCATTACAAGATCAGTTTAACAGCTTTGAATCATTTAAATGTATAGGGTTTGCTCATGTGTCTGACCTTGCTGTGATTAATGCTCAGGTCTAGAACTACAAATAATATTCCCCTCTGCTCCACAGGAGGCTTCTTCAGTTTTGGAGGGCATGTGCTTACCAATGCATAATTTCTAAGGGGGTGTTTCTTGATCTAGTGACTTAGTCATACTTCTGGCATTGAGGTCCATCTGCTATTCAGAGAGCATAGGAAAAGAGGCAGGGAGCCAGATGTCATGTATTAAAGACCTTGTCTCACTTTGGATGACACCTCTGGAACGCAGTGTTTGGCACATTTCTTGCATCAGTAAAAGGGAAATAGGAGAACAGTGTGGTCTTCCTATAGCTCATATTGCATTGTGACTTTTGGGAGGACAAACAATTGCTGAGCAGGTCAAGGTGTTAACAGCCTTGCTTTTTTTTTTTTTTTTTTTTTGTCAAGTGGTGTTTTTTGAAATGATAAGGGAAACAGTGAAAGTTACCAATTATGTTTATTGTTTCACAAATAACTGAACCAGTTTCTGAGTCCTTGGAGATGATATATACAATTATAAGTGCTTAATTTGAATATAGAATAGAAGAATTGCTTCTAGATTTTCTAGAAGTGAAACTAATTTGTTTGAATTTATACTTTCCTGTCAAACTTAGGTTCTGGTTTCCACATAATTTGTAATAATGAGTCCTGATAGCTACAATAGTTTGAGTAAGTAAGTATATATTCATAATTGAGTTAACCTTTCTCCACAATATCCCAGTGCTTTGCACAATCTGCATTAAATATGTAACAAAAACCACTACCTCCAAAGAAAAACAATCGTCCCTTACCCCAGATCAGCAGATGTCTTTCTAGTTAAATTTAACTTACTGTTTTGCCATAGCCAGAAACAGTGGCCCTGCTTTGTTCAGAGGTGTGTTTCTCCTGAAGGCAGTTTTAGTTATTCCATTACAAAGTAAGGTGAAAATATGTTTTCTATATCCCGTGAGCCAAATACATGCTGTACGCTTTTTACGCTTTATCAGTAAGAATTTCCCCAAGGCAATTCAAAGGGTGGGAAAAATTAGGTAAGAAAATGGACAGCAGTTTTCTCACCTAAGTTACAGCTTGCTGGATGCTTTACAGCTTGGCACTACTACAATGTCTTGCAAACAGCTGGATATTTCCCCTTTTTTTTGAAAACTACCTCTGTAATTAACTGTCCTTCTAAACACATTTTGTTTAATCACTAAGGGCCAGGTTCATTATTCATTTATCCAGACTGACGCAGCAAAAAAGATGGAGCAAATCTCCAAAGCTTTAGACAGCAATATAGCATTTTTTTAAATATTGTTTAGTCATTGTAGACAAAATTATTAAGGTTTAAAAGATAGCTCCTCCACTTTTATCTCAAGATATTTGTGCTATTCCAAACTTTCTCCAAAAGATGTTTTAAGCTACAATTTCTTTATAAGTTAAAATTTTAAAAATCTAAATCAAAAAATCCAAAAGTTCTGTGTGATTAATTTTATAGTGCTTTTTCAAATAATGTCTCCTTGCAATCCAAGAATTTTAGAGTTATAACTCAGGCTTCATTAAAAGAAAATAATTTATCTGACTTGCACTTTTATGCTTAACATTCTATAAAAGCTTACACATTTTTAAAAATAAATTTTACTTAAAATGAAATATTATATATCTTTACATGAACATTTACTAGTTATTAACCATTGTACTCCAAATACAATATTTTTAACCACTAATTGCATGTTGCTCTGTTCCTTTTTTTTTTTTTTTTTTAAATCTTCTTAATTCAATCATATTGTGGTAGTTTGACTATCACAGTGGCTGGCTGTCCAGCTGCTTCCTAACTGCTCCTCCTTAACTTGTGACTTGAGTAAAATACAGGAAGATCACGTATTAAATATCATCATAGGCAAAACAGACTTGACTTGGGGAAAAATAGAAATTTTTGTCAATTTGGATCTGGGCTGTGAGTAACAAAGACCAAAACCCCATAAACCAGCTTCTGTAAACATATTTTTCCCAGCTCCTTCAGGGAACATCCATCTACTCTGGTGTGGGATCCTCCACAGTTTGCAGTGTGGATATCTGCTTCAGCCTCTGGATCACCTCTTTCCTCTCCTTCTCTCACCTTGGTGCTCAAAGAGTTATTTCTCATACATCTTTTTTCCTTCATTCCTCACACACTAGGCAGTGTTTTGCTCTTTCTTAAATAAGTTTCACCAGAGGTGGCACCACCTTGGTTGATGCCCTCTGCCATGTCTGGAGGTGAGGTTGTGGTGAGTAGAATGGGCTGTGTTCAGCACTGCCAGACCTTGGCATCTACTCATAGAGCACCCTTGCAGCCCTTCCACCCACTAAACCTTGATAATAATACCCAATATATCTATACTTAATCCAAAGTAAAGATATACATTGATGTTTTTACAAAAAATTCTCTTTTTATGCCTGTAAATTTCCAATTTTTAAACTCTGAGAACTTTATGCCAAAGTCTGACTAACTGTGCTTGTCCTTTGGCAACTGCCCATATATTGTTTGTCCAAGCACAGGTATAAAGTTATTTAAAAAAACTGACCTCCCTTCTCCATTCTGTGAATTTGTTCAATCATTTAGTTACTCTTTTTATTTCAGGAGCAAGGGAAGGAATACAGAAGAGAGGTTTCAAGTAGTTGCCACCCCTATGGCCTTTCACAGCCACTGATCCCTTTTGGGCCAAAAATGGCACTGGTAGTTCTTATCTCAGCTGGACATAGGCAAAGTGTAGTTAAATTAATTCAGCAGCCATTCTTTGCCCAAATGTGTAGAGTGTGCTGGCTTTGCATGGAGTGGTAGCTCCTGTGTCTGGTAACTGATGCAAACAATGTGTGTGGGAAAATGGTAAAAGCACTTGCTGAAGGTAAAAGTAGAAGGCATAATTTTGTTGAAAGAGATGAGAGAAAGGTGCTAGGCTGACTTTCTGCTGACTAAGGTATCCTAAGTCTGGAGCCAGGTCCTGTTGTTCCACAGATTAGAGCACCCTAGAAACAGTCTTTGCTTCTCAACCCTCAATTAGGAACAGTTTTGAGATATCACATGAGATCTATTCTTAGCTAATATTTAACATGTTTTTAATACCTTTTTTTTTGTTAAGTGCTGCTGAAGTTTACTCAGTTTTTCACTGTTGTATTTCCACTCCCCACACTACCTTTCTAAAAATGGACAGCAGGTTGATAAGAGACTATGACTATTTTTACCAATTTATAAATAGCTGTTTGCACCCTTTCCCCTTCTTTTGCAATTGGAAATGCTTTCTTTAGATTCTGTGTTTTCAAATTAGAAGTTTCAAATTAGAAATAAATGGCAAAAATTCTCTCTGTATAATTGCCCAACCTTATTGAAATTGCAAAATGCACAATAAGTGCAAGTTATTTAAAACCCTTGCTAGTTAGAGAATATAAAATCTGAAATTCAAATCTGAAATTAAATTGAAAATATGTAAGATTTGGTAAATATGTAAAATGCTGTTCTGTGTATTTTATACGATATGAATTTCCATAAAAAATGAGACTACCCTTTACTTTTCTAGTATTTATAGGGCATATGATTACACACTGTGGTGGTGTTATCTCTGCTTTGCTTGTTACTTCTCACAGAAGTAATATCATATAGCATTGACATTAGAGCAATATTCCTTACAAAAAATAAAAAAAAAGAAAAACACTGATGTTCTACATGCCTGAACTGTGCTGAAATCAATGGAAATACCAAGGGATAAATTTAGCTTGGGTGATGTGTAGAAGAAACATTAATTATCAGGAAACCAACAGAAAACATGTCTTTATCACTGGGGTTTTTTTACAAAGTGTTTTACAAGTGAACATAGAGTACATTTTGCCATCAGAATTGCAAAATACCAGAATTACATCTATTATGAATTAGTAAAAAATGGAAATAAATCAGTAATGGATTATGATTAAATTCTGTTTTGCCATAATCTTTTAACCTTACTCAAAAATACTTGCACTCACAGTGGCTCTTCTTTATTTTTACATGATTGAATCAAAACAGTAACTTGTGGTGAAATGCTTGAAATGAGACAATCATATTTGGGTGATCATAGATAATTTATTTGCATTTTGTAGTGAGATGGTTATACTACCAAAGAGCTATTCTTAGAATTTTTGTGTTTAATTATGGAAATAAAAAAAAAAATCCAGTCACTTATTCTTTGAACATTTTCCTTACTTCTAAGAGTAACTAATCATTCAATGTCTTTAGACATCACTAATATGTATTTGACAGGTCTTCTGTTTAACTAAAATCCTTCTATAAAACATGCAACTAATTTACCACTTCAGCTCCTGTTGACTTTCCGGTTAAAATAGTCAAAATAGGTATTTTCATATGCCTCTTTCTCTAGAAATCTGCTGATCAACTTCTTGGTCAAAACATAGGTTTAGCCTTCAAAATAGACAAGTCTGCACTGCTTTATATAGTATTTCTTGAATTCATCCTCTAATAATGAAGATTCACCTTCAGATAAAAATAGGTGATCATATTTCTTAGTATTACACTACTGTGTTTTAAATAATTTTGTTCATTTAAATTTCCCCCTGTTTTCCACGTTAAATGGTGATTTACATTTCTAGGAAATACACAAATCTTGGCAGATTTTGTTTTGAGATACTTTTTAAACATCTTTAAAGCCAAAACATTCAATTTAACCATTTTCAAAACAGAATAGTTTTAATTTTTTTTATTGGAGAACGACTGGTTGTTAATTATTTTCACTCTATAATAGTTTTAAAATGCTCTAGTAACATTTTTTTAGTTGAATCAAAACAACAATTTATGATTTATTTGTTTTCTGAAAAGTGTAATATCAGAATTAAGCACTTTATTAGTCTCATTCTTATTTTTTAATAACCTGTTTTTAATCTTGTTTTTCTTTGAGTGGGAAATAAACCTCCCAAAGTCTTACATTTGTCAAAAAGAAAAATGGATTCCAAGGTTGTGTGTGTCTCTTGGTAAAATTCACTTTTACAAAGATAACTGACTGACAACAATTCCTAATCATAGGGTTCTGCCTGTAAGGGGGTAGATGGTATCTGTGAAGGGCAAGAATTTTGACTCTTGTAGACATGTGACACTTGTGCTTGTCACTTCAGGGTTCAGTGTGACAAAATAAAAGTTCAAGCCAGTGGGAGTAAGAGGATATTGAAGACCAAGAAGAATACTGTCCAAAACATATTTAGTAATTTTCTAACAAAAAGGTCCCCACGCATAAACATTTTAGTGAGGGATGTGGCTTGTTTTATGCAGAATGAGCACTTGTTTGCTAAATGCCACTTGATTGCTAAATGCTCTGGACAAATTCGTAGCATGCTTGAGAGAAGAAAATAATTAGGATGCCCATTGCTCTGTTCAGGGAGGTCTTAAAGCGAAACATCCAAGTCCTTATAATCATACCACACATTTTCTGCATATTTATATGCATTGTTGCCTTCTCGTATCCTAATTTGCTGCACAAGAATCTACACTTTCAGTTCATTCATTTGAAAGATCCAGCTTCTCCTTTTACATCTATAATTTCAACATAAGAGATCTTAGCCTCTGTCAGAATTAAGATACAAGTTGGCAATTTTTTCTGCAGATGACAAATACTGATATCTGATGGGAGTACTTTCATTGGATGCTGGGATCAAGCCCCATGGGGTTTGCTTAATTTGGAGGTGAGATACTGACTAAGAGAGATTAAATCTTCTGGAAGATTTTGGTTGCTAAGTTATTTTAAGCATAGAAGTTCCTTTTCCAGTAGGAAAAGTGCATAATAGCTAATTAGGCCCTTAGGGATCAATTTTCAAAACAATGTGCAGGAAGTGTGAGCACAAGCCTTATTTGTTCACGGGTTTTGTGAACATACCTCCTGTGATTTTTGAAATTTTAGAACAACAAATCAGCAACGTTATTGGAGAAACGCATTTGAACGTGTATAATATGTTATCTTTTCCTTCAGGACGTGAGATAGATGACATACATTAAGACCACAGAGTGTTTCTGTGGTCATTATGCTTTACTTCCTCAAACCTATAAACATAATGAAATAATAAAATAATCTCTGTGGATCTGCAGAAGAAATCAATCCAGCAGTTCTTACCTACCTTTAGGTAAGAACCTTAAAAGGGGAAAACCAGCAAAACACTAATTCCTAATTTTTGTGATGAACAAATCACAAAACATGTAATTATAGAGATTATGCAAGGTATTTAGAATCAAATAACAGAGATGAAAGATAGTAATACTGGATCTAGTTGTCCATATAAATTGTCAGGGAAATGTTCCTTTTAGTAGCATAGGAAAATGTGATAAAAGCATGTTATTTTTTAATAACATTAAATAGAAGGGGAAAATGTGATTCATGAAATATATGGATGTTAAAGTCTGTTAATGGAAGTGATTATTATTACTTATAGCAATGCTGAAGGTCATGATTACAAGAAAGGATTTAGAGGTAGGTGGATTCATTTGAAGACAAAGCAAAGCTGAGCACATTCAGCTATAAAATGAGTGCATGGTATTTGTTTCAGTGTGCTATGGCCTTGTCCAGCTCTCTGCTTTGAGTGTGGAAGTACCTTATTTCTGGTCTAGTCTGTATGTTGGCAAATCACCTCAGGTTTGTTTGCACCCCCACATTTCTGTAAGCCTTAAAAGGTGAAATGAGGATCTGAATGCTGGATAGTGTTGACACATATTTATTTTGAGAAGTAGACACATCAAAGCCTGACTATGGGAAATGAATGCTGCCTATTTTATATATCTTTATTATCTGTACACTATATATATATCTCTGTTTTGAAAGGTGTGCAAATCAAGGTAAAAAGAAGAAAGAAAGTAAAAAATTGCATTTAAAATACTTAAGTTTGTGTAACATTGTGTAACATTCTATTTTTATTTTACTCATGAAAAAGCAAACAACAAATATAAATGGAGCTTGAGCTTCAGTAGGTCAATGATTTGACATTGATTTCAGTGGAATCAGGATTTTCCCATAAATTACTTTCCCATGGATGTAAAAGAAAATTGTAACTTAGAAAATAAATATAGATCTGCTGAACACCAAGCTGGTGTCTTATCAGCATAAGTTCTTCAGTCAGTTTTAGGCAGTTTTTGCTGATTATAAAACAATCTAAAGAAATCAACTCTTTATGTGTTTTTCCACCTTCAAATGTATAACTGTGAAATTTAGAGATATGAACAATCACACAATTCCAACCCACACTTGTTAATAAGAACTTTTGATTTCAAATACTTGAAGTTTTTATAAATAACAATATAATAATTTTGTACTCTGTCCTGAGCAGAAAAAGATTTATTGTTTTAAATATTTCATTGCTCAAGTGGCATCTACTGTCTGGAAAACATTAGATTTCCCAGAGAATATAAAAGATGTTTAAAAATATGTGAGCATAGATAATCACTGTAAATTGGTGATTTTATTCTTACTGGACAGTAGCCTAAAGTGGTAAGTTTCATTACACTAGATACTGTTTTGACCTAAGTGTGCAGTTTTTTCCTTCTGTGCTCGTTTAATGGAATAGTGAAATAGCCTCAGAACATTTATATTGTAGTACGTGATTGAAAAGTTCAGAATGTGTATTTTTTGCAGTTACAATGTTTTATTACTGAATATTGAAATTCTGGCTTTCAGAATGCCAATTTTAAATGGTTTGTTGTATATGTTTACATTTGGTATAAAAGGTTACAGAAGGGCTAACTGAAAGACTTATTAACACTAACTAAAAATTATGTGATTAAGTGCTTAATTTAAAATGTTTTGCTTTCAAAGACAAATTCGTATCTCACAATTCCCCTACATTTCCAACAAAGACAATCTAGGTTGTCAATTATCATATCGACACCATCAAATCATGATATAAGTCTGTTTTCAAATTTGAAGTAGATTCTAATATAAGGAATGATTACTGAAGTTCTAACATTGGCTGGTATCTGAATAAATATATTTATATTTAGCTATTTTTTTTTTGCTTTGATAATTTTCATATACAATCTTATCTCTTTTGTTAGGTCTTTTCTGCTTTGACTCCTTGACTGCAAGGACTGAAAGACAATTTCCTCTCTTAGGTACTGCATGCACAGACCATAATTGTTGATCTATCTAGGATTGTGGAAGCAGTCTTCTTGGAATAATTATTCAATAATACATCTTCCATGAGGATATTCTTATTTCAGGATGGGAGTAATAATTTTCCTAATATACAAACCAATTTTGTAACTGTATTAAGTTTTGCTACTAGCAGCTTCTCTCCTTCAAAAGTCCTTACAAAGTCATTGTTGCAGCAAAGGTATTGCAATTTATTTTTTTTCATATCTTTGTCTAGAAAAGTCGCCTGAGATACAAACACTGAAATAAAAAAAAAAAAGTCCGTCCCCCTCCTACCTGGGCTTCTGTTAGATAGGGGTGCACACCAAAGTTTGGTCTTTTCATACAATTTCATGGTTTACAAATGTGTACCTAAATTTAATAGAAACAAAAATATTTCGATGTTTGAAGCAATTTGTCAATAGGTGATATGGGTTTAGTTTCCCTGTCTGCAAAATTGAGATGACTATTTCTCCTATGTGTAACCCACTCTCTATGCACATTTATATTCTCTCACCTGCAAATTGTTTCCAGTGCCCAATAGCATGACCCCATCTTGCTCCCAAATAGTAACAATAATTTTTTTCTGTAGATTTTTTTAAAATTTAATTTAACCAAGTCTTAAATAGATAAAATTTCTCAACTTTTCCATGCCTTGTTTCTTTCTGACTTGTTCTTAAGCCATTCTCAGCATCCTGTCATAGATTCGTAGACTCATTATTGTTGGAAAAGACCTCTAAGACCAGGTAATCCAGCACTGTCAAGTCCACGGCTACACCCTGTCTGTAAGTGCAGCATCTACATATATTTTTAATATCTCTGAGGTTGGTGACACCATCACTTAACTGGGCAGCCTCTTTCACTGTTAAACACCCTTTCTGTGCAGGAAGTTTTACTAATATTGAATCTGAACCTTCCCTGGTGCAACTTGAGGTCCTTTCCTCTCATCTTATTGCTTTTTACTTAGGAGAAGAGACTGACACCCACCTTGACAAAGCCTCCTTTCAGTAGTTGCAGAGAGTGATAGGATCTCCCTGAGCCTCCTTTTTTCCAGGCTGAACACCTGCATCTCCCTCAGCCACTCCTCATAAGACATGCTCCAAACTTCACCATCTGTTTCCCTTCTCAGAACACGATCCAGCACCCCGATGTCTTTTGTGTAGTGAGGGGCCTAAAAGTGAGCACAAGATTCAAGGTGCAGCCTCAGCAGTGCTGAGTACAGAGTACAATCACTGCCCTGATCCTGCTGGCCACTCTATTTCTGATACAGGCCAGGATGCCATTGGCCTTCTTGACTACTGGGCACACTGATGGCTCATGTTCAGCTGCTGTCAACCAGCACCCCCAGGTCCTTTTCTGGTGGACAGCTTTCAAGCCACTCTTTCCCAAGACTGGAGTGCTGCATGGGGTTGCTCTGATTCAAGAGCAAGACCTGGCAATTTGCCTTGCTAAACCTCATCTAATGGTCCTTGGACCATTGATTCAGCCTGTACCGATACGTCTGAAGAGCCCTTCTACCCTCCAGGAGATCTAGACTCTCGCCCAACTTGGTGCCATCTGCAAACTGTCCACTTACTCCCCTTGTCCAGATCATTGATAAAGAGATTAAACAGGACTGACCCCTAAACTGAGCCCCAGGAAACACCATTTGTGACCAGCAGCCAGTTGGATGTAATTTCATTCACCACGACTCTGAACCTGACCATTCATCTAGTTTTCCAGTCAGTGAGCACCATACCTGTCCAAGTCATGAGAAACCAACTCCTCCAGGAGAATGTTGTAGGAAATGGTCTCAAAGGTTTTACTAAAGTCCAGGTAGACAACACTCACAACGCAACACACTATTTCATAACCCACAACTTCATCTACAAAATGGACCACCTCATTGGTCTTACTCTGAATGTCACCTGTGAAATGTTGACTGTATTTTCCTGTCTATATCCAGCTACCCTACAGAAAATCTTTCCAGGTTCGTTATTTTCCTTTCTGACTATTATAAATATAATTCACTCCCTTCTTGTCTGAGTCAGTATTACTTTACCTTTAAGCCTCTGAAGGCTACCTGCCAAATCAACTGCCTTACTAACTCATTCAGACCTTTCATCAGTGAGAGTTTTTACCCTACTAGAGTCCCCCTGTGCACATATTAGCTCTTTAACACTTGTCTCTGGTCAGTTTGTCTGGTTTCTATCTCACCTAAGGTGCCTACATCACCACTATAACCTTTTCCACAATTTTTTCAGGTTTTTCTACCTGATCCTATATGCCAAGAGAGCCCTTCAGCAAAACTACTCTCCTACCACCTTTGCCACCTGCCAGAGTTCAGTTGGACCTTGTACTGTGCTTGTTAAGAATTAATTGATTAGTATTAACATAGTATAACCAGGCTTTTAAAGACTTTTCCTAGCCTTGAAGAATTTTTTGAGTGACATGTATATTCTAAGAGTTCATAATTTCCTAAAGTGACAATCAAGCTTCCTGTACCTCTTTGAAGTACTCTTTAGAACGATTTTTCAAGTTCCTACTTTGTCTTACAAACATAAGTGCATTAGGAAGTGCTGATAAGTGCATTCAGATACTTGCTTAAAGGTACCAATGTGTAAATGCTATGACTGTGTATGACAGGAGCAGCTACAGTAACGGGCTTATTTGGCTGTTGTTACCACTGAAATACCAGTTATCTTTCAAAGGAAAAAGTATAATAAAATAAGCATTAGTACATAACAAATACTAGCTGAGAACGTGAATTTTGACAGGATGAACAGCTGAAAATTGGGTTCGAATTTATCCTCCTAAATGAGGTTGGTTTATTATAGGCACACTGAAAGTTTGGCCTAATGTTTATATATTACTACAGTTTGGGAAGTATGAGACCCAGAAGCAGCAGTTTGTAATGTGTTGCAGTGAATGTAGCGCCTTGGTGCTGATGTGTATTGATTATTTTGCCTTCCCAGGAAAACATCTTTGATCAATTAATTAGCTTGATAGGATATTACACCAGAAATTGCAATAATATTCGCATGAAACTCAGTAATTATCATAGGTGAAGGTTGCTTTTTTCGTCCAGTGACCTCAGGTATCCAATTTCTAGAAATAGTGCTAATGCATTTCTCTCATTAGAGCTTCTGTACTACATAAAACCAGCAATAAAATCAAGAAAATATGGATAAAAAAAGAAGTGAAAATTAGTTGAAAAGTTTTCCTGTGTCGACTCTTCAGATATATTGGATGACTGATTGTGGTTCCTGAATGTTAGTCTTTATTCTCCAACTACATTTACCAGCAATAAAATTATTATCTAGTTGATAAACTGGAGAGTATGTTAGAAATAAAACTTAGATGATGTGTCTTTTAAAGTAGAGATAATCTGGGGACCTGAATGAAAAAGTTTCTGAATCCTTCAGAATTGTTTTAATCGTCCTTATGCAACTACTGGCATTTTCTCTCTGTCTGTCTTTCAAGAATGCACTTTTCAAAGATACAGGTAAGCTATGCATCTAGTGAAGCACAGTGAAAATTATTATATTTGACACCAAAATACTGTGTGGATCTGGAAGCATAATTCACTATTAAAAAACGATATATGAACCGAAAAGGAAGAGTGGAGGAGAGATTACTATCTGATCTCTCAGGAAAATAAACTTCTGAAAATATCCCCCTCTTTAATTTTCTTTTAAAGCAGCCTCAACAAAGAAAATGCATGTTTTACATTTGTCATATCGGAAGGTGTCTAAAGGTGTAATTTGCACCCAGGCTTGTAAAATGTGAGGTGGATCACCTGAGTCACTCCTTTTATAAAATTAACTCTGTCTCAGAAGAGATCACGAAGATATTTTAAACTACAAAATGTAATGCATGCACAACTTTGTTAGCATTTCTCTGTTTAAAATCCCATATATATGTCATGATGTACATCTTAAATTATATTTTAATGGATGTTTTTAATGCAGTGGTTAAAAACTTACCATCCTGAAGAAATTTTTTTTTTTTTTTGAAAAGTAATGAGTGCAACTGAAATTTGGGCCATTACAATTTATTTTGATGTTGATTCCACTTTTCATATGTAAATTTCTGTCAGCATATCCCCAGGCAGAGAGATCTGGTAGCATCAACATCAGACCAAAAGACTTGAAGAAAGTTGTCTTCACAAAATATGCTGTATCATTCTCCAGTTACTGAGAGCTGGAAAGTCTACTCCTCAAACTATTTTTGCCTCCTGGAGTCAGCCTTGAGGGAATAAACAGCTAAAGCACAAAGATGCTTTTCAAAGGAAGAAGTTCCACCTTCATTAGTGTAGTCTTTAAATAAAAGTGCAAGCGATGTGGAGTTGCATGACTTCAGCCAAATATGCATGGATCAAAGTTTAGGTCATTTTGGTGCATGTTTAAAGCAAGTTTCAGTGTACAAGAACTAATTCCTTTTCTAAAAGTTCATCTCCAAGGGGACACATTGTTCTTGATGCAGTAAAACAGCTGCCATATTGGTTTGCCAGAGGGGTGTGAAGTTTAATAGACATTTTAAATTTTAGATTGCTCTGGCTCCATGTAGAAGTTTGAGCTGTAATATAGTGAAATAACAAAAGTGGCACGAAGTCCTGACATCTTCCCTTGGAAGGATGCAGATAATTGAATTGGACTGAGTTGCTGGAAGCTTATCATCTCATTGCACTTTACAGCAAAATTAATATGCAGCCAGAAATCCTTAAAAAAATCCTTAACAAAACTGTGCACTTTTATAATACAAGGAATCTAAGCATTTCCAAGGAAGCTTTCAAGCATAATATAACTTGAATGTCAGAAATGTATCATACAGCATTTTCCAGCCGTATACATATGTACAGACATATATGTACGTCTATTCGAAGATGAAAAACATGCAACTTAATACAAATTGTAAACTAGTGTAAAGGATTTTAAGAAGTCTGTGTTTGAATAAAAGATCTTAGTGTAGGAGCAAGAGTGTGCAAACTGTGCCTAAGGATGTTCTTACCCCACAGGCAGATGCCCAAGCACCTTGGCATTACAGGTGGAAAGGGGGTACTTCATGATGTGGTTCACAACTGGCCACTGATTCCAAATGATAAAAGAGGGACACAATATAAAGTTACAGAGTTCTAATCTTGCTTAACCTGATGTGATTTTCTTTTGTAAGAATTAATTTATAGCATAGGAAGGACAAAGAGAAAGTAATTAGCTGGCTTTAGATTTAGTGTTTGAAAAGCCATTTAAAACAAACATTTGGACTACTTTGGGAGGAGAATGAGATTAGACTCAGATTTTAAAACCAACTGCTTTTATAGAAATTGTTCCTTGGATTAATATAAGCAGTGGAAAAATTCTTTGCTTCGTTGTAGGAAAAAGTAAAATTTAATTATTAGAATATTGTAGTTGTTGCTGTATTGGGGTGATTAATCTGCAGCTAAAGACTTGGCGAATACAGTTAGATAAGTCTTTCTTTTCTCACATTTGCATCAGGAAGGCATTGTCAAACGCCTTCAGACTGCGTAGGGGATAAAAGGCGATGATGGTTTGAAGCTATGTCATGCTAAGTAAACACCCACATGATGGTATGTATGAGAAATATCCTACACAAAGTTCTGGAAATCTTGAGAATATTTCAGCAGCTCCTGCAGCTCTGAATATGACAAGATCAAAATCAGGGAATCTGTCACAAGTTGTACCTACACAGCAGTGACTGTAATACTGCGAAATGCTACGTGAGCTACCTTTAAACAGTGTAGACTGCTAGAGGTAACACTTTGGGACACAGCAGCATGAAGGTTAAGCAAGTACTTTACCATACTTTTTAAGGCAGAGACACAGATTCTTATTCTATAGACAAAAGTAGTATGTTAAATAATTATATCAAAGTTAGTTCACATGAATTTCATTAAACCAGGCATAACCAAGTTATATTTATTTTTAAAAAATAAGAACCCACCAGAAATAGGGACATTGCCATCACCCCCTAAGGGAGGATCTGAAAGAAACATGTCTGAACTGTCTTCCAGACGTATGATGAAAAGGTCCATTGATTATAATGGGGCTGATTTTGAAATTTTGAGCTTAAACCAGTTCAGAATCCAGACCTTTTTTTTTTCAGATGTGTTCAACAGGAAAACAGAGGCAAAAAATTCACAGCAGTGATTGAAGGTGTGATGTTTGTTACTGAGGAAAAACCAAATCCGGGAAAGCTACGAAAAGGAAACTCTTTTCGTTATATTTACATTTAAAAAATCATTCTTAAAATTTAAATATTTTACAATAGTTTTACTAAGGTTTGCCACATAAGAAAAGTCCTCTATAGAGGAATTCCATATGACTTTTCAATCCACATCAGCATATTATTTCCTTTTCAGTCTGTTTAGAGATGCATTCATCAAAATTTTAAGTGCTGAGATTTTTGCGCAGCCTAGGTAATTGTGGAAAATCTGGTTTGAGGTATTTACAACAAGCGGAGAAAAATGCATAGGGAAAAAGCAGGAACCACCATGTTTCAGCAACAACAAAATTCCACTTATTGAATTATGAAAATCTCATGATTTGAAAAAATATAGTAAAGAAAAAAGAATGTCACATATTGGATTTACATTTGATATGCAGTTTACAATGCCAGATCATCCTTTGGTTTTCCCACAAAAGAAAAATGTAGACATGATTAAGTTTATACATGGTATCAGCATTAATTTAAGAGTAAGTTAAGTGGTTCTGGATCAGAAAATGAGATTATAACGAACTCAATGTGATTTCATTGAGGTAAAAGAAGTTTAAACTTGATAACTATTCATAAGAATAATAGGAACTATGTTAGCATTCTGTTTCCCTAGAGGTAAAAGAGCCTTGACAGGACTGTTTCTCTCATTAAAAAGCTGACGTGACTGTGTCCTCTAGAATTTGCTGGCCTCACTGGAAAATCTGCAGTCATCTGACACACATGTTCTTCTATTCCTATTGGATGAACAAGTCTAATTTAGTGTATACATATACAATTCTATATCTCCATGGCTCTGTTGGAGTGGAAGTTTGCTAAACATCTGTTTTAAAACAGATTTAAATCAGAACTGTTGGGCACAGGACCTTGTAATTCAAGCTACATATTTCTAAAGGGAAATGTCAAGATATTCCGTCAGTTTGGAAAAGGGAGCAGCAACAGGATAATCACACACATTGGGCCAGATCTGAACACATTATAATTGTACCAAATCCCTTTATTATTGAACAGGTTCTAAATTATTTGATGAAGCCATTGCAAATTGGAATCTATCTAGACTTGACTGTCAAATATATTTCTAATTATTTAATTCAATTTTACTCCTCTTTCCAATGAAATAAGACCCATATTGACCTTAAAAACTGAGGTAGTAAAATATTGAGTGGGTTTGCACACAGACCTGTGGACAGCTATTACTATATCTATGTCTAATTAATTTGGACTGGTGATCAGTATGATGTATCTTGTAGTCTAAAAATAACTATTAGAATATTAGGTTTTAATTCATATCTATACACAAAATTCTTTCAACCTTAAAATGCATGTTACAAGTCAATATTAGTGTAAATACAATGTCCAGTAATTTTCTCACTAATTTATATTTCAGTGCTCCCATGGACGGCCTTTCCATGACTGAAAGCAATTTCTTGAGAAGACGATGTTTGAAATACAACACATGAAAAATGCTTTCTAGATGATCGTCTGTGCTAAACAGATGAACAAGCACGCAAGGAAGAGAATTCCCAAGCATTTTGACAGAAAATTTGAGGCACATTTGAAGACAAGATATAATTAGAAGGGTCTGACCTTCAACAAATTGTGAATACTTTCCAAGCATGTAACTTTTATGAAGTCTTCTATAGTGAGACCTAGTTCGAATTTTCCAGTATTATTAGTCATCAATCAAAATCCCAAGGGCATGATAGAGAAGTTAGTTTTGGCTTGCAGGCTTTTCCAGTGGCCATTCTTTGCACTGTTTTCTCTGTGTCCCCAGAATGCTTACCCTTGCTGTCTTTTCAGTATGAGATTCCCAAGGAAATGCACAAAGCTGGGAGCAAGGAAAACATACAGGCATTTGTGAGACAATGTCAAATCTGGCTGTTTCCATAAACTATCTTCAAATATAGAAGCAACACAGGGTGAATTTTGTCTCTAGAGGTTTAGAGTGAAAGTCTGAAATGAAGATAGACTGAAATTTTAATTTTACAAATATAAAGCACAAAGAACATTGTGTATTTGCAGTTTATATAATTATACAACCGAGTCTTTGAGAGAGAGCTATAAAGTTTGCAAACATTAATGCTCCTAGCGAGCACCAAGATACCATAGAATTTAGAGAAGGCCTAGAAACTGTAGGGAAGAAAAACACCTCTTTTCTAAAAGTTCTTTAGGACTGTATTTAGTTTTGGTTCTCCTCTCCATTTACCTGCCTCTATACTTTTGTGTTAAGGTTATCTATCATTTCTGTGGAAAACTGACTTCCAAGCATTAAATCCTGACCTTCTTGCACTTTCATTTTCCTCATCTCTTCTGTTTTCATTGCTTTTCCCCAATTCTGCTTTAATTACAAGGACTTTTTACTATCTAGTTCCACTTGTGCTAACAGTGCTTATGACAATGTGTTCTTCTGAGCATCCTTAAGGAACAGCACAAGTGCTTTTCTCTAGTGATAGCTAAAAGTTCAATCCAGTTCATGGAAATAATTGGTTCTTTTTCTCATTAGTATCAGTGTTTACTGGAGGAGACTTCAGTCCACTTAGGTCATTTGACTTCCAGCAGACAGCAAAATGATGTAGTACATCTTTTCAAGGACAAAAGAACACCGGAAGGAAAAGGGATTTTTTTCTCTATGTGTTCTTCACTGAAGGGGAGGGATGTATGTCAAAACCAGAAGAGTCATCCATTAATGAATAGGAAAACTAGACACGTTAAAGCCTACAGTTCCAGAAATAATCTGTGCTAATCTGTTTCACCATTAGGATATGCTCTCAGAACTCTTTTGCCAAAAAACCCAAAAGATTCTAACAAAACACAAGTTAAGTTTGCAATTAATATTGAATATAATATTTGCAATGCCACTGTACTTTGGAAGTTAATTGGTAATCCTTTGACATGTTGATCACGTTGCCTCGTAAGGGCAGCAAAAAAGACAACATGGACCATGTTTATCCATGCAAATCCCTCCTGTCAAGAGAAGCGTTAGACCATATTCACCTATACAACTCAAATTATAATTTGAAAATTGTTCTTTAATGAATTCAGTATTTTCATGGAACCAACTACATTTTTTCTCTTCTATATATACTTCAAGATAAGTGAATATTTTGTGCAGCGGATAAAGAGTCACTTAAATCCATGGCTATGTTTCCACTGGGGCTCTGATGTCAAAATTCAAAGAAGTCTGAATAAGAGAATCAATTAAAGCAAACTAGAACACAATAATTTAGAAACTAATCTCACAGTTTTTATATTTTTTTTAATAAAACTTACCCTTTTGATGTCCCTTCAAACTAGACCTCGGAGATCTTTAATAGAAGAATAATCATATTCTCCTCATTCACATTCATTAAGCATCAGTTATTAAAAAAATTAGCTTGCTAATAATACCTGACAATTGACTGTACTGGTATAAAGTCTTGCATTTATGAAATTTCAATGTAGCAGACTCAGATTCCATGGTCAACGTATTCCCTCAGTATTCTTAAAGAGATTTCTAGAGGAATAGTATAAATTATTTTCTTAGTTATATCTCATTTTCCTCAGTAAGAAATGACAGAGCTAGAACCTGAAAGATGCCTAAGTCCCTACTGGTTTCATTAGATACTGAAAGAGCTCCACTGCTCATAAAATGCAGTATATATGTACCCTACCTTCAGACTTGTATCTTCTAGGATTCTAAATGTAATCCATAAAGTAAAAAAACCCTCTATAAAAAAGTGAATTTGCAGGAGATTCCTAGGCAGCAACATGGAACAAAATGAATTATCGAGGAGCTTCTCTTAAATATGTGATCTCTTAGATGGCGAAGGACAAGCAGCACGATGAACTGTAGCAGTATCTTCTGACACCAATTGGTGCTTTTGCAGTGTCACACTCTATTGGCACAGCACGTCGTCTTTTTTTCTTGTAGTTTATCTGTCATGGAGAGAATGGTCAATCCAGCCTCACACTGTGTCTGACAGCTTTGATGCTGCTCCATTTTTTGTGCGCCTGCTCTGATCTCCAGGCTTCTGCCTTGTAATGTCTCATGATAGGCCTGAGCCCTTGAATAAAGAAAGGGATTTTCTAGAGAGCTGCCCATGTTTAAAGCTGTCCCTCCTTATAAAACTGTGCATGCCTTTACTGCCTGAAGGGCACTGTAGACCTGATTCAGCTCCCAAAGCCAGGAAAGTCCTTGTTGTGACTTTAGCTGGAGTTGAGAAAGTATCTACAGATGATGATATATCTATTGTATAATACAGTGTCAGCTAATCTAAGTTGTCTTCATTCATATACAAACTGGCAGTATGGTGTCCTTTCCAGCAGGGAAATGGGCAATGTGATGCACCCAGGATGTTGGCTTTGGGAGCATAGGAACAAAGATATTGAGAACAAGCTTTTAGAGTACCTAATAATAGGGTTCTTTGGCTGTGAAGTGGCCAATTTAAATAATTTTGAAATTTGCTCATAAATATGCTTGTCTGTTAGATGTAATGTTTGAAATGTGGAAAAGAAATATAATTTCTAAAAATGCAGAAATATAGCAGGAAAAAAAGAAAAGTCTATTTCCAGAAATGTTTTCAGCATAATGAGTCTGTTGGACTCTTTCAACCATAACAGGTTATCCATTTAATAATCATATCTGGTTATACCAACTTCCTGTACAATAGTGACTATGATTTTCAAACTATTAAAACGATGCATTTTATATGGTTTTACCTCATTGATTTTAAATGAATTATAATTGTATTGAGGAGGTTTTGAATATCTGTCACTAAGAAAGTCTTCACAATGGATTGTCAGGTAAATTAAAGCTGTAGTAAAGCATCTCACCAAGAAGATATTTCTCTGTTACGAATGACCAACTTTGATGTACGTTGAGAAGGGGTGAGTTCTGAGAGTGTACTGTCTTATATGTTCTTGGAGTTACATTATATTTAGAGTCAACTGCCCAAGTGTTGCGCTAGTGCAGAGATGATGAGCATGTACAAAGACTTTTAGGCAGTCTGACTGAGGCAGACAAGATACTTCATCTAATTTACTTTGTTTAATCAATAAAAAAATACAAAAAAGTCATATATGCTTGTAATATATATACGCATATGTGTATACATATATAAACAAAGTGTGTGAATTTATATAGAAAAACAGACACATGCTTTCTGTACATTTTGAGCAGTAATTTTTTTAAGTGCAGATAATGTATTGTCAGATACACATAACAGGTCTGAACATAATAAACACCCTTTGTATATTGCTCAGAATTTGTAATATGAAAAATATTGTCTTTCTGTATTGTGGAGACAAACATTCTTGACATCAAAAACTAGAAAATATAAATAAAACTAGAAATAAAAAAAATAATTCTAAGTTTAAATTCTGAATAGGTGTATGACTTTTTTTAGGTGAGGGGAGAACAGAATATACAAAAACATTTTTTATAGAACTTAGGGGGTTTTTTAATAAAGAAGGTTATGTTTTAAATTAGAAACAGTCTTTTAGTTATGATGAGTTGTTTGACTGTTATGCTATGCTTCTTAATGCAGAATTTTTCTGCAGTAAAAGGTTAATTAGTTGGGAAATGAAATACAGAAAACCATCACAAATGAAATAGTATTGTCTTCCTTTTTCTTCATATCTCCCTGTCTTTTTCTAGAATATAGACTCAAAAGGGGTGAAGGTGTCTGTATAATTGGACATTCCTTAGTGAACAAGGTTGCCTTTGTTCATACACACCCGTGAAAATAAATGGATTTCAGTTCCCTATGGAACATTACAACCTTCAGTAGATCTTCAGTTTTGGTTGGGTGTTTTGTTTGGTTGGTTGGTTTGTTGGTTTGGTTTTTTTTTTTTTGCTTGCTTGCTTGGCTTGATTTTCTGGGGGAAATAATGCGATTGCTCTCTAGTTAAACTTTCCTAAAGTTTTTTTCACAGTATCACAGTATCAGCAAGGTTGGGAGAGACCTTAGATATCATCAAGTCCAACCCATAATCTAAGAGTAACCCATCACCTAAATTATGGCACCAAGAGCCTCATCCAGGGTCGGTGACTCCACCACCTCCCCGGGCAGCCCATTCCAGTGGCAGATCACCCTTTGGTAGAAGTGTATGGGTAAAAATCACAGATTTTTCTGACTGGTCCTCAAAAGATGTTACTGAGAAGGTGTTTTCTCATTCTAAAAACTCCTTCACAGGAACTGATCAGAGGGAAGCAGGGAATCCATATTAACACATTAGGCTTGACACTGTGTCAGTGCCATTGCTGTCCTAGAAAATAAAATATCTAGTCCTTATATTTGTATGTTCTGTATACAGAATGGTTCGAGATACAAAGGACCTTGAAGAGCATCTAGTTCCAAACCTCTTGCCATGGGCAGAGATGTCACATACTAGAATGGGTTGCTCAAAGCTCCCAACCAGCTTTGCCTTTTAAAGCCTTCATCTCGTCACTCTTGTGAAAAGCCCTTCTCCAGCTCTCTTGTAGGTCCCTTCAGGTACTGGAAAGCCACAATAACGTCTCCCCGGAGTCTTCTCTTCTCCAGGTGGGATAACCTCAACTCTTTCAACCTGTCTTCATAGAAAAGGTGCTCCAGCCCTCTGATCATCTTTCTGGTCCTCCTCTGGACTCACTCCAGCAGGTCCAAGTCTTTCTTATGTTGTGGGCTCCAGAGGTGAATGCAGGTGGGGTTTCACGAGAGCAGAGCAGAGGGACAGAATCATCTGCCTTGACTGCTGATCACTTGGTCCTTTGTCATTTGCCACTAACCTGGGATAAATCTGTATCAAATGTAATAAAAATGATGAAAATATGAAAGCACTTACATACTCAAAGCACTTACCTTACCTGGTCAGATTTCTGTCAACAGCTATGTCTTTGTATGTACAGATGTGTAGAAACACAAATATATAAACCAGACAAACTTGCATATGCGCATGTACCCTGTATCTTTATGTTCAGTCTTAAAATCTCTTGTCTTCATCTTCACTTCTTAATGCAACTCTTTTCAGTTCTTTTCAAATTTCTAAAGCTTCTGCCCTGTGCCACCACTGCTGCTTACCTGTAAGAGGATGTTAAACAAGATGAAACTGAATTTTAAGTAAATATTAGGCAGTTTGACACTTTTTAACTGCTATATATGTGTATTTTTAATACTTTGATTTAAAGTGTTATTTTCATCTAGCAGAGGAGCAGAAATAGGGTTACATTTAATCACAATTCAGCTTGAATTTTGAATATTAAATGTTCATAATTAAAGCTTCTAAACAATTTACAGAGCTAGTAATAATTACAGGAATTAATTTGTGAATTTCTTTAATTAAACTAATTTTGGCAAATTATATAATTTGCTCCTGAGAAGTTTAAGAATAGAATTTGAAGCAAGGTTTTACACAACTTTGTTCAATCCCTCAAACCCTCCAGTTTCTTCAGAGTATACATGACAGGTAAATTTTGATTGTAGTAGGATAATTTTTAGTTCTACATATGTTTATTCTGTACTTTCATGTATATTTAAATTTATGGGGAGATGGGCAGGAGTACTAAGACATCTCAGCATCATCTTTTTCTGAGGTATTTGAAGCAAAGCAGCCTAATAGCAGCTTTGAGAACGAGGCTTTTTTCTTTTCATGCTCACTTTTTATACAGCTAGGAAGAAATGTATATGGCCCTGAAAAGTTCAAACCAATGGTGTGCCTATGGTATGTCTCGGAGTAGTTAAGGCACATGACACTCTTTTAGAAAGGAGGAATAACCCCTATTTTGACATTATTTCTTTTTATTTTGCAAGAAAAGACATTTAAATCTGGAACATAATGAACTTGCAAAATTAGCTCAAACTGAAACTCTCTACTGTATAATTCTGATGTGCATATGTACAGGAAAGCAGGAAATGTTCTTGAGCTTGTTATCAAGTGAGACAAGGTTAATTAGTGACTAGAATAGCTTTAGCATTTCTTTCACTCCATTATATTTTACCACCTGTCCTTTTTACTGCTAATATAATATTTCCTGGTTTCAATATCAGAAAGGAGAAACTGTTGCTTTTCACTTCTTAAGTCACTTATGAAAGTATATTTGATATGCAGGGTGGTTGTTTTCCTGTCGTGGTTTTTTGGTTTGTTTGTTTTAAGCTCATGGTCTGTCAAGGCCTATATTTTCAGAGCGGAACAATGACTTATTTCTCAAAGATTCAGTACCTAAAATTATAGTTGAATTTTCAAGAGCTCTGTGCTTGTGCTCAGCAGCCTCCAGTATAGTGAGGATTTTCAAAGGTCTCAAAATATAGTGTCTCAGTACCTTGAAAATAAAGCCATTTATTTGATATTTAAATGAGAAATGCACAGTAGTTATTGAGTAAGTACTTGCTTGCAGATGCAGTGTACAGAAAAACCGTTTTCCACACAAAGGAAAAAACAGAACTGCTAATTAAGATCCAGCTGAGAGTTAAATTTGAACATATTTATAACTCTTTAGGTATGCACAAGATAATCTGTGTTTCATGCTCTTCATATTATTTTGTAGTCCAGAATAATGCAATGTCATTTAATTTATTTTATTTTATATAGCTGCATATGTAATGAAGTAAGTTTCACTTGCCACAGGGATTCCCACACAAATTCAAATTCTGTCTTTGGCTTCTCTCCCTATTATGCATTCAGAATATATTCTATAGGTTGTAAAGGACTATTTATCATCGAATCTTAAAGACTAAACCATAGTACAAATTTAAGCTAAATTCCAGATTTGAGCTAAAACAAGGAATACAAAATACTAATAAAGTGAGTTAATATTTCAGCATTTCTTTCTACATTTTATACTTGATAATTTTATATAATAGTCCATTACTTCATGTTCTTCATAAATAAAAATTATATATACTTATTTTTCTCGAAATGAAAATACAGTACAGTTCAGATTCCTTAATGATGGACACTATTTGAAAACATTAAGATAAACAGACATAGATCAAAAATCTACCTTACTACAAAGAAATCATGTAATACAGAGGTGAGCTTGTGAAAAATAGAGTATGTGTGTTTTCATTCTGTTTTTCTTCCCTCTTCCTCTATTCTGAAGAACAGAGATTTCATACTGCCTTTGTGAGAAAGTTGATTTCTTTTGGTGCAGACACTGCACCCGATGGTTGGTCTACCCTGTAGGTTACTGGACTACACAGCAGACTCTCCTTCCATCTGAACTGAACAGAGGTCCACAGTTAGAGAGGGTAGGTGAGTTCAGCAGCAAAACAGATAAGAAATTTGGTAGCCAAAGCACAGATTCTGCCTAAAATATGTCTGCTGTCATCCCTATGCCATCTAGCTGCTGCTGTGATGCTGCTGCAGTGTCAAAACCCAGCAGGGATTTGAAGAGCCACGACTGAGCTCTGAAATTATGTACAGCAGGCTCTTAGGAGGATATTCACACAGCTTGAAGTCCAGTTTTCCTTCATATAGTACAGTACTGCTCCATGCAATGATAGGTTTCCAGTAACTCTTGAGAAGTGCCCCAAACCAGCCAAGTCCAAATCAGCTGCAAAAGGAGCTTTAGCCCTTGTGGGTTTTTGTCTGCCCGGTGCTGAGAATCCACATGGGTGAGAAAAAATACATCCAGCCAGGGGTTTGGGGTCTAACAGGGATGGTGTGTGCTGCAGGTCCCCACAGCTGCATGTGGTCCGTACTACTTCTAACAGCCCAGTTAACATCGCTGTACTTGCAATTATTATGTCAATATAGAGGAACAACCTTAGATGTCTAACGAACTGCATTATGTCTTTATTCCTGTTTTATTGGCTTAAGGAAGATCTACTTGTCTAAAGTTTTGTTATTAATTTATACAATCCAACAGTTAAGGGAAGTTTACAGTATTTCATTTTTTGGTGACTCAGGGGATTGGATAAGCATTGACATCCTTCCTAATGGAGCAGGGCCAGGCTACCATTCCCAGCAGGGCTGTTACACACACCTTTTGTTCATTCAAGGCACTTGGCTAATGAACACATTTAGACAAGGGAACACTATTGTTCAATTGTTCGATTAAGTGACTTGTAACAATTAAGAGGTGGCTCCCTACCATCTTCTTTAATATGGTCTTAAAAATCGATGAGATTTTGAGACTTCAACCCTCATTCTGCTTTGATTTGGCTTGCAGGAAGAAATAAGACCCTGAATCTCATATAAGTAATGTATGGGCTAAATAAGTGTAAACATCATCACTGTTCACTTGAAAGTTTTTTTCTTAGTCACAGTGGTGTGACAGGACCTTACAGAGCTTTCTGTGTTTATTTTTATTGTAGGAAAAGAAAACTAAATCCCTCACATATAATATTTGAGTACATCCAGTTCTCCATGCGTGCAAATTCAGGGTCTCAAATGCAGAATTTATTTTAAAATAAAAATTACCCTCTGTACATCCCCTGCAGCACTACAGTCCGGGGACAGAGTGACTGGAGAGAAGCCAGGCAAAAAGGGCCTTGGGGCTGCTGATTGACAGCAGGATAAACATAAGCCAGCAGTGTGCCCAGGTGGCCAAGAAGGCCAGTGGCATCCTGGGCTGTATCAGAAACAATGTGGCCAGCAGGACCGGGGAAGTGATTCTTTCCCTGTTCTCAGCACTCATGAGGTTGCACCTTGAGTTCTATGTCCAGTTCTGGGCCCCTCCGTTTAAGAAGGATATTGAGGTAGTGTAATGCATTCAAAGAAGGGCAACAAGGGTGGTGAAGAGATTGGAGCACAAGTCATATGAGGAGAGGCTAAGGGAGCTGAGGATGTTTAGCCTGGAGAAGAGGAGGCTCAGGGGAGACTTTATCACTCTCTACAACTGCATAAAAGGAGGTTGTAGCCAGGTGGGGGCTGGTCTCTTCTCCTGGCACCAAAAAGGGCACAGCCTTGAACTGCACCTGACAACATTTAGGTTAGACTTTATAAAGAAGTTCTTTACAGGGAGAGTGATTTGCCATTGGAATGGGCTGCCCAGGGAGGTGATGGGTTCACTGTCCCTGGAAGTATTTAAGAAGAGACTGGATATGGCACTTAGTGCCATGGTCTAGTTGACAAGCTGGTGTTAGGTCAAAGGTTGGATTTGATGATCTCAGAGGTCTTTTCCAACATAGTTGATTCTGTGATTCTGTGATTTGTCAGCATTTCAAAATGTAAAGCAAGTAACTGTATAATATACAGTGTTGACATCTATGAGTACACTTTCCTAGACTAGCCAGTATTAAATGTTGCAGTATGTCCCTTTATTTTTTAATAGACTCATATAATAATTTAGGTTGGAAGATCTCAAGGTCATGTATTTCAACCTCCTACATTACATAAATCCAGCTTCTTGGCTTTACTTAGAAGAACTCTTAGATCAAGGTTTGAGTTCATTGTTTCTAGTTGCAGCAGTTCAACAGTTGTCTTCCATCCATGGTGGAATGCTTTCTATCCAAAATAGGCGTGTTTTATCTCAGTTTGGAACCTGTCCTATTCTACAAACTGTTAAAAAATAGAATAAAATCTAAACCAAGATATATATTTGGAAGCCTCCTTTAGATACTTTGAAATAAAAGGGAATTACTTGAAACTGCTAAGCTCATTTACATACCTACATTAGGTTTTTCAGCTAAGTTTTTCTGTTTGTTTGTTTGGTTTTTTTTTTTCCAGTCTGATTTCCTTCTTCTGGTATACTCTCAATAAATATTACACATACTATTAAAAAATTCAGGAAAGTGACTTTCATTGTAAAGAAAATAAATAAATAAAAAATTAAACCGCAGTATTCAATCTTCCATGAGATGTCTTTTGCAAGCTGGGAACAACGGTGGTTCTGTCGACACTTTCCTCACAGCCTTATTTGCTAAGAAAAAAAATTAATCCAAAGCAGAAAATTGCACGCAAACTTCATTATAAAAATTTCCACGCATTAAATTACTATAGAAAAGTCCTAGCATGCAATAGATATTTCACTTTTTTCCTCTCTGTAGACAATCATGAAGTGTAACCAGTAGAGAGATGAGTAGCTGGGACTGCAAAGATGATCCAGTAGATACTACGATAGTGTTAATGCATTGTTCAGTGATCATTATGCCTGACATTTAAGCAGCATTGTTACTCCTCATCAATGAAAAGAGAGATCAGTTGCAGCCCTGGCACTGTCAGCTCATCTCGTTGCTATGGATGACAACTGCAAATTACTAATACTTTTTTCCATTTTATCTCCTACGCAATTCTGTCTTCCAACCAGTCTGTTCGTTTTCAATCAACCAAAAGACAAACCCAAAGATCTCTTTGCAGCTTGGGGTCCCCTATGAGGTCGCATATGAGTTCTCAAAAGGAGGAGAAATGCTTTGGTAGCATTCACATTCATGTTTTGAATGCTGCAGCCTGTATGACAATAAGTAGCACCCATCTGAAGCAGTTCATACAAGTCAAAGCTTCATGTAGTAACATTAGCTTTTCCAATAGGTTTTTTTAAATAACCATACCAGACTAGAGTATCTGGCCAGGAACATATATGATAAATGATTAATTCATTGCATTAAAAACAGGAGTGGTAATAGAAAAATGCTCAAAAGAAGTGTAGGCAACGTTTGGAAAAATTCCCTCGTACTGAAAGACTTCAGTAGTTTCTGCTTATTGCAGAGAAGGAGAGAAGGCTAAGAGAGGATTTGATCATGGATTATAGGTAGCTGTTATGGAATAAGATATTGACTACTGAAAGTTACATAAACTGATAAAGCAAAAACACAGACCTATAGTTAAGTTTGAAATCAAATTAGGGATATTATTCAGCTACACATAATGAAAGTTTATATTCCACTGAAGCAGGTTACCAAGGGAATAATTGATCTGTTGTTTCACAATTAAAATGGTATATGTGTTGAAAAGGCATACTTTAGTTCACATGCAAGTCACTGAATTTTGTATCTTTGCTATATGGAAAGAAGAACAACTCTTTCTTTGGAAGAAATGTTGAAAAAATTCTGTGGCCTGCTTTGTAGAAAATGGTCACTCCCAGTTTTAAAGTCTTTGTGGTGCCAAACACCCAAGAGTAACAGAAAAAATATTAATAGATTTTAGGAAATGTGTAGATCATATCCATTTTGCTTGGACAATGCTTTCATTTGTCATCAAATCGTGGAAGGGTATGCGTCAGATGAATCCTTACTAGTTCCAATCCCCCTGCCATGGACAGGGACACCTTTCACTAGATCAGATTGCTTGGAGCCCCATCCAACCTGGCCTTGAACACTTCCATATGTCATGCGGAAATGTCAGAATATTCTTTGTTCAAAAGAATTATAGTCCACAGACCATACAGATGAACACTACTATGAGAATAAAATGCATGCACTAGCTCACTACTTCTTCGGGTTTTTATGATTTATTTGCACATGACATTATTAAATTTGCTTTCTTAAACAAATGTATATATATTATAATGAAATATTTGAATGCTATTCACAACTTTAAAATGAAGTTCCAATTCTCATGTTTTGTATTTATTCTGTATTTTGCTATTACAGGGTACTCCTTTCATGATATTATCTCAGTGCTGTAATGAAAACCATTAATTTTTTAAAATCAGCATAAGTATAAACAAAAAGGAAAGAAAAAAACATGTCATGCCACTCGAACGTGATTACTTTTTTGATAGACTTACAAAATTAGTGAATGAAGTGCAGGAGATATATTTGCATTTTAGTAAAGTATTACCATGCCTTTGAAAAACTTATAAAAATGAGCCATGTTTGCTTGAATATGATGGCTACTACATGAAGGGAAAACTAGATGGAAGACAATGTATAAAGTGAAATTTAATGTGGGGTGAAGTGTAGATGGATACTCAAAACATATGTATTAAAATTTATTTTATTCAGTACATTCAGGCCTGATGTGGAGGATTGAGCAAGTAACATAGATTAATTTGAAAATCATGGGTCTGCTGGACAGTAAATTTTAATTAAGATGAGCTGGATCAATGGGGAAGTCTGCCTTTCCCCCCATTTTTATGGGCCTTCATATTAATGTGACATCCAAAGAAAAATCCAGTAAATGTACTTGGTCTCCAAATGAAAAAGGGAGAAACTAAACTGAACATGTATCGGAAAATTTGTCTACTCAATGATTGTCTAGTGAAAGCCTGACTGAGTTCCTGTTTTCTGGCTTGAAATAAGCTCAATATGTATTTTCTTTCCCTTTTTATGAGACCTAAATGATTTATTAACTGAAGTAACTTCGAATACTGTTAAAAGAAAAAGAAGCCTGAGTCTGCTAGGTTTTGCCTGAGCTGGGCTAGAATACAAGATTGTTGAGTCTTTTGATAGGGGAATTAAAATGACTCCAGCTTTTATGGGAAGGTCAGTTTGCACTCTGTCAATTCCTTAAGGTTAAAATCTGCTTTACTTATTTTGATTACTGAGGGAAGAGATTGTTTCTATTTTCTAACTTGAAGTAAAAAAAGTAGATATATCTCTAGTGCTGAGGCAGAGGGAAAGAAATTTTTATTTCTTTGCCTCTCTCTCTTCTTAACAGCTGACAAAACTGGAAAATGGAAGAGATGGAAAATGGCTGTACCCAGAGCTATTTGCTTTGGAGCATAGACAAGGATGTGTTCTGCCCTAATGAGGAGACTCCAGGGACAACTTGATCCCTGTGGGAAGCAATGGAAGAAGCTGTGGGGTGTCTTGGACTATAAAGTATGGTGTTTTTCTTCAAAATCTGCTGAAATTGGCATTTATGTTGAACTATCTTTCATTTTATATTAATCTTCTTCAGAATATAGTAACTACAGTACCTCTGTGGCCTGATAAATAGTATTTTAATGTTAGTTGTAAAAGGCTGTAGAGTTTGTACTGAAGGGCTAAAAAGCCACTTTAAAACAGATGCAAGTGGACCAAAGACTGAAGAAACTGCCACTATTGGCGTCATATTCTTTCCATTAAGGACCTCAGGATGCTGCTGATAAACTGTTCTACATCCTGCCCTTTCCCAATCTCATTGAGCAAGACTGAAGCTTAGGTTCTAAAAGTATGTGACAGCAGAAAGAAGAAGCAAATATGTGAAATTTTACATCATGGTTTTATAACTGAAGAGGTTTTTTTCTGTATTAACGAATTATTTGGACAACGAGACTGTCGAAATATTAATTGGAATAACGGTAAAATTATTATTGCCATATATGTGGTGTCTTTCTTTTGTCTAAAAAGAAAAGATTTTGAGTAAAAATCTTAATGCAGAGTTTGGCAGTTATGAAAGAGAGCCCATCCACGCATTAAAAAAAAAAAAAAAAAAAAAAAAAAAAAAGACAAATAGTATGTTTTACTTAACATGTTGTCACTGGTGAAAGAATGTTTAAAGCATTTTGTAACTACTAGTTGGATATATTTATACATTTAGAAACTCAAGAACTAAACAGAGATAGAACCATTTATTCCATTTCTAAATCCTTTCAGAAAGACCTTTCTTTGACAGCTTTAGCCTATGTACTACCATCATTTTCAAAGCATTACTTCCATTCCTTGGAAAGCTCTTATCACACAAAACCTCCAAAACCAAATAATCTAACAATAAAAAGTTGTTCTTTTTTTTTTTTTTTCCAATTTTTTGGGATTTATGATTTGAATCCTTTGAACTGTGAAGTATTACATGTGATCATCTCTTAAGAAATACAAAGATACTGAAAATACATAGTACAAATACAGACGTGCAGTTTGATAATGGATCTGACTCCATCCCTCCAATCTTTCAGAAGAAATTCGTCCAAATAAACCATATTTATTAATATTTTTATAATCATCATCACAATGAGTAACCCACTGAAGATTAGAGTTTCTCTGAAAGTAATGTACTTCACTGATTACAAGTGATTGATAAACATATCTGATACTTTGATTTTCCTTTTGACAGGTTTAAGAGATGTATTCTGTTTCAACACTGTCTTAAGGTCAGGTTTGCTGTTCTTATTCCCACGGAGTGTCTTATTCCCCAAGTTATTCACTGAGTACAGTATTTCTCAGTATGATCACAGGATGCATGATCTAGCCTTCTTTACACAGAATTTCCTGAGGAAAGGCTTAAGGGTGTATAGAATGAATCACTCTGTCTAAATGACTTCTAAATAACTTCTTTGAAAATGCTATCTATTTCCAAAAGTATAGTTTTGCCTCTTAACTTGCTGTTGCCTATATGCTCCAAGTGTTTCAAGGCATTCAGTTTTGTTTGTATGGGCACTTACCAAATATTTTTCTCAAACTAAGAATTAACAGGCTAAACTCACTCATGGCTATCAGGCATCAGGTTCACTCAGCTATCTCAAGTTAAATGGAACCCATTAGTTTTGCCATCTTGCAGTGACTTGCAATTTCATCTAAATATATTAAAAAAAATAATTCCTAAATTTTTTTATGCTACCCCTAATGCATATTACTGTTTCTATTGAAACATGCAGTTGTTTTATAAACAAACATTTCCTAAGTGATTTGCATTGTCACAAGAAAAGTCACTAAATACAGGGCTTTATAAAAGATTTAAAAATTCAGCTACCAACGTGTACTCCTTGCAATTCTACCCTATTTTTAAAATGGAACAATAAGATTTCTCGTATTTTTTTCTGCTGCAAATTTTGTCTGAAAACGAAAAGAGAAATACATGTAAACTTCCTGTCCTGTAGTATGTCTACATGTGAGCTATGGAATCAACCTGACTGCAGTGTCCTAGTAGGGCAGAACCTACTACTGCTCTGCTAATGAGACCTGCTGATTCTGAGGACTTCAGAGTCACCACATGTAGTGCACAGTGAATGCAAGCATACTTCTGTCTGAGAAATATAAGAGAGATGTGCACCAACCATATTAGGTGTAACCTTGACAGAGCTTTCACTCAGTTAATACCGTGGCAAAATTACAAAGCTGTGCGGGGTGCGGGAGGGGGGCCTGCCATACAGAGGGAGAAAATAATTGCAGCACTGTTCACTAAGGAATAATAGATCATCTCTTCACACTACCAATTTGCCTTGCTGCCTCTACTAACAGTCTCTGAATCCTACCTAATTGTACCCCTTCGTTCCTTTGCCAGAACACATTGTCATGTCTGCTGCTGTGGCTGTCTTTTGCTCTCTTCTCATTGTATTCTCTGACAAATGATGAGAAGCTGAAGTATGAAGAAATGCAAACTGCATTACATGAAGTCTTTAGATCACTAAAATTAGCCAGTTGGCTGTGGAAACCTTTCCTTCTACGTGTTGTTGCATTAATGAAGAACAAAAGGGTTTGTCCAGAGCAGTTCAAACTTCATATTTATGGCTAATATTTTTGTCTCCATTAATTTTTTATAAAAGAAAACATTGACTTTTCATCTTATTCTGTTATTTCCAAACCTGTTTCTCAGGTAAGAAAAATGAATTATAGCTATCAAATTTTTTCAGGATATTTTCAGATTTAAATTCACCAAATGCTTAGTACTATCATTGCTTGGACCCTCAAAAATGAACTTCAGGGAGCTACAATTCTGTCTTTAGATAAAGTTCTCAGTTCTCAAAATCCAGCCTATTATACACTTTTGTACATTGACTTGTCATCTGCATCTTGAATATCTGGGAATGAGCAAAACCTGGAGGTAGTATTTACTCTGGTATTTTCTGAGGATCATTACTGGAAATATTTCTCATCATCTTTCTAATACTACAAAAAATTTAAAATATCCATATTATAGAAAATGATAAAGTAACAGGAAAACTATTCTCTTTCCATCTCTCCCTTTTGGGATCTTTGTGCATATCCTATGTATAATGCTTTCTCATATGAATAACTGACCTGTTCATCATGCTATCAGCATGTTCAATGACCAGTTCTTTTGTTTGCTTATTGTCTTCCATTACAGTCTGTAGGGCTGCATTTCTACAAATTAGCAGATCCAAACTGTAGGAGATAACAAATATTCACAGAGGATTTTCTCAGGTCTATAGTTTGTGCTATCTATTTACCATAAAAAAGGACCAGTGTCTGAATCAAAGTTATCACACATATTCATACAATTTGATCCACATAGGTATAGCATACATACTCCCTCTACAAATTATTCTGGTCTCTGAAATAAGAATATGCATATGATTCAGGAAGACTAGAATATAGCTTATTTTCCACTTTTATATAACAAACATGTTGATTTTCTGTCCAAAAGATTTTCAGGTTGTTTATTGTGACTCGTCTATCATTTATCTATCATCAATATAATGTTTTAGGAATTGATTTCCAATTTCTAAGCTAAAGCTGCATGGTAATTTGGAGTTAGACTGTAGCCTAAAGGAAGTACTTTTATATTGAAACGAACATAGACAAAAAACGAAGTGATAAAAATACAGTTGCAAAATTATTTTGTAATTTTTTTGTACCATCAGAAAAGCATCTAATTTGGTGACATTTTTCTGTTTTATTAAAAGCCTGTAAGTCAAGTCTCAGACTTTTGTGTATGCAAAGACTGCAGCATGGAGTACTTTCTATACCACAGACACAGATGGTTCCACTCAGTTGCATCAGAGCCACTCCAGGGCAGAGTTGAGCTCCACAGCCATGATGGTGGTGTCTCAGGGAAAGCCTCTGCAAGGAAATACAAAGTGTTGCCTATCAGTGAGAAGTGAGGGGAAACCTGTGTGAGTTCTGAGGTGAGATAGTAAGGAGCGGGAGGAGGTGCTGCAGATGTCTGAGCTGGGATTCTCCTCTAGCCCCAGTGGACCTCATGTCAGAACAGTTATTTCCTGCAGCCACTGGGGAAGATCACACTAGAGTAGAGTAGTTCTTCAGCCCATGGAGGACCCCATGCTGGAGCAGGTGGATATTCCCCCGAGAAAGCTGCAACCCGTGGAGGACCCCATGAAAGAGCAGCCTTTTTCATGGCAGGAGGGGAGCCCACCCATAAGTTGCATTTTTGGGCTAAAACTGTGGTCTGTGGAAGAGCCACAGCGGAGCAACCCTGATGGATTGTACCTAATGGAGAGGAAAGTTCCCGAAGGATTGCAGCCTACGGAAAGGACTGACGATGCAGTGGTTTATGAAGGACTGTCTCCCATAGGAGGGACCCTACACTGGAGCATGGGAACAATGTAAGCAGCAGTCGAAGTGTTATGAACAGACCACAGTCCCCCTTCCCCAACTCCCTCCACCACTCAGGGAGAGGACGAGGAGGAGAAGGCAGAGAATTCAACAAAGGGAAGTTGAGCCAGGGAAGAAGGAGGAAGTAAGGTGATGTGGTTTTTTTTTTGTTTCTCACAATACTACACCATCTTTAATAAGAAATAAATTAAATTATTTTCTCCTAAGTTAAGTCTGGTTTGCCCATGGTGATAATTGGTAAGCAATCTCTGTTTTATTGAGCTTTTCCATATTTTCTCCTCCTGTCCTGTTGAGGAAAGGGAGTCAAAAACTATCTGGGTGAGTATCTGCCAGCCAGACAAGGTGAACACACCCCACTTTCAAAGATCGTTATAATTTACGGTCACTCAGACTCTGCTCTCTCCTTCTGAAGTCCTAAACTCAATATTATTGTCACAAAAGTATTACATAGTACGCTTTGACTTTCCAAAAACGTGGCAATATTATTTAAGGTGGATGTAAGTCTTCTCTATGCACACTTCTAATCTAAATGTTCACATGCATATCAGCACAGCTTTTCCATTGGAGTATGAAGAGTGTTCACAATATTTAGGTGTCAAAAATTTTGAGCCTGATTTATGTACAAGTTTTTTCAAGTGTAAGAATAAGATCATGATCTTTTTGCCAAATATTTCTAACAACACAGTCAGAGAGTAACTGAAATTACACTGCTAATAAGTTGCTTTTTAATGCATTTTTTCCTTAAGAGAAGCTGTTCAGGAATTAGCTTTCACATTTTAATTCAGTGTTTTTTTAGTATATTTTTTGCAGTCGGGAACATACTTTCTAATATAAAAGTTCTGAAATTTTCTAATATATTAGTGAGTTTGGGAGATAGAAATAATTTACAAAGAAGTCTGAGTTTTTAAAAAATTTATTAGTTAAAAAAAAATTAAAAGTAACTCTAGGTTATACTCAAAGAAGTAGTTCTATAAACTCCAAGATTTTTCACATTATTATTAAAAGAACTGTCAACAATTACTTGCTATTTTTGTATTTCATTTATTACACACTACAACCCTTTGTGATTAAATGTAAAATGAAGAAAACTGGGTTTGATTGATTTACAGTAAATTTAATCTTTGGTTAACATTTCAGAAGGAGGAAAAACAAACGAACATGCTAAAAAAACATGCTAATGATGATCATGATAATTGAGAATGTTCTTAGACTAAATAATGTCTTAATGAAGATATTAAGACTTTATGTAGATATTCCACCCTGTAGATTTTATAACAGGAAGAAGAGTCTTTACTTATTTTTGAAAAATTATTGTGTTTTAAAGCCTTTCTGCCATAAAACAAAAGAAAAATAGGAGGCTATTCCCTTATCAAGTTTTAATTTACATTAATTATGATGCTGCTTTGTTTCTTGCCTCTTTCTGTGTAAGTTCTTCCATTTACCTGGCCACTAAGTTTGCATTTATTAATATTATATCTCCCCCATTGGCTGAAAATTTCACCAAACCTCTCTTTTTAATTTCAGGTTAGCCTCTGTTATTTTATTTGCTACTGTTTGTAAATTGTGGTCAAAGCTGAGTAATCGCTCCAAAGTTACCAGCAACAGATGTGGAGCTGCTATTCCAAACACAGGAAAAGGGGAACTGTATGGGGATTTCAGATTAATTGGGTTAAAATCACCTAAAAACTTCTAAAAGTCATTACTAAGGTATGACTCCTAAAAAAAGCTCACTAAACACAGACCAATGATCTCCTTAAAAAAACAAAGAACTACTCTCTGTGCCTCCAGTGATCTGCAAATGAAAGCTTGAGAACTACATCCTAAATTAAATGGATAGGATGTAGATAAACCTTTCTTTTCTAGATCATTGATAGGAATATGAGAATATAAAATGGTGAGTAATGGTTCATTATGAGATGAATATCATACATAATAAAGTAATTTCAATTCAGATTGTGCATCTGGGTCCAATCACAATTTGGCCAGAAGATCTGTTCTGAAGTAGGAAAGAAAAAAAAGGACATAAGGGAGTTAGTCACTTAACAGCAGAATTTTAAAAGTATTTAGCTTCTGTCTATCATGACAGTATGAGTAAGCCATCTAGCAGCCCATGAAAAAAACTCATCACTAAACTTCCACTGTATTTCACAGAGCCACAACTCCTGTCTTCAAAAGCCGAAACCCGGTCTCACTTTTTCTCTCAGATCACCTTCTGTGTACCAAAGTCTCTTAGCTGTCAACTATCCTTTATTGGCACCCACTCTTCCTTCTCTGAAAGTTCAAACATAACAAAAAAGACTAACTTCATTCTTAGCGCCTATTTTTGTTAAATAGTCATGTCTATGTGTCCTAGAGGCCCTACTACGTTTTCATTTACAAAGATTTATATTTTTTTTAACTTTGTGTATCTTCCCTTCTCATAATATCCCTTCCTGCTTACAGCTGGAGTTTCTTATGCTCAATTAACTTTAACTCATTTAACCTTTAAAGGGCAGATGCTCTCCACTAGGCTATGCAGCCTTAATGGAGAAGCTAGTCCTCAGCTTCTGGCACAGCTGTATTAACCAGAGAATGTGAATTACAACTCAGGGAAAGGATGGTGCTCTTTCACAGGAAACCTTCTCCAGAAGCGTCTCTAGTTCTATCTCTCTGGCTTTGGTTAACGTGGAAGTGCTATGAAGCAAAGGCTGCAGGGTGAGTTTCATTTCTCTTTGCTTGACATTCTTGCTGGGATTAAAGCCAATGGAGTTCTGCCACTAGAGACTTGCAGCACTACTTCTTCTTCATGTAAGTGTTTATGTGCTTGTTAACAGAATAGAATGTTCCTCTTGCTTTCAGAACAGTTTTGAAAGTATTCCTGCTACAGGTTCCTTTTTATCTGCAGGCTTCTTATTTGAAACACTTCATCCAGGAAATGGAATAGCTGGCCTAATATGGCTCTCATTATGCAGGTGATTTTATTAAGCATGAGACCATAGGCTCACTGCATGGAAAACAGGATAATTGCTCTATTTGTGTTTTTTCTTTCTCTTATCCTCCTCTAATGCTATAAGAAGACCTGTAAGGTTTGTATCTTCAGACAGATGCACATGAGACGTATGTCCTCTGAAGAGAGGAAAGTGTTGAATTGTAAACTTTTATTTTTGGAATATTTGTGCTTTCAGCTACTGATTGAGGACTGGTTTTAGGATGACTTGCAACTATTTTTAAGGTGAGGCAGTAACTTCAGTCCTAGCAAGTGTTTAATACTTAGCACCTTCCTTTCCTAGCTGAATAGCATATTCTGTCCTTGTGGTTTGTGTCCATCTCTGTGTATGTCTGTACCTTTTATACATGATGTAAAGTGACAACTGATACCAAATGATATTGACAGGCCTTTATTGAACTTAATTACTCTTCAGAGACTGGCATGAATCAATCCTCATAAAATTCACCTGTCATTTTGTGGAGTGCCAGGTTTAGTATGGAGAAGATGAAGGAAAGAGTCTCTGAGAAAGGAGAAATTCCTCCATTTTACCTGCAATACTTTGTTTCTTCTTAAATTTTTGATGGACTCTGTTCAAGTGAAAATTGCCAGATTTATCATTGAAAGTGAAATTGGGAGCTCAGTAGTGACATTCAGTTTGGCTATATTTTCCAAAGTAGTAACTGCCTCGAGCTACCATTAAAATTAGTGGATTCCCTGAAAATGCCCTCACTGGTATAGCAGGTGAAGTTCTTTGCAAGTAGCTAGTTCAACATGTAGTAATGTATTAAATGTTTTGGGGTTTTGTTTGCTTGTTTTTTAGTACTACTTGCACAAGGCTCTAAACCTGTACTTTTAATTGTAACTGTAATATGTGAATCTAGAAAATGGCAAATTATGAGCAGAACAGAAAACAAATGAGTAGGTTAGCATATGCTATATTAATGACAAAGGAAACATTTTAAGAGGTGTCTGGCTTGCTGTGTTTCTCAACCAAAAATTCTCAAGTAGGTTAGGGAAAATAGAATAGATATCAACCATAGGTAATGGCCTTTTAGTTAGAATCCTTTCACATTTTCTTTGTGTAAACCAGTGTTTCTCAAGCTGAGGATGTTGAATGAAGGCTGTTTCTTATTTTTCTTAATTTTATGTGGTGTGTGTTTTCTCCATCTGGAATGGTGGCATTTGCAGTGACTTCTCATCTATAACACATTAGTCCCTTTCTGTGATGGAGGAGTAAAACCATTGGTTTTCAAAAGTGATGGGAGGCAAGAGTAAGATTAAAATCAAAGGTAATTGGCTTAAGTCAGTAAGATTTCTTTTTCTGGCACTGAAATAGTCAAAAATTTTATAAAGGCTGATTATATGTGGAGTGTGGTGACTGCAATTTCAATTGCCTTGCAGGGCTTTCAATCTGTGTTGCATATGAAGAAGGTGGAGGTGGCTCAAAACTGCTTCTAAGGCTTCACAAAGTCATCAGAGAATATAAGCAGTTTAAATGGTCCCTGTGTGAAGGCTCACCTATGAGTATATGCCAAACAATTTCCTTCTCATCAGCTAAATAAGCGACCCAAAGTGTCATATCCGACTGTCTCATGTTAGTGTCTAGTCATACTTGTAGAAAAAGTGTTTCCCCGATGTTTAGCCCCTGTCTTGCGTGTTTCAGTTTGTGCCCATTGTCATTTTCCCTATCACTGAAAAGAGCCTGATTCCATTGTCTTTACAGCTTTCCTTCAGGTATTTATATACTCTCTGTCCTGGGGCTTCTCTGTCTATCACACCCATGTCTTTTGTACTGAAGAGCCCAGAAACGGGCACAGATGTGACCTCACCAGTGCTGAGTATCAATAAAGAATAACCTCCCTCTACCTGCTGGCCACACTTCTCCTAATGCAGCCTGGGACACTGCTGGCTGCCTCTGTGGCAATGGTGTATTTTTGGCATCGCTCATCAGGACCTTCAGGTCCTTTTCTTCCAACCTGCTTTCCAACTGAGGGTGTGCATGTGAGGAGGCTAATGTGAGGGACACCATTTCTCTTCTGAAGAATTATACCTCCTCTCATGTTAGTTGCAGAACTTATTCAGTGAAGTGTGATTTCGGGTCATTTTAGAAGCAATTTGTGGGTGATGTGTTTCAGTTCCTTCCTGGCTTCATATTATGTTCCTTCTTGTCTTCATATTTTATCTCATTCAATAGGAACTGCTTTTGAATTTATACTTTATCTGGTCTTATTGCTTGACCAGCCCATCACTGATTTGCCTGTACAAGTAAAGGCACCAGCTGATGTGAAGTCAGTGTGCAAAACTTTCCATTTCAGACTGTTAAAGCAATTCGTTTGGAGTTGTCTTCTAATTCTTCTCATTTTTTCTCTTCCTCCTTACATTCTTACTGAAAAGCTGTTCTAATTCTGATTCCAAACTTTGAAATACCAGTTTAACTTGTGTGACTTTTTCGCATACAATATGCTCCCAGTTTTCAGTGTTGTCTGCCTTCTTCTTTTGTCTTTTTTTGTGTTGGTTGTATTGGGTGTTGATTTTTTTCTTTTTTTTTTTTTTTTTTTTGGTTGGTTTGTTTTGGGTTTTTTTTTTTTTTTTTTTTTTTTTTTTTTTTTTTTTTTTTAATACATCCTCCTACAACTTCTACTCTAAAGAGAAGTATCCTGTCTTGTGTTTCCTGTTGCTAGGCTACATGACTCATGCTTATTTAAGACACAATTATATGGCATAAAATAATATAATGTAGAAATGTCTAAGCTCAGTTGCTGTGGGGTAGTTTTGGTTATTGGAAGCATTGTTTGCCACAACAGTGTAACATTCTATTAAAGCTGAATTACCCCACAGAGAAATTATTTCTTTTAGCTAATATAACTCTCTTTGAGTCATCCCAGTTCTTGCACGATCTTAAGATATTCTTGATGGTTTGTACCTTTAGATACTCTACACATCTTTTGAGTAGACCTTCCTGTAACTTGTACTGGCTTGATAAGGTTTGTCTTGAACTCTTAAATTATAATTAACAGCTTGCCATATAATGGAAGATACTTCTTACCCTGTTTTCCTGCTAGAGGTTAAAGCTCCAGACACATTCTTTCATCCACAAATCGAAGAACCTGAGCTTTTCATGTGTTCTGCTTCCTGGACATGTCCAAATACCTTGTAGTGAGATTCCTTTTCAGAATTAGTCCTTTTTACAAAGCAAAACACATGTTTACAGGAGATTTACTAGTATCTTCCTTTTTTCAGAAGTTTGAGTATATATAGATTGATTAATCTGTTTTGAGTCTTTTCTAGAATGCACTGAACAAATTCAAAATTATGGCCAGGATTTAAAAAAAAAAATTCTTAAATTCTCCAACCTGATTAGCTGCTATATATAATCTTTTTCAAGCAGTGCATTAAGCAGTACAATTAAACATTTAGTATTGTATAATTTGCCCATACTCTATGCAGCTAAAAAACATAGAAAGTTTTTCTTTAGATTTCTGAAGGTTATTTCATTTTTTTAATGTATTTATCCCTACTTATGTGCTTAATTACCAAGTGAGGACATGAAGTTTGCAATTGAAGACCAGTGGGATTTGTGATGTTCTGGTTTCTTATGGAAGATTTTCATATTTGCTCCTGAGAAAATTACCTCCTAGTTCAAGCAATATAGGACTGTGAAAATAAAAATAAGTTTTGAAATATAGATTTTCTGTGTATAATACCTATGAGAAGATAATAAAAGAAGTAAGAAATGTTATGCAAGTCCTAATTGAGTTCTGTGTGATCCAGTGTAGCACCATGTTATCCTTGTATGTGATGCAATTACTTCTATCTATATGACTATAAACAAACTCAATATTAACACAATCCCATCCAGCTGAGCACATGGAACATACATTACCAGTATAAAGATGATTTTAATTAAATTGCCTTATACACAAAAATTACTGGTCTGAAATGGGCCTTATGTGTTTTGATGAAAAACACTTTGAAGTGCTGCAAACATGGCAGGTCCACATTCACAATTGGACAACTCTGTCCATAAATTCAAGGTTTTAAATCTTGTACTACTGCAGAACTCACAGAGGACTTTCCACTAGTAGGGCTGACTTGCCAGAAAACTTCTGGCATCTCAGCATGGCACAACCTGAGTCAATTGCTAGTTCCTCATCTCAATAGCAGTGAGAATCTGTGTTGGGGTTTGGAGGGAGTGCTGGGTCTTTTTGACTGGAGGGGGTGGTCCTGGGGAGGTTCTTGGGGGACAGGGGGAGGGAAAGGGTGTTTGGAACTGCTCACTGGCTCCATGTTCTGTGTAAAACATGTTTTTTTCCCTTGAGAAAGAAAATCGAGGCAGAGACTTACCGGGAGCTCAGTACCGGGGGTGTTCCTCTCCTCCCGGTCCTGGTTCCCGCGGTGGGGGAACAGCAGCAGCAGGGGAGGAGAGCGGCTCGTTTTGCAATGTGACCGCGGTGCCAGGGGGAGAGACAGGAGTGGTGCCGGCAGCGGGCAGCAGCCGCACCCATGGCCAGTGCCCACGTTGCAGCAAGCCTGGGTCCCGCACAGCGCTCCGATTGGCAGTGGTGCGGCGTGGAGTGCACGGTCCTGGCTCAGCAGTATGAGCAACGGCAGCTCCGCTCCCCGGCTCCCAGTGGCGGCTCCCCTCCCCGGCCTCCCAAGCGGCAGCCAGCCCCTGCTCTGAGCGGCGGTGGCCGGTCCCAGCTCACGAGCAGTCCCTGTGAGCGGCGGGTGCCTCACCGGGAAGCCCTGCTGCCTGTAACCAGTTCCCTGCAGCGACCCAGGGAGCACCCCAGTGGCCGTGGCAGGTGCCCCACGGGTGAGCCTGGTGGCCCTGGGTGTATCCCCGTGGCTGTCAGCCAGCAAAGGCTGCCGGCCCCTCCGGGCCTGAACGCACAGTATTTCAACAGCAGCTCCCTGGCCCACGGGTGGCTCCTGCAGTCCCACTGGCTTTGGAGACCCCTCGTGGCGGGGTTCCTGTGGACAGCATGTGCCCTGGGGAGGCGGCAGCCGCTCCGAGGGTGCCGTGGGTGACCTGCTGCCAGTAAAGATGGAGCCTCCAAGTACCAAATACATGTTTTTTGGCGAGAACCACCATTTTGCCTGGAGTGAAGACCCTGGAAGAGAGGTGGAGCCTGACACCGCTGGTCAATCAGAAGATGGCTTATCCAGGAAGAAGACAGCGAGATTCCCGTAAGACTTGGAGGGCTTAAAAAAGCTGAACACAGAAGTCCTTCTCTTCAGCTTCTTGTGGGCTGGAGAACAGCACAGCCCCTCTCCTCCCGGCTTCCAGACCCTGCGGCTTGACTCTGTCCACCTCCATCGGCACCAGATCCAAGCCAGCACAATCGCAAGCGAAAGCTTCCCTGAAGTCTTCCTGGGATGGGAGGTGCTTTTCACTTCTTTTATTTCCTTTTTTTCTTTCCCCTTTTTGTGACTTTTCTTGGGTGTATTTTTGTTTAAGTCTGAGGTTTGCATAAAGGTTCTTTTGGTAGAGCCCTAGATGAATAAACTGTTACCTGCTGTTAAAATTCTGTTTAGTAATTTCGTCATCGTTGGGCATGCCCCCAGTGAAAAATAGTGGTTCAAACCACCGCAACCTGTCATGCGTTCAAGCAAGGAGCCTGCTAGGGTCTGAGAAGACCAGATAGCAAAGAATCCTAGCAGAAATCCTGTAAAACAAACTTGGAAGGAATTTTCAAGAGGTCAGTCTTCACTTTAAGCCCCAAGGTATAATCAGGTCTTCCTGTATTATATATGATGCATATGTGTCGAGCTTGTTCTGAATATGATAGTGGAGATTTGGCTGACTCCAGGCAATCTCTTCCAGTACTTAGATATTTGTAGTGCTGTCTACTTCACCTGAAAGTCCCTGGTTTTTATCAAACCTGCTACTCCCTCCCTTATCTTCATTGGATGTGAAGAAATGGTTATTCTCTACTATTTAATAATTTAATATATAAACAATAGAAAATCTGTTATCACATCTTCCTTCAGTTTTTATTAGATTAAAAACTATCACCTCCTTTCGACCTTATCGTGCTTGTTGTTCCCCTTATAATTCTTTCTCCCTTCGATTCCAAGTGTTATGTATTTTTCTTGAATCATACTGCCCAAAAAATGGAACAGTGCTTGCTTTGGAGCTTTACCAGCAGCTAATGCCACAAAAGAATGTCCTTATTCATCTTGCAGCCTACTACTGTACTTTATATTTTTCAGCATAGTAATTGAAAGGAGGTGAGAGACTTGATCACCTTGACTTTACAAGCAGTAAGGTTTTCTATTTATTTTCTGAGATGTCATTCAGATGATATTAAAGGGATGATTTGTACTTCAAATTAACTTGCTACAACGCTTTCTGAAAAATAGATTATTTCAGGTTGTTGTTAAACTTGTATATAAACTAAATTATTCTTACAAAATTTTAATAAATAGAAAATACCTATTTAATTTATGATGCTCCCAATATATTGCTTGTTTGAAAAATGCAACATTTTAAGAAATCCTACAGCACAGTCATAGAACTGTTTCTATTTAAGGGATTCTCAGGTTAGTCTGAATTGCCACATCTCTGAAAGACATGGATAAACTTGCCAAAACGGGTTCCCATATAACAACATAAGTAGCACCGATGCCCTGTTAAAATCCACAAAGCCATGTGGTGTGATGAAGCTGCATGCCACATGACAAGTTACACTGTGTTTTATCACCACAAGGTAAAGAATTATATTCCATAGAACCTGCAGTATCGCAGGTTCAAAAACTGTGGCACTTCACAAATTGACATCTTGGCTGTGCCCCATGTGTGCCCTCTTGCATATTGCATTCATCTTTTGAGTTGGTTATTAACGAGATGAAGGGGGACTAAAAACAATGGGCTGGGAGTAGTGAAAACTCTCCGTAGTAATCCCACTGCACGAGATGCAAAATGCTTTGTGTTGGAAACGGATATTCTGCTTCTGTAAACAGCTTTCAAAGTAAAAGTCTTATGCTGCTCTCCTCTTCCATTTTACCCTCTTTCCCCTCTTCATCCCTTCTAGTGGAATAACAGACATAATGACTTGATGTTTGGCTTTGGTGAGTCATGGCCTTGGTAGCAGAAGTGCTATAATTATCTTATTGCTACTATCACAGCATTGTAAGTATTAAATGCAAAAAACAATGTTTCAATAGCTTTGGGGTTTTAACACTTACTGAGAAAAGCCAGGGAGTTCACAGTTAATGTTTCCCCTCTTTAAGTTAATTTCTTCAGTATTTTTAGTGCATTTCTGCTTTACAAGCTGCAGATACTCATTATTGCAAGAATAAGCTACTGGAAGTCCATCTCTGTACTGCTGATTTCTATCTATTGTCAACCATACTACAGGATTCACCTGCTGGAAAGGATCTTCTGATTAGCTTTCAGTACCTGGCACCTACGTAATCAGGCCTCTAAGAACTGGAGTAAGCTTTCATGTCTGCTCATGTAATAAGATATGCACCTGAGCTTCAGCAGCAGCAGAAGGAAAGGTGACATTGTTGAGCCCCTCTTGTTTCCTTCTTGGAAAGGTAGTACTCTATAGCTGTACTAATACAAAAGCATTAGAACAATGAGAAATGGAGAGAAAAGAAATTTGAATGTTTATCTCAATTTATTCTGTTGATGTTTGGAAAGAAAGGTGATATTCCATAATTATCTTAGAGGAACTTTGCAGTATCACTATTTGGGGTTTGGCTGTCTTTCTGCCCTTACCTAAGGAACCTTGTTTCTGGCCTACTCTGAAGAAAACCACCTGATCTCTTCCATTTAACCACTTTTTTTCACCCCAGTTTCAGTGGCTGCTGTGTGTTTGTCACACAGTACCTTTAAATTTTCAACTTTTAATTTTAACTTTTAAGTTTGCTTTAAATGTGATGAGTTCCATTCAGAAATACCCATTGTGATGACTAAAGCCAGGTGTGGAGATGTCTGTTGTAGGCCATGTAGGGGTATATTAGGAACCACTTTTGATACCTAAGGTTTTTAGAGCATAATTCTCTGCTTGTCCTTCTGCCTTTATGCTGAAGAATGCAACCTACTCCTTAGTACCTTCTTAGAGGGAAGACCTTGAGATTGGAAACATCTTTGAGTCTGAACAACTAAATTAAATGAAAAAATGCTAAGTAATAAATATCCTCAGGCAAGGAAAATGAGCTGAGAAAGAGCTACTCCTTTTTTACTGAATACTTGTATTTGATCAAAGGTTAATTCTGAAGGATTATGTTGTCTTTATGTGTTTATTTAGGGTAAGATTAGGACAAATGTTTAGTTTATTTTTAAAATGTTCTATATAGAATTTTCCAAAGGACACTTCATACTTGACCTACTAATTATTTGCAAACCAAGTGCTGCTTCTGACTGAGGCAAAATTGCTAAAATTAACCACAGCATAAGGTCCCCAAATGTGTTTATTGGTCTATCAAAATGTTTTCATCTGTGGTGTTTTGATATTTGCTGTTAGTCTCAGTCCTAAACTACACTTCTTCATTCAAGACTAACCAGATGATGATTCATATTTTGCAGTTCAGCGTAGTGGAAATAAGTTTGAGTTTTTTATGGATGTTCTATCTTCCAGTTGTTATTGCACACATTTATTTATGCTTTACTATTACTTCTGGACTTTAAAATCTAGCAAACACATACCCAGGAATGTCCTTTAATACCATTCTTTATAGCATGCAACCGAAAAGGAATCGGATTGAAAAATTTAGCTGACAAAATGACAGTGACAAACTTTCATGTAACCTGCTGATAGCTGCAGGATATCTTTGAAAACATTAATTAAAAAGGAGATGTAAACTTGTGCATGATTTTTACAAACGCTTCTCCTCCTCCTCCCCTGCACCCCCTCCCCCCCCAAAAAAATCATTAATGATTTTATATAATCCAAAATATTCACAGGTCTTGGAAGAAAAACATTCTTATTCCTCTTTTGGGAGATGGTTCTGTCCTCCAGTACCAGAGATTTTATTCTTTGTTCTTTCCTTGTATTTACTTAGTTGCAGCTTATAGAGTTGCTTTCACTCTGTGGCCTTAGTTGCCTAAGAAAAGGACAAATGTCATTATTACATGGGCAGAGGGACTGGAGGGAAACACCAAACCGAACACATTAAACACTTAGCATTTAATGACAGCACTGGGGTTTCAGTGGGACTCAGGCTATTAAGGGGCTCAAAGCAGAAAGCAGATAAGAACACAACTTATATATTTCAAATACATGAAACTTCTGGTTTTTTAGCTAAGCTGAGGATGGTTGTTCATGCAAAAGACAAAAATCAGTTTCTGAAACTTGCAGAATTGAGAGGTAAGTATATTTTGAAAATTAATCTTCAAACTTATACTGATTAATGAATCTCTTTTAGTTCTTTCAGACTAATTCCACAGAAAAACAGAGGAGTAAATAATGAAATATAAAACAGAGGACAAGTGTATAAGCATTTTCAGATTGCCAAGTTTGGGAATATCTAATTTGAAGGGAGGTTTCCATGCATCTTGAAACATATAGAGGAGCGACATACAATTCCTGTTTGATGTGAATTTGCATGGCTGCACTATTTCTTTAAAAAAAAAAAAAAAAAAGACAAAGTGGCATTTAGAAATATTCCTTTATATTTATTTAATCGAAAAATAAAAATTAATCTAACCAACTTTGCAAAAGTATATAAGAACTGTTTAGTACACTGTGGAAGTTAGATGTACACATCTGCCTTCCACTGCCTTTAGTGTGGCCATAGCAGCTAGTGGAGGGTGATTCCTTGTCAGTCTGAGACAGTAACTGCATGGATGAGGCAGAAGCATGGAGCTCTAGCAGCTGCTGGAGTTGGATCTCCTTGCTGAGGGTCACATAAGAACTTCAAAAAATGTGTAGAAGTTGAGATCAGGGACATAGTTTAGTGGTGGAAATGGCAGAGTTAATAGTTGGGATCCGATCTTATACATCTCTTCCAGCATTAATCATCCTATGATTCTGGAGTTGAACATGTGCGTGTGTTACTTCTCTGCATTTAAGAGGTAATGAAAATTGCAGCTGGTAGTATGATGAGGTTTTTAATAGCGGGCCTCTAAGAATCAGTAACACCTCACTGGCTGAAAAGGTCATGTCTAAATTCCCTACTTGCTTCTTCCTCCTCCTTTCACCACCAGCTGCTTCTTCTGGGTATTTCCAATAACTGCTGTTGGGGAAACTCCAGTTTTGTTGGCCTTGGATACAACCTTTTTCTGTAACCACTAAAGATTTGCCCAAAGGTTGTGAGTCATAAGATGCTGTTTGCAGGGGAAGCAGCAAAAGAATCATGGGAGATGCCAGGGAAGGAAGGTCTTTTCCTCTTTAGTCTTCACAGGTTTTTAGTGTTGGAGAAATCTACATCTAACCTGTATTTTCAGTGTAGTTTCACTAAAAACAGCTTCTTGTTTCTGTTTTTTGCTATATTTAGTCTGACCTTTTTTTCCCCTTTGGTAAACCAATATGCTTAAGTCCATTTGTGTTTTACTCCCACTGTCTTCCTTTGCGTACAGACTACATAAAAAGCAAGTAACTATCCTCCTCCTAAAGGCTTCTCTATCTTTATTAACTCATTAAGATTGTAATTCTACTTCAAAAGACCCTCCATTGCAGGAACTGCTACACTACTGACTTATAAATGCTTGTAAGAGCTTCCCCTCTACACGTATTTTATAAAACTGATATCTAGTTTGAGATTTGCTTTCTACTTACACTAGATATGACACAATGAAGATACATGATAGATGCAGAGGGATTTTGGAAGAAAGATCATTTGGGTGAAGCAGTCATAGCTTCTCTTAGGGTTTTACAGTTCTAATTCCTAGTTACCCCTATTAAAATCTGTAATAATTATCCTTTGCTTTGCAGAATAGGACACTCTGGTGTCTATGAATTTTACTGAAATAAAGATTCTGCTTCTAAAACCTAACCCTCTAGAATTTTATTTATGTGAGTGCTTAGTCAGTGAGTCCAAGAAGATCAGAATACATGAAAATTTTATTAACCTGACGTTCTCTAGAATTGGATGAGAGAAAAATTTCCTTGCAATACCTTTATAGCTACTTTGCAGAGCTTCTAGCTTAATTTTAGTATTCTAAAATAAGTATTAACAACCTATCCAATTAAAAATAATTTTTATTTATTCTTTCCTATTTTTATCTGCTCTGATGAAGCTCAGTACTTTACCTCACTTCCAAGAGAAAATTGGAGGAGTTTAGAGAAGGTGGGTTTTTTTAAACTCTATTACCATAAAGTAAGATGACAGCAGTCTTTCCTGCACTCTCTTGTGTGTCATTCAGATGTACTGCAGATAATAAAGGAGAAATTAAGGGAAACACCCATAGCCTAAACAGGTGTTGTACTTTAACTTCAGCCAGCACCATGCGTCTGCCCACTCATTCCCCTACCAGTGGGATCACGAGAAAATTGGAAGGATAAGAAAGAGAAAACTTGTGAATTGAGATCAAGACATTTTAATAAAGAAAGGAAAAGCTGCACACACAAACAAAGCAAAGCAACAAATTCATTCACTACTTCCCACTGGCAGGCAGCTGTTCTGTCACCCCTAGGAGAACAGGGCCCTATCATATGTAACAGTGATTTGAGAAAGCAAACACTCAAAATGTCCCCACTTTGCTCCTTCTTTCTCCCTACTTTGTACATTGAGCGTGATGTCATAGGATCCAGAATATCCCTTTGCCCACTTTGGGTCACCTGTCCTGTCTGTGTCTCCTCCCACCCCTCCATATACCCCCAGCCTCCTCACCAGTGTGTCAGTAAGAAAAGCTGAAAAGGTCTTGGCTCTGTGTAAGCCCTGATCAACACTAACAAAAACATCTTTATATTATCATCACTGTGTTCAGCACAAATCCAAACCACAGTCGCATACCCCTCACAGTGAAGAAAACTAACTCGACCTCATCCCAAACCAGCCCAACAGGTGTGAAATCAATAACAGTATGTTTAGAAAGTAAGATTTTCATAATTTTTGATGCTGAAAACAACTTCCATAGTCAGGGCAAACACGTATTGCTGACATCCCAGGACACTGCCAATTTTTGCAATAATGTAATTGGACTAATTCTACAAGAAAATTTGCTATTTAACACTAGTTTAACTTTACATTTGCAAGTTTGATTTTTTTCTGCATGTGGTCTCTTTAGATAATGAATCCATATAATTGAACTGTAAAACCATGACTGAGAATATGGACCCTTACGTGTCACCCAGTAGAAATGCCAAATATGTGTTAAACTTTGACAAATGGTTCACTTCAAGTCACAGGATGCTGCATCTGTCTGTCCCTCCTTACTGGTGTCACCTTTCCATTTAGCCTGTGTAACCGATACAGGGTGTCTGTGAGTTCGTTCTACAGTATTCCCTGTGTGATGTACTCGTCTACTTGAGATCAACCCAGTTTGGTATGCTTCCTGTATCAATTGCATGTAGATCATCTGTTAGACCTGTGGAGGATAAATTTCTCTCAAACTTGTCCTTCTTCTTCCTTACCTTGGGTCTGGGCCAGTTATGCTTAATGTTTTTTAACATGTGTGAATCCACTTCTTGTGAGACAGAACTTGTTATCTCTTTAGACGTAGTAATGTTTCCTGCACATAAATATTATTTATACTGCTTGCCTCCTGTAAGAAATGAAGCTTTTTTTTCCTTGTCCTCTGACATACCAGTGGCATTCTTCAGTGTGAAATATCACACGCTAAACCTAGAGGTATCATCCCTTATGGTGAGTAGCCTCCATGGCATATCAAACACGTGCATGGCCTGCATACAGTTTGCTACTGAGCCTCTGGTGAAGTCAATTCCAATAGTAGTTCAGCACTTTTGGGATGACTAACCCCTAGGTACTTTTTCCTAAGCATATTGTGACAAGACTCTTTAAACTAAGAATTATTTTTCAGCTCTAGAAGAAAAGCGAGTCTTCTGTATCCCAGATGCCTCCACTTTCTCCTCCCCGACCTGCAGTTACATAAAAACATTTGTTTTCTTTAATGGAAAATAAGCTTAGTTTGTTTTTAGGAGTACTGCAGTTGCACTAAAACTGACTGATTTCTTATGTCTTTTCTGTAAAACTTACAAGCAGATGAGCACGTGTGACAGTGTTACCGATAATTCTCCTTCTGATGGGAGCCATCAATGCGTTATGACTTACTTTGTTGGCTTCTGGCCCCCAAGGTCACTGCCCCATGCTAGGTGCACCCCAAGGCCAGTTTCTTCCTTTAGAGGAGCTGTCCTGGGCAGACCAGGCAGCTGAGGCCCCTCTCTGTGCCTGGCTCTGCTCTTCAGCCCCTGGCTGGCGTGTGGAGCCCAAAGTAGCCCTGGGTTGTCTTCCCAGCTGGGCTGGGTCCTTATGTCAGCACTGAAGGGTAGCTGGGCTCTGGTTGAGCCTGGGCACCAATCCCAGCCCAGGTGGTCTCACTGGGACTGCAGGATGTGGCTGCTCAGGGAGGGAGGGCACTGCACTGTGCTGCCTGCTCCTGGGTGGAGTGGTGGCTTTCTGATCCATATTGGAAAATAGGCTGAATGCCAAGGACTAGAAAGGCATGAATGCAGGATTGTATATGCTGGCTTTCTTTAAACCATCACAACAGAATGGGAAATGACAGCCTCAAAAAAAGAAGTTGTGAAACTACTGGCATAGGTCTGGAACTGAGCTCTTGAGCACTGTTTTTCAGAGGAAGGGAATGACCCATTTCCCAGGCTGTTGATATTTCTGGGGGTAACAGCACTCCCTTGGCATGTGTAACCAGCTTGAACCAGGCTTGCCATGGACTTCCTGGCAGCACTGAGCAAGGTGTGGGGGGTGTTCCTTTACTCAGCAGTTTTGTTTCGTGTCCCTGAGATGCTGGTATGCTTGTTATGCAGCAGGCTAGAGGACTCAAGGGAGGAACAGGTGTGCCCAGGCTCTCGAATTAACTTTCACAAAATGGAGCCACTGTCAAGCAGAGACAGTGAGCTGGGAGATACAATGAGCCACAGGCCTTAAGTGAGGCACTTACCAGCTCAGCCAGAGTTAATCAAACCATCATTTTCTGTAGTAAAAGGTCAATTTTAGGTGAATTGGATGCCTCTCTGTGTGCTTGCAGGAAAAAGTGAGATGACTGCAGTAAATTGAGGCTTGTGGTTAAATGTGCATAACTTTTTGTCTTTGCTGTCTGACTTCTTAGTTACTTTTTTTTTGCTGTGTCTATTGTTTTGTGGAAACTTGTCACTGAGTTATATTTTCTCTGTTTTGCTCAGCACTGGCTTATTTATGTCTCTTATCCTCTTTGTTGCAGAGGACTTCTTGCAAGTTGTAAAAAAATGGGGCAGGGAAAAGAAAAGTCTCTGCAGAAATGTAACATATTGGTTTCTATTCTCTCTCTAGTTTCTTTGCAGTGCTGTACAATACAACTTGTAACTGAAGTGTGATTTTTTTTTTAAGCTGAGGGTGATTAGCCTTCATGTTTAAAAAAAAAAATATCAACAAAGCTCCTTGGTATGAGATCAAGAAAATGAGCAGAGAAGCAAGAATTTTCTGATCAAAGAAGATGGGACAACTAATGCCTTTCAAGCAAAGAGATGACAATGACATAGGCAGACCCTACGGGGCTCAAATAGGCCTCTGATCGCTCACCCTTTTAATATTAAAAAATTGTAGGTACTCATCTGAAGAGGTTAGATTGGACCTAAAACATTAAAAATACTCCACTCATTGACTAACAAGCAGAAAGCCTTGACATTTAGATTAGTTTGAAAATTACAGCCCAGGATTTATCTTGTGTATGCTTAAAACATTAGCAAACCAAATTTATCCAGATGTGGTAAAGAAATTGGGAAAATGGAGGAAAGGTTTTCACATTTTGTTTGACTAACTGTGCATCGACAGTGTAAAGCAAATCCATCCTTTAAGAACAAAATTAAATATATACTAGCAGCCGCTTTCTGACAATCAGGAAATCAGATTTTGTGTCATCACAGTTAATATTAGCAAAATGTCCTATAATATGATAGCATTCAGAGAATAAGTCTCACATTTTACATTGCATACAATCCATCATCCCCTCATCCATTGCTCCTTTTAATCTTTTTTTTTCTTTATCTTACCTACAAAAGCATCTTTATTAATAGTGCTATAGAAGTTGAGCCAGCAGGATTTCTTAGATCTTTTAATAACCCTCTGAATTTAAGCTTCCCTTACTTTCTTTTTTATGATGTACCAAGTCTAAAAACTTAAAGGTTGGTCTAACTTCCTTTTTTTTTTTCTGCTTTGACCACCATATAGGAATGAATACCTCATAAGAGAGCTTCTTTCCTACCTGATAAAGCTGTGCCCCAAATCTATATTTGTCACTAGCATTACCATCAGGCATACTGTTGCTGACCAGTGGGTTTTTTTCCTCTCTTGCTCTCAGAATTTTTTTGGAAAACCAAATGAGAATCCTGTTTTTAATTGTCAAATCTAGCTCTTGCTCCAGTGTGATAATTCTCTACAAGTAGACTGAAAAGTCAAAAAAAAGGGAAAAATTGCCAACAAATATCAGAAGGGAAACAACTTTCCAAATGAGAACTATGTCTTAATTTCAGAAATTACAAATAAACATGATATCCAAATATTTCATACAGTCATATTTAATTTGGTTTAGCAAAAGTGAATTCTCTAAAATATTAAGCACACTCCTTAAGGCATCAAAGTAGAAACAAAGTGTACATCTTGGATATTAGAGATTTCCCCATTCATGACTATTCTAATGATATGGAAGTAGGGGCCAAAATAGCTTTGGAGGAGAAAGGTTAATCTTTGCATGGGATTAGTTGTTATTTTATTAAGAGATAAAGATGTTGCTCTACTCCACTGTAGGTTACAGGCCTCACTTTCCTCAAAAATAACTCATGCTCCCTTACCCATGGCATAACTGTCTCAGGAATTTTGGGCTGATGGCTCTGACCCTGTGATTTTCAGATGCCAAGAGGCTAAAGATCTGAAAGGAAAGCTTTCATGCTGATTTTATTACTGATCTTCCCTCCTGTGTTAAATTAAAGGACTGGAGTCCTTCCTTTATTTCTGGAGGTGGCAGTATCCACAGCAGTACCCCTGCATGCACTGCTGAGCATAGGGCTCTACCAGACTTCTGTGCAGCTCCTCTCTTTCTCTCTGAGTTCTGCCACCCAGCAGCTCTGATCCTCTCCCTTGGCAGCACCCTCTATTTTCTAGCACTAATAGCACAGTGCCTCATCTGCCACATTCACAAGCAGCTCCACAAGTCCAGGAGTTTTGTGCCTTTTGCTGTAAAAGCCCTAGAGAGGCTCTGGAAGAGAAAGAAATGTGTTCTGTCATACTGTACTGTCACAGTTGAGGTCAAAGGATTATGTCTGGCTTTTTTTTTGCTTTTTTTTTCTAAAGGTAGCATATTTTCACATGGAGCTGTGATTGCCCACATTGGTCTTTTTGTTGTTGTTCAGTCGGCCTCTTGCATATTCTAAGGGACCGCTGTGGGAAGTGTAAGTTTAAGGCACCAGTAGCATCACACAGTGGGGTCAAACTTATTTGTCTACACCCATATCAAAAAAGCAGGAGATGGAAGAGATCAAACTGCAGTTGAACTGAGTGGAGTATTTATTAAGTTGTTGTCTTATCTTGTCTGAATCTAGGAGTCTGGAAAGTGGACATTAAGAATATATGTCAGGAACAGTGGGATAATAATCTTCTTTATAGCTCGTGTTTTAATTTAAATCATGGTGTGCTAAATGGTGTTGTAGATCTTCACAAAATTATATCAGAAAGCTTGTTTTTCAGACTCCATGCCAAGTGTATTCTGATTTTGTTTCTTGTTATTGAGAAACAGGACTTGGACTTCTCTTTGAGTGCTTAGAGTTATCCAAACTGATAAACTGGCTTCTTGAAATTGATATATTTAATACTTTGGCTATTTCTGATCATACTAGCTCATTCCTTATATGTTATTTTTCTTAAAAATATGCAACATTGATATTTATTTTTAACTTTTGTCTACCTGCATAGCTAAATTTTCACCAAACTGATATAAATACATAGAAATATGTTCGTAGTTTTATGTGTTATTAGCTCACAAAAAATATAGCTTTTGCTTTGAATACTGAAATCACTAGAACTGCTTCAACTATACCAGAAAGAGATGATTTACTAGTATGTCTATGGCAAAATAGCTATGGGTAATGGCTTCTAAAAATTGTCCCTATATGTACAGAGATGCTTTGCAGGCTTTCTGATAGTATTTTTTTTTTTTTGTAAATTGCTGTGTATTTACTGTATATGGCATAACAAGAATAAGAAAATAAGTTAGATTTTGGTCCAAATTAGCAAGACTTGAGGTATTTTAACTGTTAGCAAACATGGGATAAACTAACAAAATGCCAATCAGTCTTTTCCTTTCAGTTTTGTAGTATTTATACTGTGACTGCACTCAAAAGTTGCTGTGCATACGTGCTTTCCCCTAACCCTTTATTCAACTCACTTTATTAATAGAAGAAAATTATAAATATAGATGGAAGTATAGCTGAAAGAAGGGAACATCTGTTAGGTTTGAATGACAACAGTTAAAGCTAGGTTGTTTTTGTCTTTTTAGACAATGAATGACACTGAAGACTGGAGTGGGATAAGTGAGGGAGAAAACTGTTCTGCTTGGGGTTTGCTGTGCTTGTGCATGAACATTGTGCCAGGGATGCCTGCCCAGAGTGGAGGGGTTGCAACGAGATGGGGTGGGCAGAGAGGTTGGGCTGTGGAAGGTGGTCTTGGGCAAGGGGAGAAAAAATGTTTATTTACTTGCTTATTCTGCCTTTTTCTTCCATATAAGGGTCCCTGATTAGAAGAAGGTATTGGTGGAAGCAAACTAAATATTGTAAAAATTCCCCAAGCTGAGACAGTTTTGCTCACAGTACAGGCTGATTGGTAAACTTTTTGACTTCTTTTTCATTTTCTTTTTGATTCCTCTGTGTATTCAGAAGAATTAGAAACTTGGTCAGCAGATTAAATTTTTTGTCTTGCATTTGGACTCTTAACTCAGATCACCTAAAAAATAAAAATGCCTGCAGTAGCTAGTAGAGAAGTGGATATTAAATTTGTCAACTGCAACTGATAGATTTGTTTCATTTTGAAAATGGATGGGCTGCTTCTAATTATTCTTTATTGTAACTGAAAATTTATGTGACTGAGTACTGATGGAGGAACTTTGCTTTCCATGAGCAGGTAAAATCTTCACAATTTATTCTCACATAACTTGTCACAATTTTCTGCTTTTATTATTTTTTTGTTAACTTGCAGAGAAAAACAAGTGTAGTTTATTGAAAATATTTTCAAAGTTTTTGAAACATGCCTTTGCAAATGCTGGTGTAAAATTCTTTGTGAACACCAAAGCTAAATTTGAAAAACACTTTTAATAAATGAAGAAGAAAAAAGGAGAGAGGGTTGCACTACTGTAAATCATGACTTGTGACTAGCTCTTTTAGCTTGAAAGCAGACTTTTGGCAGCTTTAATCTTATGGTATGGGTCTGCTGCTTCTCAGCAGACAATTAGGCATCGTTTAGTCTTGCTTTTCCTTAGATGTGCTCAACACTGTACTCTGGCACATGTCCCCACCTCCCCACACCCACCTTCAATACACAACAGGTCTTTAAACTTGTGAATAAAGAATGAGAAATGCCATTGATTGTCACTAGGCAATGCTGAGCTGCTTTCATTTTAGAGATTTAATCGAGTTAAAGTGACCTGTGACAGACTGGAGAACCCACTCTGAAGTCCTAGAATACAGCCACAAAAGTGGCCCCAACAGTTACTGTAGGGATGGAAATCCTAAGAGTTTGCTATTTAACAATGCTCTTTATTATGAAATGCCATTTTTTCCTGAAAAAATACATATTACCTAGAGATCATGGACCATTGTTAAACCCTACACAACAAAACACCCCAAAAAGAAAATCTTCTCAAGTTTATCAGTCTTCCCTGTTTTATTGTAACGGTGTTGTACTTCACGGAATCGTAAATAGTAATAGACTACAGAAATAATATTTCCTTAAAAAACATTAATAATATTAACATTCCTTTAGAAACAGAAATATGTATCCTTAAGAAAACAACAAAAAAAGTGGAGTTAATGAGACAGTAACCTTGGGCTGCATTACCTCAGATACCAATTTTGTACAATTTCTATCCCAATTTATGGGACAAGGACTAAGTTTACCTGGATATCTGAAATGGTTTCAGCTATACAATGTGTTCTTACTTAAACTCCTTTCTATCAGGGAATAGGGGCTTTGGAAAGCTTAACCTTGTTACTTAAGTGAATTTTAATTTAATCATGAAATGAAGTAGAAAAGGAATTTTATATCTCTGCTGTACCTCCCAGTTTTGACTTTTAAAATGAGCAACTGGGAACTATAATGAAATGGGAAATGTTTATGTGAGGCATTTTCAGTAAAAGTTAAACAACTTTGCTTTCTGAAGCACTGAAATCAAGTGAGATAACTTTTAGCTTCTCATCTCTCTCCTCCAGTTAGGTGGGTATATGTCTGTCTTGCACAAATTTGAAGACCTGTTTTCCTTATGCAAGATTATGGCTTTTTGGGTTGACTTTCTGTGTCTTTGGTTACTTTTGGAACTCGGGGAGAAATAAGTTAATCAAGCTACATGCTGGTATAATTGGGAATGTCTTTTGCTATATGGCAACAGTAACTAAGCAGTTTACATTATTTTCCTTATTGAGTACTTATAGAGGTTAGTCAAGGGAACACATGAGTAAACCTAAGAAACAGTTGTGATTTTCAGTAGTGAGCTTCATACATAATTTTTGACCCAAAAATCACTTTTTGATATCTTCTTCAAAGTTTCCAAGTCAGTACAAAGATTTTGCTGGAAAGTTCCTACCACAAAAAAAAAANTAAAACACAGAAACTAAGATATCTGGCTTTAGAAAGGCAAGACAATAATTCAAAGTGCTTTACCTGGCAGTAGAAAGCTCAAAGACTACAACAACTTTAAAACATTAATGATGGTTTCTGAGAAGTAATTCTTCAGTACGTTGGGTGATCCTGAAATTCTACAGAAAGTAGCAGCAGCATCATGTCCTTTTAGAAAATTTATGATATGTTTCTAAGTAGAATTGTCAAACATCTGAGATTACTGCAAGAGTTTTTTCTTCCCTCCCTCACCTGGCAGTGCTCTTATAATTAGCATATTTTCAAAGAAGGTTGCCAAAATTCTTCTTATACTATATTCTAATGAATATAGCTCAGGTGCCAAGTAAACCATTAAAGAGAACTTAAAAATACACTCGTGTGAGGAAAAATATAAGACAAGCTTTATCATAGCGTGGATACCACCCACCACACTACAAAGTAAATATGCATAATGAGAATTCTTCATACTGGTAGCACTAAGGGAATTAGTAAGATTTAATGGAATAAGAACAGAAGAAAAGATTTTTGCCAGTCCTTTCCAGGAATTGGGATAAATTTTTGAAGTGGAAGAAGTTTTATATGATGCTTAGGGTCTGTTTTTAAGGCCTATGACACCACAGGTTGTAGTAGGGAATGATGAGAGAATAAACAGATAAATTAAATGTAGATGGTAGTAATATATATATATATATATTTCCTTCAGGCCAAAGCACTCACAGCTGCATTCAGTTAAGAATTTAGATACAACTCGTCTACCTCCAAGAAAAGTGATAGTATAACCCTCTATCAAGCAGACATTAATTTAACAGAACTTCTAAAGATTTATGTAACCAGTGCTATAATTGACACAATCAACAATTTCCCTTTTTCTTTCCTGTCCTGTGTAGTCCTCATGAGAGTGGGAATTGTGGTTCCTTTATGCTTCTTCTTGCTGCTGTTAAAAGAACTAAATTTGCATTTGTTCATAATCCTTATCACACAACTAAATAAATGTGATAATCTTTGACTATCTAACTGCTGATATTTTTATTAATGTTTATAAGTATAGTATTAAGCACAAGCTGTAGAACTCTAACCTCTGAATGCAGCAGCACAGTCACATTTCATTATTATTACTCCCTTTCAGAGAATAGTAGGGAAAACTGGCACCTATACTGATTCAAGGCTTTATAAATATTGCAATTTTTCTGAGAAGTGTTGCATTGTTAGGTTTAAGTGCTAAGGAGAACAATCATAACTTCATGATGCGAATTGGAGCTACACTGTGAAGGGCAATATACTGGCAAACAGATCAATCACAAGTGTCTGCACATTTGGCACAGTTGCTCCCAGTGTTCTTTCCCTGCTCCAAATTCATTCAGTAGCTCAACGGTCTTACTGAAGTTACTCACCCAACTCCTCAAACACGTTTGTTCTCTAAACCGTTTTGTATTTATAATAAAAAAATAGTTATGTTTAAATTTTCTTCATAGAATTATAGGCAAGAACCAATTTCGGCTGGGATACAATTTTGATGCTTTTTTTATTAAAGGGACTGAGAGCCCCTGGTAGTACCACTGAGATGATCTAAGATCAAGTGTGTGTTTCTTTGCTGAAATTTGGAGAATGTTACAGTGCACATGTGCTGCCACCCACACACAGAAAAAGTGAAAATGCTTTGCTGGCAATCACAGCACAGTTTTGAAATTGAGGAGGCACTTGCAAAGGTGAGTTTGAGAGCTCTCCTCCTTGCCGAACAAACTGCAAGTCTTTCACAGCTCTTTCAATGGGGTTCATCTTTTACACCATCACCCCTCCACACTCACCATGTACTGAATTTTTCTTTTGAACTGACGAAAACCATTTTCCACTATGCAATTTATGCATTTTGATCCTTTTTGACACTTGCAGGTGAAGTAGAACTCTGCTTCCAAGCCAGCAGGTAGAGGTGAATGTGTTTTGGGGGGGTTTTATGCTGACTGCTGAAGTGGAGACACAGTGCTTTGTTATGTATTGATGGGTCTATTATGTTAGAACGTGCTGCTCAGTGAGGAAGTGGCAAAGGATTTTGTGAGGAGGATAATCTGGTTCGATTATGAATAGTTTTAAATGCCTTGTGATGTGTGCCCAAAATCCATATTTCAGTGTTTACCTTTTGTATCTATAATAAGAAGACAGATGCTCTTTATAGAGAAACCTATTATGGTATCTTGTCCAATGTGTTGCATAATGACAATGTGGTCATAAAGGTTTCAGTGGTTACTACAACATAAGGAATATGGGTGATGTGTAAATAATCATGTATTGGACACAGGTGGCTTGGTAGGTAAGGTCCATGCGCAATTTCAGAGTTTTCCCTGCTCCCCTTTAACTGTTTGAGATACTAGTCTTCCTTCACCTACTTTAATAACTCTGAGATAGCAAAAACCAACACAGAAATTCCTCAAAATTTGAAATATGTTTGAATTAAATCAAGTCCCCATTAAAGACAGTGCCAGCCTCTATGGCTAAAGGCATTAGGCAAGAAGTCTTTTGAGTTCTGTGTTCTGGACTGATTATTATGACATGGTTGGTGTGTGTTCCCTCCTACCCCTTTTTCTATAAACAATACCTCCCTTTTGCCTTAAGTACAATTAGATGCTCAAATGAGATCTTAAACTACAAAAGGAGGACTTGTATTTGTCCCCTGTATTCTGTTTGGATTTCAGTAATCTGCCATTCAGCATCTTCAAGCATTTCTGATGCTAGTGGAAACTAATAATTTTCCCACTCTGGCTAAAAGAATATGCTCCCTTATCCAGTGTTCATTTTTGGGTTACAGCATTCTTATCATCTCGTGACTCATCCTTCTCCCTCCCTCTTCCCTATTCAGGACAGTAGTTAATATTCATTAATCAGAAAAAAAGAGCCTGTGTTTTCTGTGTAATTTTCAGTTCTCTGAAGTATGACCAAAGAACAAAAATAAGGCTGTTTTCAATAGACAGTAATAAAATGAAGACCAACAAGTGTGTCCACACAAAACTGCTTTGCAGTGTACCAATATAGTATCTGAATTGAATAGTACTTAAATTGCTGCCCATAAGCAAAACCAAAACCAACATGCTAATCCTACGATCTAGTTAAAGCTTAGTCCACATATCATAATTTGTTGTGTGCCCTTGCAGTTTTAAAGTGGTTTTGTTGGGAAATATCCCTTATTTTAAGATGTGAAAGCAGCTGGAAAGAAAGAGCTAAAAAAGTATACTCCTTCCTGTAATTGTTTGGATACAAAACCTATAAACATCTGGAGAATCTTGGATGTGTTGGGATCCTTGTGACATTTGGACTTCAGAGAGATGTGTGCCCAAAGTCTTTATTAGTAAGTGTTTTTTATAATTTTTGTTGCCATTTTTATTTAGTGTTAATGAACTTTGCAAGATTTTTGTTCTCATAGACCGCATGTAGAGGGAAGGTTTCCTTGTGTCACACTTCACATTGGATCCGTCAATGAATGCAGTTCAAGGGAGAAAAAAGGATGCATTTTGACTATGGTGACTGATAAAGTAACAAGTAGGGGATGGAGAAGCTATATTTACTTGGTTCCAACGTGCATACAATTGACTTTTGCATTCCCTTAAGACCTATATTATCCTATTCAAGAGGAAAATGTTATCAAAATTCTCAGACCTTTATTCTAATATGTAACCTTCAGAAAATTTTATTTTCACTTCTACTGTGGCTCAACTAAGTGTGATGGGATTTTCTTATGCAGACCACTGTCTATTAGGTGTGTTACTTTCCAGTACTTACCTGTATTTTCAAGGATGCATCTCTCTTTAACAACAGCAACCACAAAAGCTAATACCTTTTTGGTTGTATGAATTTGGACAGTTGGGTTATAAAATGTGCATTAAAAAAAAGGCAAAAAACCAACACAGGATAAAACAACACCAAAATATTTAACTTAAACAGCTATTTTTTATATTTTACTTTTTAAATGCCACCATTAGTGTAGCATAATTTTCACTTTAAACTTCTTAAGTGATATTTAGGTTGGTTTTTTTTCCCCTTACTACCTGCTAAATACCACAGTCTTCCTGTGTGTATCAATTTGAAGGAGTAGCCATGCACTGATTTCAGGTATATACTGGAATTCCTGTGACAAGGACAGTAAAATGCCAATGTGATTCCATTTCAGAATTAGCTGAACTTGGAAAACCAGACTTTTGTGTTGAGATCCTGTTGTGCTGCTGGCCACTTTCAAGCAAGCAGCACCAAGTGAACTCCTCAGTATGAATTCCTTGCAATTATAGTGTGGTTAAAGCTTAGGATAAAAAAAAAAATGAGGGAGGAAGAAATAATTTCCTCAATTATTTGATCCTGTCTTCAGTTTGGGCATAAACATGTAGGAAACATATCTATGCATCTAAAACTGATTCTGAATGTTAAGAACATCATTCAGGTGTACTTAATGAGGGATATCCTTGGGGGAAAATTGTTGTCTTCAAGAATAGCCTACTTTGGAGATCAATTTGTGATATGATACAGCACTAAGCTGAAAAATTTTTTTAATCCATCCTTTTTAGTGCTTCTTTGGCTTCAAAATGTATGCTTGTAACTTAATTTAAAGTTGAAATGGGAGGCAAAAATAAAAAAGAAGCAAAATGGATGGTGAAAACTGGAAAGGCCTGACTTTGACCTTTTTCCTACCTTCTCTAACAGAGAAATTACAAGGATTGATGTAATGAACTTGTAATTTTTCTATCCGATCTTTCACCAATAGGACTTTAAGATCTTGCATGTTTTGTTCTGAATCAAAGAATGGCTCATCCTCCCTGAACAGTTTTTCTGCTGTTCAGTCAACAGAGAACTGAAAAGCCAAACCACATTTAGCTAAGATGATCTGGGTACATCAGGCAGGCATCCTTAAAATATTTTAAAGCTTCTTGGGGCTGCTCTTAGGAATATTCATTTAGCTAAACTCTGGAGCATCTGACAGATGCTACACATTCTCATCACACACACATTCTGTGAAGGTTGACTACTATCATGGGCACACACGTGGGAGTAGAGATGCAGAGACATATGCATCGTATTTAGACTTCTATGTGTGCAAATCTAATTACAATCAGAGAGGCATAGTATATTTTAAAATTTTATTTTATTTTTTTTTTTTTACATTTTGCAATTGTCTGTGGGCAGTGAAATGCCCAGAAAATAGAGAGCAAGAACATTGGACATCAAGCAAAGCTTCTGGCTCTGAAATGTTGTGGCAACCTCCTAAATGTTGGTCTACTATATGGTACCTTTGCAAGCTGTTTCTCAAGAGATGACTAAACAAACCAGAATATGGGCAATGTGTTTTGCATTTAAAATGTGAGACAAGTGTAAAAGGAGAAAATATTCTTAAAAATTTTTCAGGTGTAACTTAACAGTACATCAGTTAGAAAGAAGCGTAAGAAGAAGGTATGCAATGTTTATTTAAAAAATAATAATGAAGAGCAAAGGTAGTTATTTTATTTATATTTACTGTTAGTAACAACATCCTATCTGACATTTTTTGCATTGTCATCATGTGCTTTGATTTTTTTGTTCATGCTTATTTCTGTATTCTTTATTACTGATCTTAAAGGCTTTTTTCCCTTCTCCTGCCCCTGCCATTAGTATGGCTGAATAACCTCAATTTACTGCTTCTTCTTTAAACTTTTTCCTTATTGTTTATAGGATGGCATACTCTAGGTTTCAGAATTGCATGATAAAATACAAGATGAATGTAACTTAAATATTTTGTCCACTTTGTCCATTATGAAACTGTTAATTTGACTCCTTAGTCTGTTAAATAGTGTTTAAAATAAAAACCACAACTTCTAGGCCTCCTACTTGATATTAGGTAAACATATTTAGATTAGAAGCTTGTGGGCTTGTGTTTGCATTCCTGATATTTACTTGAATTCTCCCATTTTATTCAAGTTTCTTATACAGAATCTATTTTGTAAATAGCTATATCTTTTAATCAATCTCTCTTGGAATCTTTTAAAGCTCTTCAACTTAGATGTTCATGTGACTCTATCCCCTGCAGGACTCACCTCATCACTTTGTTACAGTTTAAATACAGAAATGCCTTTTCAAAGTTGCTATGTTTGCATTTCTAGAACATCTGAAGTCATGAAAATGTCTCTTCTTTCTCAAATAATGTTTTTTTTCTTTCTTCCTCCTCCTTCATTTTAGAAGGAAAGCACAGAAGGAAAATGACCTTGTAATATAACAAGTGGCTAGTCCTGAACTAGCACTCTGTATTTAGCCTGGTTTTGCTGTATGCTTTGCAGTATTTGCTCTGAAGCTTGCATACAAAAAAGTAGCAGCTGTCTTCTGCTCTGCTTTGCTCGTGGTGAATGGACTCCCTTGATAGTCTCCAGTACATCACGTACTATTGAACTTGTTCTTCAAGCCCACTGTTCTTCAGAAGGCTACATACAAAATCTGTAGTGTCTCTGCACTGTGTAGATGATACCATCTGGGTATGGGAAAATCTTTCAGCGAAGCTGAGCATATTTCTGTCCCAGTAGGAAAGTTCCAGAATGATGAAAGCTTAATAAAATCAGTTTTTTTATGGCAGAAAATAGTGCAAAATAGAATTGGAATTTGGTCAGCTAGGTTCTGGATGTAATAAGATAGTATTTTGCTTAAAGCTCATCTACCGAGACCGTTGATGTGATTAATCAAGTAATTGAACAGTTCAAGTTGAAGGAAACACATTTGATTTTTTGCTGCCTACTATTATCACACTGGAAAAAAGTGTTGTTCTTCACCTTTCTCAATGAAGGAACACTTTGATTTTGCTCTGTGGTGGGTACTCTGAATTTATTTTCAGGGATGAAAGGACGAAAGGTTGTAAATGTAGTTCAACAGAGGAAGAAAACCTTTTATCAATATTTATTCCTTTCTGCTTATTCAGTACTCCTAGTAACTCTTTCAGATGTAGTATGAAAGGAAAGTGAGGCATCTCTTGTTACCCACCTGTTTACTGAAGAAGGCAATACGAGAAGTGGATTTCAAAGGGTGTTCAGCATGCTTTAGTCAGTATGGGGAAAGGCAGAAGAAATTCCAAGGGCTCTTCAGGTACACATCAAAGACATTATCCCTTCCTCAGAAGCTAAACTTCAATCTGAATAACCCAGCTGGAAAGAATGACAAATGTATTCATCTGTAAAATGAAAAAAAAAAACCCACAAAACAACACTGATCCACCCTCCCCCAACCAAACCAAGAAACCCTACCCCTACAAATTTCTAAAGATTTCAGACTAGCTGGCTAACAGGTCTGACCTATGTCATAACACCAATGGAAAATGCTTGCCTAAGGGAGCTATAGTTTCTTGCTTATAGATATATTTAGCTGTTATATTTCATTAGATAAACGGAATATTAAAGAACACCGACAAAACAGCTGAGCTTCTGTATTTTTTGTGGTTTAGATTGGTGTTCTTTGGTTCTTTTTAATTCTTGAGTCATACTGTTGAACCTTTTAATCTCATTACTTGGATCAGTACAAGCTTTTAGCCTGTATCTCTGCTAGTGTCTCTGAGTTGACATAGGCAGGCAGCCAGAACAACCGCAAACCCACAGCTGGAATACAAACGGTAAATTTATTTCCATTAACTTGCTAGCAGGGAATCCCTGAAGCAACACCTGGTCAGAAGCACCCCAGTGGAGACCCAGGCACTGTTAGACTTGGTCCATGCTAGAGGATCACTAGCCTGCTGTTCATACAGGTTTGTCCAGGGCTTTTTCCAGCTGCAAGGTCACTTGAGCAATTGACAATCCTCTTCAGTAGCCTTCTATTTTTTAACCCATTTCTCCTAACATTGTTTAATAGTACAGTCCAGTAGTGTTGCATAAAGGAAGGATGATTACAAAATGAGACAGGAAACTTCCTACCACAGCTTTAAAGATGATGGCAAAAATGGAGTAGCCTTTAAAGAGTAACTGGAGAGACAGAAAAGCCTTGTCCATTTTATCATGAGCTAAAATATGAAGTTAATATGTTTGCTTTTGATGTGTTACAATAATGTAACATTAAGATTAAGTAACAGTACATTTCTGAGGTTCTATTTGCAATCCTCTATTATTGCTTTAGCATTTTGGCTAGCAGCTGCTGCCAGTTTGAACTTAATGCCTTTTATTACTTGAACAAGATATCTCTGTTGGAGAGTGCACCAGGTGTCTTGTGCTTCCTTTTTGCAGTAAAATGTTGGCCTGTGGAAAGAACAGAACACAATTTTTCTTTGTTATCCCAAACTGGACTGCCTGGTCATCCCCTTATGCTACTGCAAAACTTCACTGTTTTCAGTTAAGATGTATCTTACTACCTGCCATGATTCCCTTCTGAGTTGCCTTGGTGGATGTTTTCTATGGTTTCGTGTACACATACCTGTCTTTAGAATGATTGCTTCCCACCCCCTGCAGTTGTTATGCTAATGTTTGCTTGCATCAGGTAATTTAAAAAGGCAGAATAATGATGAGTCTAGAAAATTTGGTTTTATCCTTCACTGCTGCAGGTATAATCTGAAGATAGCTAATGATACAGGATGGGAATTTGAGAATTTATGTTCCAAATTTGGGAATTGAAGTATTAAACAGTTTCTTCCCACTCTCCCACGCTTGATTCTGTAGGGTATCTGTATGAGAGTACTGTTACAATAATATAAATTTATATTTTAAGCTCAGGTTGAAGCACATTCCCTGTATTGAGTCAGGATCTTGATGTATGTATTTTTAACAGATGCCATTCACATTTGAATTTTCCATTTGTAATTTCTTTCTCTTGCACTGTGTTAAACAGTCATAAGTATAAAGTGTGTTCCTGCTAAATCATCCTTAGTGTACTCTAAACTGTCCTGTTTTTGAAATGTTAAATTATTAGCTAGAACATAATGTAAGCATTCCCTGAATGAAGTTGGTAGTCTTTTGAAAAGGATCTGTCCTCTGTGTGATTGATAGCTAATAATTCTTATGCTAAAGCTTTGAATCTTGAGCCTAATACTGGATTTACTATTTCCATAAAGTTCCAAAGACTTGAATTGCTTTTACCTCTGTCTGTGTGGAAGAGGAAGGTAAGGAAGAGAGGGAACTGCATTGATCTAAACAGAAATTGCAAGTCAGTTTAAATAGTAGTCTTGATATCACAACTTTGGAGTTACTGTTTGCTTCTGCTTTCTTACTTCAGTAGACACAGCAATATGTTTTGGTGTTTTTGCACACCTTCCTCTATATATTATTTTCCTTCAGTGCGATGGTGGAAGTGGCTGTGCTCTATACCATAAGCTAATAACTTTCAGGCTGCAAGATTGCTGTTGCCTGAGAATCTGAAACTGTGCTATTGCCTGACAAGATAGTAAGTCCCAAGTTACAAACCACATATTTATCCCTGTTAGAAGCTAGCAGTGCAATTGTCAAAAAGACAGAATATTACTAGAAAATTCATTAAATTACATATCTGTGTATTAACACATAGCATGGTTTCTTATCTTTTTTTTTAAAAATAAAAATGGGTTAGGAATGAGAAAAGTTATGAACAGCTAAAATGGGTTAATTATATTTCACATTCATTATGCATAAATTGAAAAGCCCAGCATTATTCAAAAGCTTCACTCAATTAAATCTTCATGAACTTAAAATTCTTATTGGTCCCTAATTAAATTAAGGAAATTACTGGCAAACTGAATTGGAATTGATCTGTATTTAGGGACCTCTTGAACAAGGTCCCTCATCAATATAGTATCTTGCTTATCGCTGCCTTAAATCTACCCCTGTGATGCTTCCATCTCAGTTGATCTATTTCATGGTTTTAATTTTGTTTCCTTCTCATGAATTCTGTATCTCTGGGTCCCAAAGAAGGAATGACTGTTGGTTGCTAAAGTAAATCTTTCATTTTTGTGGCACTGTTAGGGTCTTAATATGCAATTGTCTGAGCTCTTGATTATTGAGTGAAAATGTAGTTTTCTAAGCTAAGCAAATCCCTAGAAGACATAAATAAGCAAGCCAAGAGAAAAACTGACTAGACAAAGGTGATTAAATAGGAATTTGGCTACTATATCTAACATTGGAATGGCAGAGGGTTTTTTTAAAAGTAATTGTCTCCTAAGTTCTGATTATGCATACAGTGGCAAAAGGATATACTTCCATCAACAAGACATTAACACTTGCCATTGGCTTCAGGCCAGACTGTAGAATTAAAATTTAGAGTTCTGCTACATAAGTTAATTCATACTTCTGCCTAGATTTAATAGCAGTTTTTGAAGATTTTCTATATGGATTTCTTCCTTCCTGCATAAGAAAGAAATTAATATGAAGTTATATTCCAGGATCAGAAATTACATATTTTAATGTTAAGCAGTTACAACTTAAACTATAAGGGAATTTAGTTTAAATGTTAATGAGCTCCATGAGCAGTCTTGATTGTTGCCATTGAGTGTAGGTTAAAAAGAGTAAAACAAAGATTCCAGGAATATCACTTGATTCCAACACCTAAGTTTCTCTTTTTACATACCTGCTGCTATAGTGTCAGAGGTGTATGACTGTATTAGAAAAGCTGACAAGTGGCTGTCTTCCAATGTTTCCTGCCAATGTAAATTAATGCTTACCATACGAAATACTTGGATAATATGAAAGCATTGTCCTGTGAGAGATGTTCTGGCTCCCATACATCAAACTTAAGGGTATATATAAATTAATTATAAACTAATCCTTAACTGTTTTTTGCTAGACGTAGTATTTTGAATAACCACATCAATAGCATTATATTTGTTAAGGAGGAAATATCTGTCTTTCAGGAAATGGTGTCTAGAGGAAGATTAATCAGTCTGCTAATCAATTCAAGTCATGCCAATGCTTTATAGTATATTTTATTTGTAAAGCTAAACGGATATTATTGCTTTTATTTGATCACCTACCATTTTCAAACCTCTTAAGTCATACCAGCATTTGTTTCACTCATTTGTTTAATATTTCTTTTCTTTGACTAGGAAAGAATTAGAGTTTATCGGTTGAAAAGTATGGGTTCTCCAGTGGCTAACTGGATTTCACAACAACTGGATCTTAAATGTTAGCTACTTCGTGCCAACCACAGAAAACAAAAAATGGACCTGATGCAAAAACTTATTCTTCACCAAGATTATCTGTAAATGAAAAGATTATGTTAGATGGAGGATTGAATATGAGTTGAAAGTAGGTGGCAGAAGCATATACCTAATAATTGCTGATCTCCTGTTTATGACATAGCTTGCTTGGGAAAATATTTTCTGTAAAAGTAGGAGACAAGGCCTTGTGGTAGTGTCAGCAGAGGGAATTAAAAAAAAGAACTTATTTCCTAAGAAAAGATTCAGCAACTGCTGCTGAAACAATAAAGCAAAGAAGATTCTGCAGGTTGGTGAGATGAAAAATGTGGAATCATACTGCAATCTGTAGTCACGTACTCACAGCAGTAAAAAGACCCTAGGTTTTACTTTGACTAAAATCCAGAAAATCATTTCTTACATTAAGTAATTATGTCAGGCTACATTTGATTTCTTGCACATGTGAGACTGTATTGTATCTCTAAAATCAGTTGTATAACATCAATGTAAAATTGGTTCAAGAAATCTTTTTGACTCCCATTCAGACTCTGATCTAAACTCAAGGTGTGTTTGTTTGTCTTTTTTTTTTTTTGGTTGGTTGTTTTGGGTTTGTTTTTGCTTTTTTTGTTTGTGATGTTTGTTGTTCTTTGGTAGCATTGAGGTTTTTTTATATTTTTCAACATAGATATTTATAAGGAGTTTCTTTAAATTAGGGATTATGGGAAAGGGATAGAGTTCTCAGCACCCTGTGAGATTGTGTTGGACAGGGTGATAGAAAGTAGCCACAAATCGAAGAAATTGAGGCTTAAAAGGAAGCATTTGCATATAAGCAAGAAAATATCTACCAAGCATCATCATGGAGAAATCCCCCAAGCCTTTTCTGAGGAATTAGTGTGCTGGGTTTACTCTCTGAAGTGTGCACATACTATTACATGCAGCTTGGGAGACAAACATGATGGTTTAAAAATTGCCTTGGCAGGATCACAGCCTCGTGATCATGGTGACGTGGTGGGTACTTGGGTTATGGGGCCTTTAAGAAAGGCAATCTGGGAAGATGAGGAGTAGGAGTCTCTCTTTATGTGAGACAGCAGCTGGAATGCACACAGCTCTGTCTGGGGATGGATGAAGATCCAACAGAGCTTGTAGGTGAGGATCAATAAGAAGATAGGTAAGGGTGACATTGTAGTATTTATGATAGGCTGCCCAACCAGGAAGAGTGCAACCCAAACTAGCCTTGCTGACAAGCCCTTGTACTCACAAAGCTATTGATCAGGTGGTGAATGTCAGCTGTTTCTGGAAAAGGAGTCTCTAGATTCATATTTTAGTCTATATTAAAGGCTCAGGCAATTTGGTTTCTGGATACTTTAAGATATTACAGTGGGTCTATAAAGGGGAATGCACGTATTGATTTCCGACTATGCAAAATACACTGTCTTGAAGGAATTTAAGGCTACAAGTAAAATTTTAAGACAAAATAGTCTAGTTGAAATTAAATATAATTGCAATTTTAAATTCTTAGCTTAATTTTTTTTTTCAATGTAAAGCTGAAGCTTGAAAATGTGCTTTTAAGAGCACCCTACAAGTAATAATGGAATTTGGAATAAGTCCAGTGTCCAACTTTATTACACCAGAGAATTATTTAACTAGCTAAGTCTTAATTGTATTTGATAAAAGATCTTTTAAATGTACATAGCATTGACTTAATAGTGATAAACAGCCTTGAAAGGAAAACAGTAAACCTTTGTTTTACTTACCTGCTGCTCACTGTGATCTCAGTCTATGACAGAAGTCTCTTTAGAGAAGACATGAAAAGACGGTGCTGCAGGTTTTTTAGTTCTCATGTCTAAAAATTTCTTTTGCCAATGTTCTACTACACTGATAATTTATTTGGAATTGCTGTTTCCCAAAAACACTAGAAAACATAAGGTATTACAGCTTCATTCAGCCATTATGATTTTGTCATTAAATTTTAGTAGTAATAATACTGCAGTTATACCTGATGATCTCTGCTAATGTAATGATGACCATTGTAATAACAAACTTAGAGGTTTTGCTTTGAGAAAACATACAATTATGGAATGAACCAGACAGAGACACATCAGGAGCTGATGACTCTGTACTTTCACACGGTTGGAAAGTGAGGGCATAAAAGCCAAGGGTTTCCTTTATTTATGTTCCTTCCTCAGAGGCATTAGCTCATAAGGAAACCTCATCTGACTGTGGGTGTGGGGTGTGTGGCTGTGAAGGGCTTTGGTCCCAGCTCAGGTCATGTGAATGTGACTGCTAGAGTGGTTCTTGGATGATCAGACAGGGACGTTTCCTTAACAAGCCTGTCTGAAGTTTTTCTTAGTTTTAGTTGTGGAAGTACTCATATCATGACCAGATGGCTATTATCTTATTTTGTTTAACTTTTACTTAGCTGTGTACAACTTTGTGGTCTAACATGTCTTGTGGGACACAAATTGCGATCCTATACAACACCACTAGAAGTTATACCAGTACTGCAATGTTATACAGTGTGAGCTACTGATGATGGCAGAATAAAAATGCAGCATGTGGGAGTAAAAGTATGGCATAATAGTAAAGTTGCTTGGGCTACAAGTGGTTCTCTAATGACCAATAATAACTACCGAAAGAATGCTACCTGAGTATCTGAATTACAAATGATTTAAGTAACGGCAAATAATAGAAAGAACATGTTACAAACATGTGTGAAACACACCACACATAGAAAATTCATATGCAGCTCAAAAAAGGAGTAAGATGTCAAACACATTACATGGCTACTGAATCTTCGGATGAAGAGGAAAGTGTAGGGCTATTGAAAGCTCATGGCATCCCAAATTTTTTGCTGAGACTACTGTTATTTTGATGGAGAATATTTCTTCCTTACTTCTTGGGATATGATCATTTGGTTTTTACATTTGATAACATGGTGTATGCCTTTCCCACTTATGCAAGGTTATATTCACAATGAAAACATTATCAGTATCAGTCATTTTCAAAAAGTATGGCTCTGTATTCCCTCTAAGAGTCAGAGACACCCAGTTATGAGACAGAACTGATCCTTTAAGGACATGTGAAGCAAAACACTTGGAGAAAATTAAGAGTTAAATTAGAAAAAAAAAATAGAAAATGTAAATTAAAATTAGACTTGAAATCCATCCGTGTTCAGAACAGCAATGCGTAAATTTTTTTCAATTTCAAGTTCAGCTTGTCATTTTAAGCATTCTCTACGATATAATGCTTTGTTCTCTTTAGAGTAGGAATTGAGATATTTTGTGTTGGGGTTTGGGGGGAGTGCTGGATCTTTTTGAGGGGAGGAGGTGGTCCTGGGGGGTTCTTGAGAAAAAGAGAGGAGGGGAGGGTGTTTGAAGGGTGTTTTAAAAGGTGTTTACTTGTTCCCTGTCTCTGTAAAACCATGGGGTTTTTTCCCTTAAGAAAGAAAGCTGAGGTCTGGGAAATATGCAGAGCTTTCTTCCCCACCTCGCTTTCTGCGTGCCAGGATGGGGCTCTCCCCTTCTTACCCTCTGGGGCCAGGGGTTGGAAATTGAGGCATGGACTTACCAAGGGCTTGGCGCCGGGGGTGTTCCTCTCCTCCCGGTCCCAGTTCCCGCAGCAGGGGAACAGTGGTGGTGGGGGACGGGGGCGGCTCGTCTCGCAGCACGGTTGAGATGCTGGGGGGAGAGACAGAAGTGATGCCAGCAGTGGCGGGTGGCGGCCGTGCCTGTGGCCCGTGCTGCTGCAAGCCCAGGTCCTGCACGGTGCTCCGGATGGCAGGGACGTGGCCAGTGCGGCGGCGGCTGGTGCGGAGCCGGCACGGCGGAGCCGCACCTTTCCCCTCCCCCTGTGGCAGTCGATCCCGGCCCCAGCGGCATGGGTGACAGTGGGTGCTGCCAGCCCCACGCTGCCATGAAGGAGTCTGGCAGGGGGTTTCACAGTCCCGGCCTGGGGCGATGGCCCCACCGAGCACCCCAGCAGCCACGGTGGGCGTGCCGGCTGCCCAGGACGGTCATGGGCAGCCCCACTGTTCTGGGGATCCCTCCTGCGGGGTCCCTGGGACAGAGGCAGGTTGCCCTGCACTGGCGCTGTGCTGGCGGTGGCTGCGTGGAGGGACGATAGCCCCTCCGAGAGTGCCACGGGGTGGCCTGCGGTCGGTAAAGATGGTGCCTCCAAGCCCCAAACATGTGGCTTTCGGCAGGAACAGCCATTTTGCCTGGAGTGAAGACTCCGGCAGAGAGGTGGAGCCCGGCTCCACTGCCCAATTAGAAGTTGGTTTAGCTGGAAAGAAGACAGTGAGATTCGCACAAGACTTGGAGGGCTTAAAAAGCTGAACGCAGAAGTCTTCCCTCTCTTCAGCTTCCTGTCGAGCTGGGGAGCAGTACGGCCCCTCTCCTCCCAACTTCCAGACCCTGCGGCTTGACTGTGCCCTCCTTCATCGGCACCAGAGCCAAGCCAGCATAATCACAAGTGAAAGCCTCACCGAGAGTCTCCCAGGGGTGGGGGGTGCTTTTCACTTCTTTTGTGTTGTGCAGATACTTCCAGGGCTGGGAGTGATACCATCAGAGAGAGAGAGAGAGATGGCTTCCTTTTTCCTTCCTCTGCTTCTCAGCTAGTCCTCCAGCTTGAGAAGCAGTTTGTTTCTTTCTCTTTTTTTTGTTTTTGTTTTCTGTGTGACTTTGTCGGGTGTATTTTTGTGTAAAGTCTGGGGTTTCCGTAAGTTGTTTTTTTCCCTGGTTGATCTCTAGAAGAATAAACTGTTACCTGCTATTAAAATTCTGTTTAGTCTTTTCATCATCATTGGGCATGCCCCTAGTGAAAAATAGTGGTTCAAGCCACCACACTTTGATACTGCTTTTTTCTGTAGCATTCTTCTAGACTTGAATGAGTATCATATGTCAATTAAAAAGAAAAGCAAAAAAACCACAAAAAGCCAAGAAAGCTACTTATATCTCAAGATGAGTAAGGAAGTATTATACTTGGCCAGTGATCTTTCTGAACTGACAAGAAGTTAAAACCTGTGTCTTTCTCCCCACGACCACAAAGTCTTTGGGCCCTTGTCAGAAATGTGTTCTGGTACAAAACTTTGACTTTCACATCTGCCTGTGTTGGCATGATTTCTCTCTACTATGTGTATAGCTTGTCTGCTGTATTAGTTCTGAAAACAAATGTCAGGAATTGGGATATTTAACATGGGATGAACTTGTCCATTTGGAAAAGCTTGTTAATCAGTGGCCGCTGTCAGAATCAATGCTGCAACAGCTGTGTGTTTTCTGGGTGTTGGACTAAGTTTTAGAACACTGTCCTGTCAAGGACGTATTAAGTTCAGAAGGATTTTGGCTTTTTGGTTTTAAACATGCTTTCTAGAAGAATATGTATTTAAACAAGTGCGTTATTACAGTGATGCCAGATAATCAATATAAAAAATGGTGGAGAAACAGGATTAAACAAGATTCCAAAATTTTGATATCCAATTCTTCAAATGGCTGACAGCCTTAGGACTTACTGGTCATGTCCATGTTGAACAAAGGTGACAGTATCTCTCCAGATGTCATCATCACTCAATCAAAAGTGGAATGAAACACATCCCTGTATGACTTTGTCACCAGTCTTGTCTGATCATTCTGGGTCCCTTGGTCAGACAACTGCACTGGTGAACTGCTAGTGCACGCATGGCTCTGCTGCTGGTCATGTGGGTGGAAGACCGTATAGGAAATTATTGAAATCATTAAATTGCATGCATTTCTTGAGCTGTAGGTTGGTAGACACAGACCACCTCATCAGAAATGTGAGATGCTTTTAATAAACTTGAACAATTTTTAATATAGAAAACTATCCTGGGCACTCTTTGATGTGATTCAAATGCATGTGTTTAGCCAATAATCTAGATTTTACAAATTTTTATGAAAACATTCATAAGGAAGGGCCTTGGTGACAAGACTGTGTGGTATGTGTTGGCATGTGGTAAATGACAAGTAATAGATAAAAATATTTCCACTATGAAGAGCTCCAAAAAGGATTGATCTGTATATAAGCACTTGTTGTAATTGAAACTTAATATTGAAAACTGATGCAAAAAAAAAAAGGCACTGAGTACTGTGGCCTTTTTTCCTGTTGCTTGTAACTAGGACTGCTGCCTCACTGAGCAGTGGGCCAACACTCTCTTTAGTCTTTTTTTCGCTAGTAGTGTACATGCAGAAAGTCTTATTGCTGCCCTTCATCTCCTTTACTAGTTTGAACTCCTGCTAAGCATTGCAGATTCTATTCCTACTTATACAGGCAGCGTCTGTATTTCTCCCAAGTAGTTGTTGCTGCTTTTGGACTCTGTATCCTTTTCTTTCGTGCCTGAACTCAGGAGCTCTCCTTTTTATCTCTACTGGCCTTCTGCTGTGCTTGCTTGACTTCTTCAAGTGTAATGAACTGTTCTTCTGCTCTGATAAGGCTCAAATTTCACTTTGCCCCCCCCCGACAGTTTCCCATGGGATCCTTCCAAGCAGGTCTCTACAGAGGCTAAAATCTGCTCTTTGAATTCCAGGATTGTAATACTGCTGATCCTTCTCATTCCTTGGTATCTTGAACATGTGGATTGCTTCTGACAAGTTGTATTGACTGTCTACCAGACAATATTGACTACAGTTACCCAGGAGAAACAATTCTTGTGACTGTAAGACTTTGCCTAGCTGCCTGGAGAAGGTTTCATCTGCCTCCCCTTCTCAATTAGCAGTCCCTAGCAGATATCTGCTATATCATCTGTGTAGGCCTATTCTCTAATTCTTACCTATAATAATTATCTTCATCACCCAGCTTACAACAAAGCTCCATGCATTCAATGCTGTCATTGACCTGGACCTCAACCACTTCTCTATACCTGCTTACTCTTTGCTATAAAAAGCCTGTAGTCCTCCTTTGTAGCTCTCCAATCCTGTCATATCTCTTTAGATCAGGGATCCTCAAACTTTTTAAATAGGCCAGTTCACTGTCCCTCAGACACTGTCGGGGGCCAGACTATAGTTTGGAAAAAAATGAACGAATTCCTATGCACACTGTGCATATTTTATTTGTAGTAATGCACAAAAAACAGGGAAAAGAATGCAATATTTAAAATGAAGAACAATTGTAATCAACAAAAACAAATAATACTTCAATGTGAGCTATGGGCCTGCTTTTGGGTAATGAGATGGTCCATATTAGGTTCCATATTTGCATCACTGCTAGTCGTAGCAAGTGA